>SJYV01009750.1:155421-247917 GCA_006410875.1 Neotragus pygmaeus | reverse complement strand
TGGCACACCTGGGTCCCTATCTGGAATTCTCTACCCCCTGCAGCCTCCTCAGGCCTTGTTCTCAGTTTAAGTCAAATAACTTTGGTTCCTGGTTGCCTACTGGCTGCCACGTTCCAGCTCAATCATTCTCTGAAATTTGGAGCTGTAGCTAAAATGCCTTTGCCCGGTAACAGGATTTTCACAGGCTCCACAGCGGCGGTAACGTGGCTCATCACCTGCTGTTGTAATCGGCCCCGCTAAGCCCGGGGCTGCAGTCAGAAAGCTTAACTCGCCTTGCTGATTCCAGCTCGCTCTTCCTGGCATCAGAGCGGTGTCTCAGGAAGGGAAGCTAATCTGCTCCCCCCTCCCCACTTGCACACAGAAGCATTTCAAAGGAAATACAAATGGCAGAGGGAGGGGTGGTGAGAATCCAGATCCTGCAGACCTGAGGGGCAGCAGGAACAGTGTGCTGGGGCTGTGATGGGGCCCTTTTCCTGCAGAGGGGCGGGTGAGGGAGCTGGGTTTCCCTGAGGGTCTTGTTTCCCGGCCAGATTTCAAGGTCTGTATTGGGAGAGTTGGCTCTGTTGAATGGAAGGGTGAGTTTTGAGTAGGAATGTGTGAGTGTTTGTCCACTGTGCCTGATGAAACACCTAGACACTTTTTCTAAAGTCATCCTCACCACTGGTAATTTTTTGCCCTCTCCCACCATCTTAACACTTTCTACTTCTGAAGTGTAGAGCCCAGAGCACCTAGAGAGATTCTGACATGCATTAGAAATGGATGGGCTCCTTGAGTGAATGAGTACTAGCATTTCAGCTCAGTTTTGTTCCAGGCATTGAGTTATGCCCTTAAACCCATGAGAATCCGATCACATAGGTTATATGTGGGAAAGCAGGTTGGAAACAGAAGCAGGCTGTAAACTCCTGGGCAGCATGGGCCATGCATGCATTTCAAAGGAATGCCTGCTAAGTTGCTTCAGTCAAGTCCTACTCTTTGTGACTCCATGGACTGTAGCCTTGCAAGCTCCTCTGTCCAGGGGACTTTCTAGGCAAGAATACTGCAGTGGGTTGTCATTTCCTCCTCCTGGGGATCTTCCCAGGAGATGCAGAGATCCAACATGCGTCTCCTGTGGTTCCTGCATTGCAGGAGGACTCTGAAGAGCCACTGGGGAAGCCCGCATGCATGCCAGCATTCATTCATTCAAGAAATACTGAGCTGAACATGTGCCACATGTTCTTACTAGATGCTGAGGGTCTAGCTACGAAACGTACAGACAAAATTCCCTGCCCCTGTCCTAGTGGAATGTACTGAACCAAGACTGGGCAATGGTCAGATTTTAGCTTTAGTTCAACTCAGTTGCTCAGTCATGTCCGACTCTTTGCAACCCCATGAATCGCAGCACGCCAGGCNTTGAGTTGAAGGGCTGTCAAAGCAAAGTTGTTTTTCCAGTCTGAGTTCACATGGCCCCTGAATTCTATCACTGAGTCAGGTTAAAAAGCCCCACTGGGGTTTCTCTGGTGGCTCAGTGGTGAAGAGTCTGCCTGCCAATGCAGGAGACATGGGTTCAATCCCTGCTCTGGGAAGATCCCACAGGCCACGGAGCGACTAAGCCCGGGAACCTGTGCTCTAGAGCCCATAAACCACAACTCCTGAGCCTACTCGCTGCAACTGGTAAAGCCTGTGTATCCTCAGAGCCTGTGCTGTGCAACAGGAGACGCCACCGCAGTGAGAAACCCGCACACCACAACCAAGAGTAGCCCCTGCTCGTCACAACCAAGACCCCAGCAAGAAAGAAAGGAAAAAAAAACAAAACCCACGGGGGCTTCCTCGGTAGTCCAAGGGTTAGGACTCTGCACTTTGACCACTGGGAGCCTCAGGTTCCATCCCTAGTGGGGGAAGTAAGATCCCACAAGCTGAGCAGCCAGAAAAGAAAAAAGCCCTACTGGAATTGTACTTTTTGGTCCCTGATGTAGCTGATAAAGGGGTCATAGCTCACTTATGAACCCCTTTCCTCTGTCCTGATCATACACAGGCCTCTTGCCCACTCTCAGGACAACCAGAGAATTATTTCTAGTTTCTCTTTTTAGATACTTTTGTGCTTTTGAGAAATAGACTCCCATTTCCCTATTTCTTATTCTCTCCTTAGAATAATCTTGTGGTGGCGAACAGAACATCTCTTCTGGGGTGAGTTGGCCTGTGTTTAGGTCTAGCACTGACCAGCTGAGGGAAATGATTGAACCTCACCGTGCCTCAATTTCTCCATCTGTTAAACAATGATACTAATAGTGGTCATCTTAGAGGGTTATGTGACAATTAAATCAGGTAATAAACTACTTAGAACAGTGCCCAGCACAGAGCCAGCGCCACACACAGTGCCTCCCAGTTATTTACCCTAGACTTCCAGTCTGCCCAGTTTAAGATAAGGCTATGACGAACCTACTTTTCAAAGTCATTTTTAATTATTTATCCTGCACCCTACCCCACCCCCAGGCTGTTGGGTGTGCCTGTGCCTGCTCAGTAGGAATGATGGACTTGGCTCTCGAGAGAATAGTCTGGATTTCTTCCTGGGGAGGGTCACCTCTCATTGAAGAGTGATCCGCAGGCTGGTACCCTCAGTGCCCGTTATAGGATGACTGTGGTGCTGCTCCCAGGGCCAGAGATCAGGGGAGCAGCGAAACCCTCTACCTGAAGAGTCCTGCCAGCCTAGATGTCAGTTCAGTGGCTCTGACCACAGGGTAGCCCGTCTCTGTCACTCACGGCCCTGCAGAAGTAGGTGAAGGGAAATGTTTACCTCCTTCTCCTCCCCGGCAGACAACAGAAGTGTCTCAGTTAAAAAACCACGTAAGTCTTCCTCACTGAAGCAGTGTGATCCATGATAAAGTGAAGTAACAAATTTTAAAAATATATTTTGCAGTCTTTTATTGCAAAATATGACATACATATAGAAAAGTACGTGAAACATAAATGTTCTACTGAATGAATTATGACAAACACACTTGTGCAACCACCACCCCGGTGAGGAAACAGATCTTCCCAGGTTTCTACAAATTCCCTCCAGCCTTCTTCCAGGCACGGCTTTCTTCCTGCCCATGAAGGTAGCCACTTCACTCAACTTCTACCCAGTTTAGGTTACCACACCCAAGTATGTCTCTTCATGTCTCTTTCATTTTCCCTGCACCCCACGTGACATAAACAGAACTATACACTGTGAACTCCTGTGTCTCTCTTCTTTCTCTCAGCGTTCAGTTCAGTCGCTCAGTCGTGTCTGACTCTTTGTGACCCCATGACCGCAGCGCACCAGGCTTCCCTGTCCATCACCAACTCCCGAAGCTTGCTCACATTCATGTCCATCGAGTCAGTGATGCCATCCAACCATCTCATCCTCTGTCGTCCCCTTCTCCTCCTGCCTTCAGTCTTTCCCAACATCAGGGTCTTTTACACCAAGTCAATTCTTCGCATCAGGTGACCAAAGTATTGGAGTTTCAGCTTCACCATCAGTCCTTCCAACTAATATTCAGGACTGATTTCCTTTAGGATGGACTGGTTGGATCTCCTTGCAGTCCAAGGGACTCTCAAGAGTCTTTTCCAACACCACCANCTGGGAAGTGCCAATGAATTGATGGGAACAGTCAACAGTCTTTTCTAGGTCACTTAGCCTGAGAGAAACTAGGGGCTATGTCCGAGTAGGCAGGCAGTGGGGCTTATTGCCTTTTACTCCACAGGTCCTGGGCACTAAAGGCCCAGGGTTAGTGTGATTAAAGCATATTTTCTGGTGGGGAGGGGAGAGCGATGGTAGGTGTGGTAGACACCCTAGTGTGCGTCCCAGACCTGCCTTCAGTGAAGGACTAGACCTAGCTGCTGGAGAGGTGGTCAGCAGACAGACTTCAGTAATTGGGCTCCATCGGAGATTGTTTCAGCTGCAGAAAGCTTCCTGCCCAAGATACCTCCCTTTTGAGGTGGCCCACATCCAATGACAGATTGATGAGGGAATAGAAGGCCTGGCCATCTTTGCTGGATTGGGGACAGCTCCAGAGAACCATTCTGTGTTCCACGACTCCTTGCGGGGTTGGCCACGGCTGCTGCTGGCCTGCATAAAAGCTGCGTTCCTCCCTCTGCTTTCTACTTCTCTTCCCCACTGGTGTGGACCCTGTGGGCTCTGCTTAGTAAACACCATGCTGGCTAAACTCAATCTCAAGAGGTTGCTTCCCAAGGAATCCACCCCATGACAGTGGAACCTGATCCCTACCTGCCTAACTGAGCCTCTGGAATCGGTCTGCTATACCCTGTTCCTTCCCAAATTATCTCTACGGCAACCTCTAGCTACCCTAAAGCCTGAGCCAGGTTCAGCTCCTTTTTAACTGCTTCATCTCAGCTTCTCAAGGAAGAGCTGTGTGTGATCAGGCTGGTGGGCATAGGGTACCTGCCTCTCTGACTGCCACACGCCTTCCCCTTACCACACTCGTGCCTCCACAGCTGTGTTGAGTGTTGATGCCCTGGGCACTGTGCACCCAGGCAAACCTAGTCCGGGGGCCACCATGAAGCCTGAGACAGTCTGGGCTCCAGAGTAATGTCCCTAGATCAGAGGGGCATTCCAGCAGCTGGGACTGTGATGGGAGCTCGCTTTATTAGATCCCATTATAAATGGATGATTTGCCATCTCCGAAGATAAATGGGAAACTTAATGCAGAGGTATCCTGTCTGGGGAAACTGGAGAGTTATGGATGTTAGCTTTGTAGCTTTATGAAAGCACTTTCTTATGGAAACTGAAATGACCAAGATTAGATTGAATTAGTAGGTACTGGTATGAGCCTTTTCTCCCCCTATCCATCTTGATTTTTTTTTTTTTTAAGGGAAATGATTTGCCTCCTACATGAGCATTTCATAAAAATGCAAATCCCTAGTTTGGGTTTGATAATTAGCAGAATTTCCTCCTGGTGCCTAGGGGGAAGCGGCCCAGCTGGAATTCTCTTTGGTGGTGGGCAAGTAGGCACCCTCTGTTGGCTGCACCCCGGGCAGTGTCTGCTCCTTTTGGTCCACTTCCTTTCCCATTAGTGCTAGGTACTCCCGTCACCTGCCCCACAGAGCAGAGATGGATTAGTGAGGCTTTCTGTCCCAGCAGCGGGGCTCCTGGCCTCCCGCTTTGAGGACAGGATCTCCCCATCCTACACAGGTCCCACTCTCCATCACAACTTCTCCAGCCTGAACTTTGAGCCCAGGTCCTTGTTGGGTGGTAAGGTTTTCTGTCAGCAAACAAATCCATCTGATGGATATTTGAGCAGTTTTGATAACAAGTATCCCTGGTGGCTTGGCAGTAGAGAACCCACCTGCAATGCAGGAGACACGGAGACCCAGGTTTGATCCCTGGGTCAGGAAGGTGCTCTGGAGGAGGGCACGGTAACCCACTCTAGTATTCTTACCTGGAGAATCCCATGGACAGAGGAGCCTTCAGGGCTACAGTCCGTGGAATCATAAAGAGTCGGACACGACTGAAGCGATTGGGCACACACATGCACAGTGCCAGGTACCAGAGAAACAAAGATACAGATACCGACCCTCTGCCTTGGAGGTAATAAGTTTAATTGAGAGAGAAATGCAGATAAAGATACTTTCCAGACTAGCACTGCCCAAAGAACTTTCTGTGATCATGGAAATGTTCTGTACCTGAGCCCTCTGCTGCGGTAGCCACCAGCGACATGGGGTCTTATGGAAATAACTTAAGAAAAGGATTCTGGAGGGGAATTTCAAGCTTAGTTTTTCAGCCAATCATCTGGAATCTCAGGTACATTGATTCTGAGATTTGAACCTCAGTTTCATCATCTGTAAAGTGGGATTATTAAAACCTACTCTGCCTCTCTAGAATATTAGAACCAAGAGGCCTGGCCCAACTTCCTTATTCTACGGAGGAGGGAGCAGGGGTTGTGACCTGTCAGGTCTTGTGGGAAAGTAGGGGCAGAATCAGACCCTTAACATCTGATCCCAGGCTTTGGGGCCACAGCAGGATGCTGCTCGGGGTGCTGTGGGAACTGAATATAGAAAAAAAAGAGTGATTTTTGAAGCATGCNTATGGATGTTAGCTTTGTAGCTTTATGAAAGCACTTTCTTATGGAAACTGAAATGACCAAGATTAGATTGAATTAGTAGGTACTGGTATGAGCCTTTTCTCCCCCTATCCATCTTGATTTTTTTTTTTTTTAAGGGAAATGATTTGCCTCCTACATGAGCATTTCATAAAAATGCAAATCCCTAGTTTGGGTTTGATAATTAGCAGAATTTCCTCCTGGTGCCTAGGGGGAAGCGGCCCAGCTGGAATTCTCTTTGGTGGTGGGCAAGTAGGCACCCTCTGTTGGCTGCACCCCGGGCAGTGTCTGCTCCTTTTGGTCCACTTCCTTTCCCATTAGTGCTAGGTACTCCCGTCACCTGCCCCACAGAGCAGAGATGGATTAGTGAGGCTTTCTGTCCCAGCAGTGGGGCTCCTGGCCTCCCGCTTTGAGGACAGGATCTCCCCATCCTACACAGGTCCCACTCTCCATCACAACTTCTCCAGCCTGAACTTTGAGCCCAGGTCCTTGTTGGGTGGTAAGGTTTTCTGTCAGCAAACAAATCCATCTGATGGATATTTGAGCAGTTTTGATAACAAGTATCCCTTGTGGCTCGGCAGTAGAGAACCCACCTGCAATGCAGGAGACACGGAGACCCAGGTTTGATCCCTGGGTCAGGAAGGTGCTCTGGAGGAGGGCACGGTAACCCACTCTAGTATTCTTACCTGGAGAATCCCATGGACAGAGGAGCCTTCAGGGCTACAGTCCGTGGAATCATAAAGAGTCGGACACGACTGAAGCGATTGGGCACACACATGCACAGTGCCAGGTACGAGAGAAACAAAGATACAGATACTGACCCTCTGCCTTGGAGGCAATAAGTTTAATTGAGAGAGAAATTCAGATATTTTCAGACTAGCACTGCCCAAAGAACTTTCTGTGATCATGGAAATGTTCTGTACCTGAGCCCTCTGCTGCGGTAGCCACCAGCGACATGGGGTCTTATGGAAATAACTTAAAAGGATTCTGGAGGGGAATTTCAAGCTTAGTTTTTCAGCCAATCATCTGGAATCTCAGGTACATTGATTCTGAGATTTGAACCTCAGTTTCATCATCTGTAAAGTGGGATTATTAGAACCTACTCTGCCTCTCTAGAATATTAGAACCAAGAGGCCTGGCCCAACTTCCTTATTCTACGGAGGAGGGAGCAGGGGTTGTGACCTGTCAGGTCTTGTGGGAAAGTAGGGGCAGAATCAGACCCTTAACATCTGATCCCAGGCTTTGGGGCCACAGCAGGATGCTGCTCGGGGTGCTGTGGGAAGTGAATATAGAAAAAAAAGAGTGATTTTTGAAGCATGCATATGCATGAATGCCTGCTTGCTCAGTCGTGTCCAACTCTTCACAACCCCATGAAATGTAGCCCACCAGACTCCTCTGTCCACGGCATTCTCCAGGCAAGAATACTGGAGTGGGTTGCCATTCCCTTCTCCAGGGGATTTTCCTGACCCAGGGATCAAACCCACATCTCCTGCATTGGCAGGCAGATTCTTTACCACTAAGCTCAATTTTTGAAAAGTCAAAACTATCTAAGACGATGGGTGGTGAAACCACCCAAAGGAATCATCACAGCTGTTCAGGACCACGTGTTGGAGAAAGGTGGAAGAAGCCTTGCTTATGGGGCTCTAGGCTTAGCACACACTTCACAGCTAGTGTCTGCCCCAAACATCAGGATGATAAAGGGATCCCTAGAGTCGGGCTGCAGAAAGAGGAGGCAAAATGTGCATGTGCCACCTGAGGTCAATGGGGACCTCAGACTGGGGAGCCCTGAAAGCTTCCAAGACCCTTAGATGCTTTGTCAGGGTTGATAGCTGACCTATTGAGTGCCAAGTATCCCTACCAGACACTGAATGTGATATCCCAGCATACCACATTCAGAGCTGCCTCTGAGCCAAGAAATTTTGCAGAGATGGAAAGAGAGAGCCCCCAAATGAAATAAACATGGAGGACTCCTAACAATGGACTCAGGCTGCAGGAGACAGAAATGAAATTTGAATGAAGGAATTGAGTGTTGGATTGGGAGATGAGAGGGACAATTAGTCTCGGGAGGAGTCATTTAAAAATTTAAAATACAGATTAAACAGCTTCTTTTTTATGACGGTAAACGCTCTCCCAAATCCTAGGGTGTTTTCTCCACAAGGTGCTGAGCTCTGCTGAGTGGAAGTCCAGTTGAATGAGACGCTGTTGAATGGGACGAAGGCCTTGGGGTTGGCTCTTCCTACAGGCCCCAACTTTGGACCCCAACAAGGCCCATGGGGGCCTCAGGGGCTCTGTCCTTGGCCTACCAGTCCCAAGGCTGCCTACATTTCAAGCTCCATTCAGTAAAATTGTTTTTACTGCTGGGAGCTGCTTCTGAATTCAGTTCCCAAGGGCACAAGCAAAGAGGTCCTGGAGGAGGGCCCTTGAGGCTGGCACAGGAGGCTGTCAGGGGCCGTGGGAGGGCAGTTTGGCTGGAGAGAGCTGGGGCATCTGAGGACAGGGAGCTCCTGATAGAAGAGGCCAGACTTGGGCCTTAGGCTGGGATTGAGCTGTAGATCTGTGAATCACTTTGCTATATGTGCTGGTGCCCTTGACTGTCCTGACTGGTGAGTCTAACCAACAGGTGGAGTGTTGGCAATACTGACACACTATTTACCTGGGAGATGGGCTGTAGAAGATGCCTGCAGACAGGTGGCTGGGCCAGGTTCAAAGGTCGCTCCCCTGCATGCAGCAGAGATGGGAGATCGGAGAGGAGAATGACTGAGGGCTTCCTTCAGTTCAATGGACCCGAGTCTGTCATTCCTTCCTTGGGGCCCTCTTCTCTGGCCTTGGCTGTGGAGGTCCAAGGCCTTAGGGTCAGCCTGCTTCCTGCTCCGGTGAGTGTGGTGGGCATAGCTCTAGAGATGGACCTCCCCAAGCTTTCATCCATTGTGGCATAACGACCCAGTTGACCTGCCCTCTCATAGGCCATCACAGTGCCGTCTCAGGGCACCAGCACTGGATGAGGAAAGGCACGTAAAGTGCTCCACACATGCCTACGGTGCTGTGGATGCCCAGCCTCACCACTGCCATCCTCATTATTTCCTGGGTCAGATCTCCTCTGTTAATGTAGGTTAACTCCCTTGCCCTGAAATGAGCTCCCTGACCTCCTCCCATGACCTGATGTCCTCCCATCTTTCAAGAGCAGACAATATAGTCCAGGGACCTTAGTTTTCCACTTGGTGCTGGCCCAAGCGTGTGACCTCAGCCAAGTCACTTTTGCTCCTCAAATCTGTTTTCTCATCTGTCAGTGGAGGAGCTCACTCTGAAACTGAATTTCCCAGATGTGTTGTGGTACATGATGAGGGATGGGGGGCTCAAATAGGTAACCCATGTGTTGAGAGGGGGGTTCCCTAGGCCCTGAGATGCCTGGGTGGGTGGAGATGGCCCGGGATGGCCCCTGGGACCCTGGCTGGCTCTCTTTCAGCTGGGAGTAGCTGAAGCTGTGTGCTCCAGCAGACAGAGCAAATGTTACCATTTCCCTGTGTGCCATGGTGTACAAAGGTAAGAAATCAACTCCGAAGTGTGCTGGGATAATATCTCTAATATTCTGAGTCATCTCTGAGCTTCAAAATATACCTCTTCTGAGAAGTCTGCCCCTACAACATCATTCAAAGGTGTATCACCATCACGGTCGTCTTAGCGTTTATGACCTGCTTTAGTCTGAAATTAATTAGTTAATTTGTACTTCTTAAAATGTGGCCTGTGGGCTGTTTCCTATAACAGCTACTGTGACTGCAACTGCTGCTCCTGTTGTCTTTACGAGTGTGCAGGTGCCGGGCCCCTTGCGATGGGCTTCGCTCTTCACTCTCACAACAGTACTGTGGGGTGTGCGTGCACTATTGTGCATTGCACATGGGAAACTCGGGACTTCGATGGTTTGGAATAATCACCCCAATCGCAAGTAGCTGAGTTAGGATTTGGACGTGAGCCTGTTGGTCTGATGCGGCCCACGCTCATAGCCTGTGAAGCAGTGTGTGTGTGTGCGCGTGTGCACGTGTGGACGCGTGCACGCACAGGCAGGCCCTCTCTCCTGATTAGATGTCCAGTGTCCAAGGAAGAGGCTTGTGTTTTCTGCATTCTTTTCACCTCCCCGCAATTCAGGCCTGGGCTCAGGAGTAAGCACGCAAGGGCAATTGCCAGCATGCCAGATATTTTCGTGTAAACTAAAAGTGAAGGCTGGGACAGCCTGCCCTGGTCGCGGATGGAAGGCACAATTGACCTCTGTCAGGTCTCCTGGGAGGTGAGTGTGTGAAATCTTACGTGCAGTGGGGCTCAGCAGAGCAAGCCCCATGTAGCCTGACCTCTGTTGTTTTAGGGTAAGAGGTTGCGCCACGGAAGTCCCGAACCGACCTCAGGTACACAGCTGATGAGAACAGGTCCTGAGCCCCCACCCCCCATCCCCCCACAACTGAAGTTTGCCAGACAGCCCCATCCAGGGATCTCTGTGGGAGAGAGAAACAAGTCAGTGAATGGCGTCTGGGATCAGTGGGTCCTGGTAGCCTGGAGAGGGGTTCAAACAGCCAAGCAGTGCTCACTCAGGGGGGCCTGGGCTCCAGGCTACGGTTTACAGCACCCAGGACTCACTCTTTTCTTAAAAAATTTTTGGTCACGCTCCTTGGCATGAGGGATCTTAGTTTCCCAACTAGCGATAGAAACCACGCCCCCTGCTTTGGAAGTACCATGTCTTAACCACTGGACTGCCAGGGAATTCCCAGCACCCTGGGACTTACACTTGACCCTTCCCCTCTCCTTTTTTCTGGGAGCTGCTCCTCCCCTTAGGTTGTGGGTTGGTCCTTACCTGGCCTTCTCACTGCTGGAATTGCCAATCAGGTCTTGTGAAGGATTTATATTTGGACTCCTGATGAGTTGTCCATGAGAGTCCTGGGCAGCCCCAGCCCACTCGTCCTTCACCTGAACATCTGAACCACACATATACCTGCTGCATGATTAAGGGTCAGACAGACCTGAATTTTGGAGAAGGCAATGGCAACCCACTCCAGTACTCTTACCTGGAAAATCCCATGGGTAGAGGAGCCTGGTAGGCTGCAGCCCATGCGGTTGCGAAGAGTCGGACACGACTGGGCGACTTCACTTTCACTTTTCACTTTCAAGCATTGGAGAAGGAAATGGCAACCCATTCCACTGTTCTGGCCTGGAGAATCCCAGGGATGGGGAGCCTGATGGGCTGCCGTTTATGGGGTCGCACAGAGTCGGACACGACTAAAGTGACTTAGTGGCAGTAGCAGACCTGAATTTGACTTCCTGCTACAACTCAGAACATGTAGTCTTAGACAAATTTGCTAACATCTTTCCAAGCAATGTTTACTCTGTATTTAATAGTACCTGCTGTGTTGCAGGTACTGTTCTAGGCACATAGTGGTATAGAAGAGAACAAGAAGCTGTGTGCCTAGAAGAGTGGTCAGGTAAGACCTCTTTGAGTTGAAATCTGAATGATGATAAAGAGGAAATCTGGAGCAAGAACATTCTACTGAGACAGGAAACAGCCAGTTCAAAGGCCTGGGGCACAAGGAAGGATGACTTGTCCCCCAGGTTTATAACTTGTTGCTCCATGTAGAGCAAATTGCAGGGGATCAAGAGTGGAACTTGGGAGACTGGTTAGAAGGTTATTGCAAAGGTCCGGATTGGCAAGGATGATGGCTGGGTGAGTTCCGTCAGCTCCCTGAACCTCAGTTTTCTCACAATAGCAACATTATCTACCTTACAGGCTCATTGTGAAGATTAAATGAGTAGACATATAGCATACAATAAAATGGTAACTATTAGTATTAATAAAAGGAGTAATAATCATAATAAGCATGAGGGCTTACACAGCTAGGCCCTCACAGGAGGGCTAAGGCTTTAATTAAGTGGAGAATTTTCCATTTAACAGATCCAGGGATGCTTCCGGTGAGTCAGGAATTGGGTGTCTCCTGCCCCTCCTGGCTCACCTATCCTGGGCTTGGTGCAGGGATGGGGAACAGGTAGGTGATGTTGGGAGGGAAGGCAGTGACTTCTCTGTGCTACAAGAGCGAGCCAGCCCAGGAACAAGAAAGCCTAAACACACCCCCACCTCCATATTCCATTTGTTTCTGAAACAGACCCGGGACAAATCCTCCTCTCATCCAGGAAGCCTTCTGCATTGAGACAGTGGCTTGAGAAGGGCAGGCTGATGAGGGGACACAAGCCAGAATAAGAAGGTAGGGAGGCAGGCTCCTCTTATTTCTGTTCTTTCCATAACCCATGGCAGGGGTGTGCAGAGGATGCAGGAAGGGGCTGGGGTCATTCTCTGAGTTTAAGCCATCGTTGAGATGAGATGATGAGATGGAAGAGGCTGAAGCTCCCATGAGGAATTTGGGGAAACACTCACAGTCTCAAAGGTGGCAGCTGGGTNAATAGGAAAAGGAGTACGTCAAGGCTGTATATTGTCACTCTGCTAATTTAACTTATATGCAGAGTACATCATGAGAAACGCTGGACTGGAAGAGGCACAAGCTGGAATCAAGATTGCCGGGAGAAATATCAATAACCTCAGATACGCAGATAACACCATCCTTATGGCAGAAAGTGAAGAAGAACTTTTGTGATTGATGAGCAATTGATGAAAGTGAAAGAGGAGAGTAAAAAAGTTGGCTTAAAGTTCAACATTCAGAAAACCAAGATCATGGCCGCTGGTCCCATCACTTCATGGAAAATAGATGGGGAAACAATGGAAACAGTGGCAGGCTTTATTTTTGGGGGCTCCAAAATCACTGCAGATGGTGATTGCAGCCATGAAATTAAAACACGGTTACTCCTTGGAAGGAAAGTTATGACCAACCCAGACAACATATTAAAAAGCAGATACATTACTTTGTCAACAAAGGTCCGTCTAGTCAAAGCTATGGTTTTTTCAGTAGTCATGTATGGATATGAGAGTTGGAGTATAAAGAAAACTGAGCACCGAAGAATTGATGCTTTTGAACTCTGGTGTTGGAGAAGACTCTTGAGAGTCCCTTGGACTGCAAGGAGATCCAAGCAGTCCATCCTAAAGGAGGTCAGTCCTGGTTGTTCATTGGAAGGACTGATGTTGAAGTTGAAACTCCAATACTTTGGTCAGGTGATGTGAAAAACTGACTCGTTTGAAAAGACCCTGATGCTGGGAAAGATTGAAGGCAGAAGTAAAAGGGGACGGCAGAGGATGAGATGGCTGGATGGAATCACCGACTCAATGGACATGAGTTTGAGTAAACTCTGGGAGTTGGTGATGGACAAGGAGGCCTGGCATGCTGCAATCCATGGGATGGCAAAGAGTCAGACACAACTGAGGGACTGAATTGAACTGAATACAATGTAAATGCTGTGTAAACACTTGAATATACGATGTAAATGATATGTAAATAGTTGTCAGCACTTGGCAAATTAAAGTTTCCTTGAAACATTCTGGAGTTTTTTCCCAAGTATTTTTGCTCTGAGTTTGGTTGAATTTGCACTTATGAAACCCATGAACACAGAGGAACAATTGTAATTGTTCTTAAGAATTGGTTTAAAGATGTCTCAGTTTTTCCCAATGTTGTGTCTATTTTTATGTAACATTAACTACTTTATAAACAAAAATTTAGCTTTTACATAGTTATTTAAAAACTAAACTTATTGCCATTTTTTCCTCTAGGAGCATTGAATCAAAAAAATTGGGGAAAGAAATATCCAACATGTAATAGCCCCAAACAGTCTCCTATCAATATTGATGAAGATCTTACACAAGTAAATGTGAATCTTAAGAAACTTAAATTTCAGGATTGGGATAAAACATCTTTGGAAAACACATTCATTCATAACACTGGGAAAACAGGTAAAATCCTTACATTTTATTTCTGACTTTAATATGTTTATCAAACTTAGAGAGTATTTAGATTATTTTCATTGTATTTTTCTTTGAATAATGTATGTAGTATGAACTGGATAAAAACTATAGGTACAAGAATTCAAATAGAAAATTGGAAGTTTATACCTTTTGAAATGTGTACAAAAAATTAAATAACCAAAGTCATAATGTTCTCCGTAATATAGCAATAAAGATGCCTCCACAGGAAAAGCTGATAAAGATAACATAATATATAGCTCATTAATTTAATAACTCTATCACTGGTTAATCACTTAGTCAATCAGGATTTCTTTCTTTTGTGCATTTTATTTGATCTTTTATACTCAGTTGTATGTTATGTTCAATATTTGGATGTGAAAAAAGCAATCTACTATAATTGAATTTTAAGAAAGTATTGGTCCTTCTAGATAGAAAGTTTTAAATTATATACTATACTTAGGAAACAGTCTCTAAAAAAGCTTTTTTTCTTAGCATGCAAATTATATGTCTTAAAAATTCCAGTAAGCAACAAATAGACAGAAGTTTACAAAAGCTATCATTTTTTTCTGATGTTACGTTTTAAATGAAATTGTATGTATATCAACAAGTTATGTAAAAGCAAATATACTCATGGGAAAAAGATTAGGAAAAATATTCACTATAGTAGTAGCCATGTTGGGGTGATGTTAGTGNACAAAAGCTATCATTTTTTTCTGATGTTACGTTTTAAATGAAATTGTATGTATATCAACAAGTTATGTAAAAGCAAATATACTCATGGGAAAAAGATTAGGAAAAATATTCACTATAGTAGTAGCCATGTTGGGGTGATGTTAGTGATATTTTTCTCTATTTTCCACATTTTGCTGATATAATTGTGTGAATATGGTAATTTAAATCCTGTGAAGGTAGGAATTTTTCTGGATCAGTGCTTGACAAATAATAAGCACTCAATAAGTATTTCTTGAATGAATGATTTTATATGTTATAAGAGGCCTGGAGTGTTGCGGTTTGTGGGGTCTCAAAGAGTTGGAAATGACTGAGTGACTGAACTGAACTGATAATGTATTATTAATTAAATATATAATAGTATATTGTCCTAAATGTTAGACATTTTAATTACCAGTTTTAGTGGGTGTTACAAAGAAGTAAAGCATGTAATCTCTGCTTCATTTTTCTTAGTGGAGTGTGATCAAGCACTTGATCTTTAGAGCCACACTTTCTAGGTTCAATTCTGGCCATTTAAAGTACAGTATGGAACCTTGAGAAAGTTCCTTAACTGTGCTCTGACCAATTTCCTTATCTTGTAAAATAGGGATTGTAATGGTATCATCTTCCATTGTGTAGGATCAAATATTTAATACATGTAAAGTAATGTAATGCCTGTCATATTGTAAGTGATAAATGAATGTTGACCATTATTGTTATTTGTTCCTACTGTTATTATTCATGAAAATGTATATCTCTGACTAGCTGATGTCTGCTGGGGAAAAAAAAAATAGCAATGCAGCCTAGAAATTAATTATACTTTACTCAGAAGTCTTTACACTGCGCAGTATGTTAGATTCAGTTCTGCCTAATGAAACAAAGACTATTTAAATCTGACTGAGAGACATTGAAATCATGCATTAAACTCTGAAGGGAATCAGTAATCCCCAGATGACTCCTAAAATACAGATAGTAGATGGTATCTGCTAGGGATCTCTAGAGTTTAAGATTCTGAGACTTGCCAGTGAGGGTTCAAACATGAGATGGCTAAAACCCCTTCAAAAGGAAAAGGCTCTGAAGCTTGATGAAGCCTGGGGTGATGCTTGGAAACATAAGGAGATGGGACAAAAGCCCCAGCAGCTTGATAAGGAAGAGAAACAAGAACATGAGAAGGTTGGAGAAAAGACCTTTCCTTTCCAGTCTTCCGTTCCTTCTCGCTTTAACTGTCCCCTCACCACCATGTGAGGCATTAGGGGAGCAGGGTTTTGGACGCCAAACAAACAAAACTTGGGCTACCCAACAGACAGGGTAGGTGAACTACCTGTCTCTTGCTTTAAGTGTTGTAAGGCAGTTAAGGTCTTGGCTTTATTTTACACTTGTGGCAATAGGATACATTAAGTATCTTATGCAGTTACAAAGCTCAGCTTTGAAAATTGTAGCTTATTTTTTTAATTTATCGAGCACATTATGTTCTTAATGTATCTTAATAGAAGCAAATTTAAATTTGTAATTTTGATTTTCAAAAACTTAGATGTCAATTTATTGTTGTTGTTGTTGTTTTTTTCCAAGTGGAAATTAATCTCACTAATGACTACCGTCTCAGTGGAGGGGTTTCAGAAACAGTGTTCAAAGCAAGCAAGATAGCTTTTCACTGGGGAAAATGCAATATGTCATCTGATGGATCAGAACATAGTTTAGAAGGGCAAAAATTTCCACTAGAGGTAAGTCAGTCCCACTAGTTACTATTTCATTTTCTAAGTCACTGGGATTTCATTTAACATATACTTTGATTCCTTTGTAATGTAACTTTGTAATTTACACAGTTATATTTTGTTTACTTGGTTACTACCTGCATTTCTCTTTGGACTGAGCTGTATAAGATCTATAGTTGATTTTCCACTTTCTAGTAATGCTGAGTGTCACGTTATATTATAGATGATTAGTAAATATTGATGAGTGAATGAATGAATGAAATTCTTCCCATAGCCCATTAGGGAAAAAAGGGGGAACTTCATCAACGTACTAGAAAATCAAGAAACTTCAAATTAAAGTGATAAAATGTTTCAAATTTAAAATCAGCAAATAAATATAATGTATAGTAATATACAATGAAAAATGTGAACACTTTCACACATGTCTGGAGAAGGTATAAATTGGCAAGACTTTCTGGGAAGCATTTCACTTGTTCTTATCAATAACTTTAGATGTTTTATTCTCAATACTTACATTTCAGTTTATAGCAATTTAGTCTAAAGAATAATTAAGGACATACTCAAAAATTTGNGTCTGGAGAAGGTATAAATTGGCAAGACTTTCTGGGAAGCATTTCACTTGTTCTTATCAATAACTTTAGATGTTTTATTCTCAATACTTACATTTCAGTTTATAGCAATTTAGTCTAAAGAATAATTAAGGACATACTCAAAAATTTGGAGGCAAAGACTTATTTACAAGAATAAAAGTTGAAACAAAAAGAAATGATTACATTACAATGGATTATTATAGATCTTATAAAAATCCTGTTTTAGAATGATTTATTTAACAGAAAAGGTTCATCATAAGATTGAATGCTTTAAAAAAGCAGAAGGTAAAATAGTATACACAGTGTTATTATTCTAAATTTTGTAAAGCTGGAAACTAACAGCAGAGAGAGAGTAGAGAGTCTAAGTCACACCGACAAGGCTTGAATATTGACTTCACATTTAGTTAGTAGTTATATGACACAACATTGTATGAATTATTTAATTTCCCTAAGCTTCTGTTTCTCATCTGTGAAATTGATGTAATAGTAGTAACACTTCTCTATAGAGTTATTGCTAAGTCACTTCAATCGTGTCCGACTGTGTGTGACCCCATAGACGGCAGCCCACCAGGCTCCCCCGTCACTGGGATTCTCCAGGCAAGAACACTGGAGTGGGTTGCCATTTCCTTCTCCAATGCATGGAAGTGAAAAGTGAAAGTGAAGTTGCTCAGTCGTGTCTGACTCTTAGCGACCCCATGGACCGCAGCCTACCAGGCTCCTCCGTCCATGAAATTTTCCAGGAAAATTAAATGAAAGGTTGAATTATTACTATTGTAAAAATAATGGAAGGAAACCAAGAAAACATTAATTGTAATTTTCTCTGGGTGATGGCATTATTACCTTTTCTCCTTTAAAATTCTCATATTTTCTAGATTGCCTGTGTTAAAGTTGTATTTTTACTTTTATAATTCAAAGCAGTTATTGATAATGAAAATAAAATGAGTTAGTTATTTAATAAAGGATTAAAAAATATAATGTGGATAAGCACATTCAAATGTGTGGCTTATAATTTCTTAAATATCCTTAAAGAAAAGTATATTTATCAAATCTTGTTTGTCAGAAATATGAAAATCAACTCACTAAACATGTAACATTCTCAATTCTAACAGTTTAGCTCTCTCACAGTACTCCTTAGAACAAAGGTGAAAATCAAGAAAACCCTAAAAATAACACAAGCCATGATTCACTAAAATAAACTGTACAGAATCTGTGTACTAAACCTCATGTATTTTTCTTATTTAGAAGTCCCTCAAATCATCTCTCAGAGATGTCATTTGTTTGTTGTTTCTTTTTATTTAATTTTTAAACATTAATGGGTTTCATTTTATTTATTTGCTTATTTATTTTTTATTTTTATTTTTGCCAAACCATGTGCTTTGCAGAATCTTGGTTCTTCAACTGGGGATCAAACTGAAGCCCCCAGCAGTGAAAGCCCTGAATCCTAATTACTGGAGCATCAGGGAATTCCCTGTTGTTTATTTTTTAAAACACTCACCATATAATTGTGCGAGCAGGAGCAACTATACTCCAAGAAAAAATAAAAGATAATAAATTCTCTCTCCAGATTTTGGTTTCTTGAATTGTGCTAAATTAAGTGATGGAAGTTTATTGAATAGCTAGGTCATTCTCAAATAAAATAATTTACTGAAGCATTAAAAAAAAATGTGCAAGTGGAGAAACTAGAGAGTATCCTTGATTTGCTCTTTTTTCCTGGCCTCTCACATCCTATAATCATCTCCTCAGTTCTGCCCCTAAATGATGTGTGACGTCAGAAAAAGTTTCCCGCCACCTTACTCTCTTACTTGGATGTGTAAGTCCCTGAAGCTAGTTTCTCTCCAGTCTTAATCCCTTCCACTGGCCATCCCTTCCCCTTAGCCCTGCCCCCTCCCCCATCAAGGACTTTCTATTGCCCTCCAGCCCAAACTGCTGGGACTACGTCACAGTCATTCTTGCTGTGACCCCTGCCCACTTCGCCAATCTCATATCTCTCTTCTCTTCTCACATGTGCTCAGCTGAAATCCTAACACACTTTCAGTTTCCCACACTTCTCATACTTTCTTGCCTGTAGGCTTTTCCTAGCTGGACCCTCTGACTTGAACATACATTTTTCTCTTCTGCTTCTCATTTGCCAGCTTTAAAATCATTCATGCTTCAGGGTGGCTGAAAGGTTTTGGTGACCATCCAAGGCAGGAGACACTGCTTTCTTCTGCTTCACACCCACTATTTCTCTGATCACACCCCTCACTGCACGTTAATCATCTCTGAGGGTTCTGTTCTTACCTTAGTTACATCTCTAAACTACCTGAATTATCTAATTTCCAGGCCCATGACATGAGGAACATCAACCTATCAGAGTGTGAAGACTATCATAGATGTATGGACTGAAGTAGAAATTAACAAGGTGGCTCAGATAGTAAAGACTCTGCCTGCAGTGTGGGAGACCTGGGTTCAATCCTTGGGTCAGGAAGACCCCTAGAGAAGGAAATGGCTAACCACTCCAGTATTCTTGCCTGGGGAATTTCACAGACAGAGGAGCCTGGTGAACCCATGGGAGCCCATGGGACCGCAGGGTCAGACACGACTGAGTGATTAACACACACATAACCTCCCAGCAGGAGGAGAGACTTGAAATAAGGAATTCAGGACTCCTTTGGTATTTTTTTAGGTAGAAGCAGAGATTCCTTGAGGGTTTCACTCTTAGTAGAGTTCAAGACAGTAATAGCTAAATCTGGTAACTCTGACCATCAAGTAAGTCACGTTCATTTAAGGAAGGTTGAAACCATATTTGAAAGAATTCCATCAAAATAGTTAAAATAACATCTGATTATTTATTTTATTTGGAAATTTCCCTGATAGTCCAGGGAGTAGGACTTTGTACTTTCACTACCAAGGATGAAGGTTCAGTCCCTGGTCGGAGAACCAAGATCCTGCAAACCGCTCAAAGTAAAGCCAAAAAAATTAAAATAAATTTATTACACTTGAAAATTGCTCAATCTCAAAGTGGTAATTTCAGGTCTAGATCTGTCTGACTTTGTATTTTGTTCTTTGTTGAAGGGTAATTGATAGTAAATGTAGCTTTATGTACATGTAATTAGTAAAATATTTTGAAATTTTGCAAAATATAGAATTATATCATTTATAAAATGTCTCAAATTGAATTTATTGAACTGATTAATTATTTAATTATTTTATCATCTTTTTGCTAAAGTTTTTGTGAAGTCTTTGTATGTAGTAAAGCCATCAATATTATATTTATAGATGCAGATCTACTGCTTTGATGCAGACCGATTTTCAAGTTTTGAAGAAGCAATTAAAGGAAAAGGGAAGTTAAGAGCTTTATCCATTTTATTTGAGGTAATCATATGTGTGTATATATATATATATTCACATAGGGATTTAGCATTAACTTTTCAATCATGGGGAATATCAAAGCACATTTTTTTAACAAATAGAGGGCTCACAATGATAACTGGTCATCATTTCAAAGAGAACAACCTCTTGCCTGGTATGTTTTAAAGAGGACTCTTACAGACTTAGAGAATGAACTTCTGGTTGCCAGTGGAGGGGTTGGGGGGAAGGGATAGTTAGGGATCTTGGAATGAACATGTACATTCTGCTGTGTTTAAAATGGATAACCAACAAGGACCTGCCGTGTTGCACATGGAACTCTGCTCTGTTGCACATGGAACTCTGCTCTATGTAATGTGGCAGCCTGGGTGGGAGGGGAGTTTGGGGGAGAATGGATAGATGTATGTGTATGGCTGAGTCCCTTCACTGTTCACCTGAAACTGTCACAACATTGTTAATAGGCTATACACCAATACAAAATAAATAGGTTTTTGTAGAGGGGCGCTTGTGTTCCTTAGTTAGAAATGTCACTTCCAATCTCTATGCTTGTACACTATGAGATTTGCCCATTTGCAAAGCATCAGTGTGATACAGCAGCAACTGTGAATAGTAACATTTTAAAATATTCTTTTCTTAATTGAAAATTGAAGTTATCAGGTGTTTATTTTATTTATTCTTACTTTGCTGTGGAAAAAAAGTGTGCCTTCAGAGGACAGTACTTTGGAATACTTAAAATGGAATTCACTAATCTATACATGAATATCAAATATTCAAATATAAAATAGTCAAATATTTTATACCATTTTTAGAATGTCATTCTTTCACAGGTTGGAATAGAAGAAAATTTGGACTACAAAGCAATTATAGATGGAGTCGAGAGGGTTAGTCGTTTTGGTAAGCTATCTGGAGAAATCTCTGGATTCGTATGAATTTGCAATGTTATTAAAATTGCTTGTACCAAGGAATAAGGGAAGATATTTGTAAAGAGGAGAAATCTCTCACATTTGACCCTTGACAATTTATACATTTCTCACTGAAGAACAATTTAATCAGAAATTTTTGTAACAGAAAATTATAAAATGTTAATGTAAGTGGGAAGCTGAAGTTTTCTGATTTTATTATTGAAAATAATTTAATCACATTATGCATTTAAATGTATTTTTTTACTCTATCTCTGCATGGTTCACCTGTAAAAGACTCTAATGTGTGATCTGAAACCAGTTAATTTAAAAAAAAATTATATTCTAAAGTGAAAAGGGAATTGTTACTCAAGTTCAAATTATTCCATGGTGGTTTCCTTGGTAAGTCCTTTGCTTTACCAATATAAGATTTTTTGGAAGGTGAATGCTTGCATAGAACAAGACACACTGTGCTTTTGTATTGTTCTGCTTCCTATCTCATAGATCTTGTCATTTGTCACAGCACATGCTTTGGACAAAGTTGGCAGGAAACAGAAAACACATTATTTTATTTTTATTAAGCACCTACAAACAGGGTATTAATGTTGTCCTGAATAAAAAGAGGATTATTCCTTGGGAAAGCTGCAAAATTTGAAATCAGAAACATAACTCACAACTGATCGTTTTCTTGAAAGCAGAAGTCTGGCCTAGGATTAATTCATCTTTGTCAATTTTATGTGAGAACCTGAATTAACCAATCTTTTCAGAAGTTGGGAATATGTAAGCTCCTACAGTACAGCTTTCGGTTTTTTTTTTGAAAGGTATAGTCAAACACAGCATCAAGCTGTTAGTTATCCCCTTGCGTCTACCCAGACTGTAAAATTTAACACTGAATACCATAAGTCACGGGGGCTTCCCTGGTGGCTCAGAGGGTAAAGTGTCTGCCTGCAATGCAGGAAACCCGGGTTCGATTCCTGGGTCAGGAAGATCCCCTGGAGAAGGAAATAGCAACCCACTCCAGTACCCTTGCCTGGAAAATCCAATGGATGGAGAAGCCTGGTAGGCTACAGTTCATGGGGTCGCAAACAGTCGGACACGACTGAGTGACTTCACTTTCACTTTCACCATAAGCCACACTTAATTTTTACCTCATTTAGTCAGAAAGTGGAGTCTGTGCAGACTGCAAGAAGGCAACTAGTTTGAAATCCTACACTTAAAATGATGTACAATGTGAACATGAATGTTCCCAGGCCTTGGACCAGGCTGCAGAGAGCACAGAAGTGATGCTAATACTAGTTGTTAGTCCTGATTTATGTAACTGTGACACTTGGACCACTTAATTGAGGCCTCTTCAGTGTTTCTGGGGGACTATAGGAGGGTATAGTACGAGCTTAGGAAATCAGTTTGCTCATGTTCTTGGACTAAACTTTCCTTTCTAATATCTATTGTCTGTAAGCCATTAAGGGGGATACTTCATCAGAACCTGTCGCATAATACCCTCCCTGGGAATTTGGGTGTCCTAATAGCATCCTGCCTCTGTCCTGGCTCTTAATTCAGAAGCAGAACAATGGTCCCCTGGGCTGGCTGGGAACACATCCGTGTCTGCCTTCTGTTTCCCTCTCTGTCTTCTGTCTCTCTACCAGTGCACCAACTTCTTCCCTCCCTTTTTTTTTTTAAACAAAAAATAAAATCCTCCACGCCTATCAACTCATCTACTTAATATTTCCATATACTTAGCAAGGACACCTAAGCTCATACAATTGGTAAGTGGTAAAGCCAGGATTTAGAACCTGTCTGTCCAAAAGGATTGTTCCAATATATTGTAGAGATTTATATTAGTTCTATATTTCCAAACACATATAAAACACCTGTCAATTTGATTGAAATAGGTGTGAAATGTGATCCGTCCAAACTAAGTAAATTAAGTCCTCCCAGAGTTAATTTTTTCCATTTTGAGAGTTCTTGGATTAAATTTAGTCCGATTTCAGAGTCTAGAAAGTCCCCCAGTGCCCAATAAGCAGAAGGCTTCCCAATATTGGCTGCCAGCCATCGCTGCTGGGAATTTGAGGGCAATGCTGGTCTTTAGAAAGTGACTCAGAAACTGCAGCTAAACTCCCAAATCCTGCCACATATCCTTCATATAACTTTTGTGAGTTCCACAAAAACCAACATTTTCCAAACATCCTGATTATAAAATCTGTCTTATCACAGTGTGAGCTGGTGGCTCAGTTCCTGTATTTTTCTCTAAGAGACAAGCCCATCTTTTCCCTTCCCTCTTTCTTGTGTTCTTTTCTTTCCCTTTCTTCCATCACACCTACTTTATGTTAGGCATTGCTCTCACATGGAGCGGTGAGAAATAGGGTATATAGCAATACAAAGATAACAATAGAAAGATAATGCATTAATCTTCCCCAAACAGAGCCCACGCACACAATAATTGTTAATCGAAATCTTTCAAGTTGCATGGAAGAGACACATCCAGGTAACCGTAGTCAGTGATTCTCAAATGGGAATTCTCATCAGATGACTTATCTGATTAGTCAAGTGACTAGAAAAGCATTCCTGATCACAAACGTAGCCCAGGAATTTGTATATTGACAAATCCTCACCACCACCATCCTAAGTCTAATTATCCTAAGTGATGAATTGGTTTTAAGTATTAAATGGCTCTTTCCTTGCCCTGGACCTAGAAATGGTCTTTGTCTTTATCTCCCTCTCACTCTCCTCATCTTTCCCCCTCCTGCCATCAGCCTCCCACGGAAGGGAGATCTGATTGGTTTGTTTATCACTGATTAAGAAAGAAGAGGATGACAGAGTGAATGACTGATCACAAATAGAGCAACACTGGCTCATATGTGGATCTTGTTTAGCAATAGTGAGGTTATTCAGATGAAGTGCCTGTTTTTGCAAGCCACGAGAAACCACCTTAGTCCAGTTTTCTTGTAAGGTGATGGTGCAATTAAAAAATACTACTGTGATTTCAAAGTCTTGTCATATTGAAAAGAAACTTAGGACATGCAGGTATATAATAAAAAAATAAGGTAGGAAGTACTCAACATATTCATAACAGAGACTAGATGAGTGGTGTGAGGTTCAGAGGCAGGAAGAATGGATTCTGTATAGAAATGAGGGAAGGAGGAATCACCTTTTGTTCTGATTCTTTCCCTTCTTCCTAACTTTCCCTCCTTTTATTTCTTCCCCGATTTCACAAAAATTATCTACTTCACCATCCCTATTCAAATCTGATGTTCCTCTTCTGGCCTCTGGGTCTCCTGTGGTCAGTTTCATTTCCCACCTAAATTAGCAGGGAGTCAATTTCTGGCTGCTTACTTAATTAGTATTCTCCACCTCCACAGTTCCACAGAACATTTGTAAAAGTTTTTCCTTCTTCAAAGGAAGAATTGTAGTCCATTGACGATTAAAAAGGAGGCTATTTAATCACAAATATTCTAGATATCAAAAACATAAATTTAAAAATGTTTAAATATTCACATGTTTGAAATAGTTTCCTTAGTGCCTGAGAACTTGAATCTGAGTCTGAATTCTAAATAGTCTTGTCTTCACATTGCAGGAGAGGTAGACATACTCTTAGAAGTTACTAATTAATCCTTTAAACCTAATGTAACCTGAGTTTTCTAATGGATTAAAACTAGATTTAGGTTGTACATATACAGCACTATCAATTCAATCAACAGGTTTTTGCTTCTAAGATTTAGTCTTCAGACTGGAAGAAGTTATCTATAATTTTATTAGCACTATTCCTCTTGCTGAAAAAATTTCTGTATTACAGGAAAATTAATATTCAATAATTTAATTTTTGTGTGTGCTAGTGCTAGCGTGCTCAGTCGTGTCCACCTCTTTGCAACCTCATGAACTGTAGCCCAGCAGACGTCTCTGTCCCTGAAATTTTCCAGGCAAGAATACTAGAGCAGGTTGTCATTTTCATACTCCAGAGGATCTTCCCGACCCAGGGGTCAAACCCAGGTCTCTTGTACCTCCTGCATTAGCAGGCAGATTCTTTACCACTGAGTCACTTGGAAAGCCCAGTGGAAATAATTTTTTTCCATGAGGATGTGTCCAGTCTTCATATCGTATAGAACTGTAATATACTGTTAAGGTCATCTAATCCAATTATTTCATTTTAAAAGGAGGAATGTGGGATTTACTAAGACTAAAATCTTGCAAAGCTTTCACTCTACTTCAGGTTTTCAACCCTGACTGCATGTTTGAATCACCTGGGGATTCTTTTTAAAACATGTAGGCACACCAAGCCTAAAAAAATTAGATACCTAAGTCCCACTGCTGCAGCTGGGGTCTGGGACACTGGTTTTGTTTTTTTTTTAAGCTCCCCAGATAATTCATATGGTACTACTCTGCACTGTGGCACCTCACTTAGACTAGATGAAATTAGCTTCGGGGACTATTTCTTAATGACCTTAATGTATGAGACAGAAAAGAAGACATGTGCTTGGCTTGGTAAGAGTCAAGAGGATGGGAAAATAAGTTAGATACTGGTAAGCTAGCTCAGAGGTTAAAGCGTCTGCCTGCAATGCGGGAGACCCGGGTTTGATCCCTGGGTTGGGAAGATCNCCAATCAAAACAACTGCTAGTTTTTTTTTAATAAAAACTCCCAAACTAATTCTAATATTCACATCAAAATAGAAAGAGCCAAGATAGCTAAAAGAACTAAGAGAAAAACCTGAAGAACTTCATGTGATTTTAACACTTAATTTAACTAGAGTATTTAAGCTAAGGTCTGAGTATTAAGATAGATTAAAAATAATAATAATAGAGCTCAAAAATAGACCCATATGTATTTGGACAATTGATTTTTGGCAAAGCTGTAGAAGATAATTTAGCGGAAAACAATAGTTTTTCTACATATTGGTGCTGGAACAATTTTAAATTGGATATCCACATACAAATCAAATCATAGATCTGACTCATATCTCATACCACATATAGAACTTAACTCACAAAGGATCAAATGGATCATAGACCTGAAATCTAAAACCTCAAACAACAGAGTTTCTACAAAACATATAAGAAAATATTTGTGAACTGGAATTAGGCAGAAATGTTTAGATATGATGCATAAAATTATTGAGGACAATAAAAATATTTATCTACTATCTTACAATTCTGTAAACATCATGAGAAACTTCAAGGGTGGGTCAAAAACCTCAGTACAAGCCGTGAATGCAATTTGGTAGTATTTTCTAAACAAACGGGAAAAGTAGCCTCTTATAAGTAAAACCCCTACAATGTTATCCAATGTGATTTTATGCCCTTTGATTCAAATCTATACCTCCTGTTTATACTGATTGATTTATAGGACTAAACCCAGAGTTAGACACGACTGAAGCAACTTAGCAACAGCAGCAGCAGATATGGATTAATAGATGTGGAATCAAGAATGTTCTGATNGGATTCATGTCGATGTATGGCAAAGCCAGTAGAGTATTGTAAAGTAAAATAAAGTAAAAAAATAAATAAAATATGATGTTCATTATAGATAATTTTCATCAGAATATGGTTTTGTTTTCCAGAAGTTGGTATTCAATCTTACTGAATGATTTCCCGATATCTATTCATATGGCCATATGATTTCTGAATCTTTCATATGTAAAAATAATCTTTCCAGCATCTTGCCCATGTAAAGACAGAGCAACTAACACTATGCTGTGATAGTGTTGTGATATGTGCAAGAAAATTTAGAATATGTCAGTTTTATCTCCATTTAGATATGTATCTAAAATGTTCTTAAAAGTTAAGTTGCGTTTAAATACATACCAAAATATATGTCTCAGTTTCATAGAGGCTTTGAACAACTAAGTTCCAGTGTTAGGATTTCAGCTGAGATGTATATGATTCCTTTGTAGGGAAACAGGCTGCGCTGGATCCATTCACATTGCTGAACCTTCTGCCAAACTCAACTGACAAGTATTACACTTACAATGGCTCCCTGACATCTCCTCCCTGCACAGACACCGTTGACTGGATTATTTTTAAAGATACAGTTAGCATTTCTGAAAGCCAGGTAATCTTGGAAGTTCAAACAAATGGAGTAATTTGAAGCAATTTAAAAAGAAATATTTTCTACAGAATATCTGTTTTAAAACATTTGCTGATATGCCTTTGAAGCAAGCGTGTTAAATTATAAGTTAAATTATCTTCTTTCCAGTTGGCTGTTTTCTGTGAAGTTCTTACGATGCAACAGTCTGGTTATGTCATGTTGATGGACTACTTACAAAATAATTTTCGAGAACAACAGTACAAGTTCTCCAGGCAGGTGTTTTCCTCATATACTGGAAAGGAAGAGATTCATGAAGCAGGTGTGTATTGAAATATAATTTTTCTGTAAGTACTATTAAATTCAGTGTTAATTGGAGGTAATTGTGGTATCATGGACAATATACAAGACTTTGATTTTTGGAAATATTTTGATTATAGAGTTGTAGCCTTAGTAAGTTATTTAACTTCTCTGAATCTCAGTTGCCATATTTATAAAATGACAATTAAAAATATCTGTCCTTGGGACTTCCCTGGTGGTCCAGTGGTTAAGATTCTTCCCTGCAACATGCCAGGGAGCAGCTACACCCAGGCACAACTAAAGAGTCCATGCCACAAGGAAAGACCCCACATGATGCGACGAAGATCCAGCATACCATAGTAAGACGCAACACAGCCAAATAAATAATACAGTTGTGAATTATGTGCACACACTATAAAGAAAATTCTCCTTCCATGCATAACACTATTTTGCAAGTAAGAAACATTGAGATTCAGGAAGGAAAGTTTTTTCCTAAAACGTATAGTAGTAGGTGGCAAAGCCACCTACACACCTCCAAATTCACTTTATGGCATTTGCTTGTGTTAATGGCAATAAGAGGGGCAAGGGTAAGGGTGAGGTGTTCAGAGCCTGGGAAGATTGCTTCTTGTTGAGATGACTTGGGAATCTGCGTGGGAGAGGCACATTTGACCTGAGTCTTGACGTGTGTTGGGGTTTTAAAGAAATACTCATCGGTGTGTTGGCAGCTCCCAGAGAAACTAGTGCCTGAACTAGAAACCCAAGGACAGAAACCCAAGGCACTGAATTATTAATGAATAAAAAGGGAGTCCTTTCCCCAGTTTACTTCTTTGAAAGAAAAGAAGTTTGTCCTTGTCAAGCCCAGGCGATGGAGAGGAGGCAGAGGGAAAGCCTGTGGAGTGCCCTCTGGATCTTTTGAAGCTGACCCAGCAGTCAGAAGCCTTTCAAAGTGTCCAGAGGACACAGTTACTGCATCTACTGACTTGTTCTTTTCACTTCACTGTGAGGGTGCGCTGGTTCATGAAAGAAAGAGTTGAAGTGGCCTCTGCTTTGGGGACTGAAAACCTTTCCAAGAACATGGTCTTCTTTGATCCCAGCCCCGTAATGAATTTTTGGCTGTGTATAATATTAATTCAATAATCATCTGCTTTTGAAGATTAGGCATTAAAGCAGCATATTTCTGTTGTTTCAAAGTAATATTTGTGAGAATTGTTTATCCTTTAACAACAACATAAAGTACAATGGTGATGAATTGCTGTGTTTACTGTGACATTGTTTCAAATTAATTGCTCCAAAGTGAGGAAATTTAATTATATTTCTACCAACAATACTAAATACTAAAACCTCCTGTGTGGTAAATAATCCCCAGTTGATTAAAAAAGAATAAATAGATCTAACCATCTCCTTTCTGAAGTAAAAATGACCAAATAACAAAATATATACAATGTTTTGGCCGTGTGTTAGTCACACTGTATTAGTTGTACTAGTTATTAGTTATATTGTATTAAAACTCTTCAGTGGCTCCCATGGACTTTGCAGGTGGCTCAGTGGTGAAGAATCTGCCTCCCCCAGTTCAGGAGAATCAAGAGACATGGGTTTGATCCCTGGGTCAGGAAGATCCCCTGAAGGATCAAATGCAACCCACTCCAGTAGTCTTGCCTAAAAAATTTCATGGACAGAGTAGCCTGCAGAGCTGCAGTCCATGGGGTCACAAAGAGTAAGACACGACTGAGTGAGCGAGCACAGCACACAAAAGCGGCTCCCACTGCGTTTAGAATAAAAACTAAATTGTTTGTCATTGCGTGGTAGGTCCTGTCTAGTACTTACTGGCCTCAGTGCTTACTCTTCCCCGGCCAACTTCCTTCCTTTATCCTGAACTCAGTGAGGTCCCTGAAGAGGGCAGACCACACTCTTCCAGGTTGCACCTAGACACGCTTTTTCCTTCCCATGGCGTGTTCTTCCTTGCAGTCTTCCTTTGTTGTCTCCTCCTCGTCCTCAAGACTCAAGTACATAAACAGTTGCCTCCACCAAGAAGCTGTGTCTGACCCTCCACCCAGCCCTACCAAGCCTGGCACTGGCCCAAGAAAGGGCTGTGCGTTTATGGAAATGCTGAGCCCGTAGGGTACCAGATAAACGATGCTCTTCCGGAGGTGCACAGTGTGCCAGGAGCTCCTACAGTCTGCATCCAGACTTCCTAGCAGGGGCCGCGGTATAATATTATCTGTTTACTTATCTGTCCCCACCACCACCCTCTGAAGGAAGTAACCAAGTCTTTTATCACTTTGCCTCCATTGCTGGGCAAAAGTAAAGCTCTCATTCATCAGCTATTCACAAAATGAAAGAATTGATTTGTGTATAATAAAAGTATGACAGGATATAGCTTGATGGGTGCTTCTTGCATCATTTAATGTGTAAAACCATATGAATGGATTTAATGTAGAATATTGGTTTTTCTTTTTTTTTTTAATTAAAAAAAAATTTTGGCCACGTCACATGGCATGTGGGATCTCATTTCCCTGACCAGGGATCAAACCCTCATCCCCTTCTTGGAAAACTCAGTGTCTTAACCACTGGACCACCAGGGAAGTCCCTGTTTTCACAGTTAAGTGATTATGGCTAAAAGTAATCATAACAAAAGCAGTAATGGCTAACATATATCACATGAACCAGTGTGTTCAACCAGGCATTAGGCTTGTTTTTCTCATTTTATAGTTTGGGAAGCTGATATTAACTGGTTCACCCAAGTTCACAGAACTGTAAAAGGTTGGAGTGAGTATTTGTACCCTGGTCTTCCCAATTCTGGAGACTTCCAAAGCTCTCTCCACTATGCTCTATATTTATAAGGGAACATAAATTATCCTTGCATAATTTTATAGTAAAACTGATGACTTTAATAGCATAAAACTTTTTTTTAAAACTTAGTATTGGCTTTTTTCAAAAACTAGAACTATGATTGAATTCTTGCGTTTTCCATCATGAGTATTTGCATTCAACAAGCACTTATTTTCCATGTGCATATTCCTATGATTTTTTTTCCTTAATGATACAGTATTGCCCTTTTACTTTCTTGAACTGAATTTGAAAATAAGAATTGAGGGTTGCATTTATGTTCAGGATTTAATCTTTATTAAATTTAATCTGAAAGTATATTTTTATTAAGTGAACATTGTAAAAAGGAAAAAATAGATAAGCACACAGAAGAAAATAAAAATCCCCTGTAATGTTATTACCCAGAGATAACTGCTATGAGAATTTTGGGGAATATCTTTCTAGCCTTTCTCTTAAGTTAAAAATATATTATTATGTCTTACAAAAATGAAGCTGTATCATACTTCTCTGTTTTTTGATTTTGCATTACTGCATGATATAAATGTATCATTAATACCATTCTTAATTTTATGTATAGTATTGTCATACCAATTTATTAAATTTATCACCCAGCTTGGGACTTTCAGATTATATGTATTTATTTTGCTATTTTAAATATTTAATGTCCTAATTTTGACCAAGAGAGAAGGAAAATGTGTCATGAAAATTGTCAGAATCCTACAATTGGTAAATGCATGGTAGAAAAATATATTTTGCAAAATACATCGCAAGTAATTGCAAAAGCCATGTGAGGTCTGCATATCCATGTAAACTTCTTGGGGGGAGAGATCAAGCCTTATTTAGTTTTTTTTGCGTTCATTGGAAAACTCAATAAACATTTGTGAAAGAATGAGTATTTTACCAGAACTCAGTCCTCTATTTTTGCATTTTTACATAGCATTGCTATTTATTAAAAGGCATGCATTTGGGGCATCATGGAATGGGCACTGGCTCTTCTAAGAATCACAAAATTTAGTAGAACCATTTGATCTTGAAGGAGTTAGTAAAAATTGTCTTTTACTTAATGAGAAATATGTGCCAGTAACCACACAAACAGGAGGTGATGTCCAGCTTTGTCCCCTGCCTTCCTGGAACCAATACCTGCCCGCTGCCCTCTCCTCCCACCAGCAAGACTCTCCCCCTAGAAGCCAGGGCCTCCTGAAGAACAATGGGAAGGAGCTGGGGCTTTAAAGCCCAGTCAACTTTTGGTTTCAAACCCCAGTGCAAATACTTATTAGTTACATAAATATGGTCTAGTTATTTAATTTTTTTAAGCCTCATTCTCTTCACTGATAAAATGAGTTTAAAATGCCCACCTTGGGATTCCCTGGCCGTCCTGTGATTAAGACTTCATGCTTCCACTGCAGGGGGCATGAGTGCAGTAGCTGGTCAAGGAGCTAAAATCCTGCAGGCCATAAGGCATGGCCAAAATACATATATATTTTTAATTTTTTAAGATGGCCACCTTGTAGGGTGGTTGTGAGGTTTAAATAAGTTAAAGTTTGCAAGTCAGTCCAGTCCCTTGAACATAATATACTCCAGATCTGTTGCTTCTATTAATACAGTGTGTGTGTGTGTGTGTGTGTGTGTGTGTGTGTATACTCTTGTATACTCCAGATCTGTAGCTTCTATTAATACAGTGTGTGTGTGTTTGTGTATGTACTCTTGTATGTGTGTGTGTGTGTGCAGCTGTATATTTGTATATAGAGACAGAGGGCAAGCTATCACAAGTATAGGGTGCTATCCAAGTTTTCCAGGTTTAAGGTTTTTATTTGTTAAGTAGAGTTATAAATGCACTTTAAATCTCATTTGCTAGCATTGTAATATACATAATGCAAACTGTAAAAAACTATAAAATATGAAATGATTTTCAGGGAAGGGTAGCATGAAAAGTGTCTTCATGGCTTAATGTTGTATTTGAGTTATGAGAAATTTTCTGTAATTTCCTGAGAAAATGTCACGATGAATTATGCATCAGAAGACCCACCTTCTCGAGAAGGTCAGTAGTTCTAAGTAGCATCCATTAAGGTCACATGTACATTACCTGTGCTCTAACTATATAGAGAAAAGTACAAGAAGATTATTTACTTCTTGGAAGATTGTATGTTATGAATTGAATGGTTGACAAAGTTACTGTGTATTCCTAGAGAAGACTGACTGAGGTACAATTTGAAAGATTTTTTTTTTTTTTGGTTACTTATCTAAAGGGAATGGCATGTAATCATTGAAAAGTACAAAGCAATAACAGATCATTTTTAGCTATTATTTTTAACATTTGTGGCAATCTTTACATTAGTTTTGTTAACATCTGCTACTCCCTGAAGGGCGATCACAACCGTAATATTGTCTTCTGAGTCTGTCATTCTTCAGGTTCTTCTTACAGTAGTCATTAAATTACCTGTCTCGATAATTTTTTAAATGAGGCTCATAAACCCCAAGCAAGAAGGTGGCGGATTTACTAGTGTGCATTCATGGAAGTACTTTGCCATGGGCTGTGTTTACCTGTACCAAAACTCAAGACAATGGGAAATACCGGGTAAAAACCTAGTGACATTTTCTCTGCCACTCCCCCCAAATCATCACCCCATCTTTTCACCTTCCTCTTCATTTTTATTCATGATCCATGGAGCTAAGACTGCACCTTCTCCCCCAGGGCATGTGTCCCTTTCCCAAGGGGGCCATGTAGAGCAGCAGAGACAGAAGGGACCTTCTGTCTCCCCTGGACCGTCTGCACCGGCTTAATGATGAGCTGATCACGAGACTTATCACAGTGAGAGTTGTCATGTTCTCCTCCTTTGTGCTTTTCTTCATTTATTTCCTTTTCCTACCTTTTTTTCTTGTTTCCTTGTGACACTCAGTGCCTTGCCTATTAATCTTATGAGACTTACAAGATGTGGACATTCCTGTGTAGGAGGTGTTCACTCTTCATATCCATTCATTTAAGTAATGAGAAGGTGGAGGACTTTGTGAGCTGTTTGTGAAGTTTTTACAACTTCCAGTGGGTAAAAACCTATACTTTGGAAAAGCACAACCTAATTTGGCTAAATGACAGAATTTTATTTTACAGTTTATTTTGCATTCCTCTGTAAATGGCATCTAGGATTTGGAAACTAAAAGCACCCATTACATTTAATGGCTTACTAAGTTTAAGGGTGAGAGGCTATCCTAGAAATGAGTTTCCTGAAGGCAAAGATGGTACCTCCTTTATTTGTATGTCCAAGAGTGCCTAGAGCCAAGCAGATGAGAAGTGAATGTTAAAAACACGTTTTTAATTAAGAACCTCTCATTCTTTATATGTGAGGATCCTTTGCACTTGGGCTGAGTGCTTAGTCATGTCCAATTCTTTGAGGCCTCATGGACTGTAGCCCGCCAGCCTCCTCTGTCCATTGAGTTTTCCAGGCAAGAATATTGGAGTGGGTTGTCATGCCCTCTCCAGGAGATGGTCTGGACCCCGGGACTGAACGAACATCTCTTGTGTCTCCTGTATTGGCAGGCAGATTCTTTACTGCTAGTGCCATCTGGGTTGCACTTATACTAAAGTATTGCTTGTATTCTGTGCAACTGGACAAGGACCCCAGCTTTGTGACAGCCTGGCTCATAGCCTCGAGCTTGCAGGAACCAGATTCTCCTTGGTCAGTGTTCCTTAAAGAATCAGTGACTATAATACAGGTCACATGTAGCTCATAGAAAGGAATCAGGGCATGTGATTCACTCTTAAAGAAGGAAATGGGACCTCAACATCGTTCTAGTAGGTAGGTTTATTTGCTCAGTCGTGTCTGACTCTTGCAACCCCATGGACTGTAGCCCACCAGGCTCCTCTGTCCATGGGATTCTCCAGGCAAGAATACTGGAGTAGGTTGCCATTTCCTTCTCCACAACAGTACTGAGCTCCCTATAATCAATGAAATTATATTTTTGTTACTATCTTATTATGTAGCTTGTAATTGGTGTCAGTATATGTTGATCTGGAAAGCCTTTCTTGATTTTTCAATCCAGAAATATGCTTTATAAACTGTATGCCCTTCTAATAAGATAAACTAATTTTAATATGAAGAACAAGGGAAGCTTGGAAAAATTAGTGAAAATTAATAACTTACTCTGTAGTCAGTTTTGTGTTTGAAACATTACCCAGTTTTATGTCTGAACACCAAGTGGTGAATTAGCAAGATTGTTATTTAGGAGATAGGTGGGATGTCCTACCTTAGAAAAGTAACCTGTTGGCAAGGTCATAGACTATATATAGAAGTACTAGTCTTTCTCTTGAATACATTCTAAAGTATATAGGTTTTTCTGTAAAATTCTTTATTTCAGCATCTAAAAGATAAGCTTCAGCTATAGCTTATAATGTGTTACTAAGCTATGATTATCAATAAACAAAAGGAGTGTTTAAAAATAAGCTTCTAATCACAATATACATTTGAACTGTTAAATTCAGTTCAGTTCAGTTCAGTCACTCAGTCGAGTCCGACTCTTTGTGACCCCATAAACTGCAACACACCAGGCCTCCCTGTCTATCACTAACTCCCGGAGTTCACTCAAACTCACGTCCATCGAGTTGGTGATGCCATCCAGCCATCTCATCCTCTGTCGTCCCCTTCTCCTCCTGCCCCCAATCCCTCCCAGTATCAGAGTCTTTTCCAATGAGTCAACTCTTCGCATGAGGTGGCCAGAGTACTGGAGTTTCAGCTTTAGCATCATTCCTTCCAAAGAACACCCAGGACTGATCTCCTTTAGAATGGACTGGTTGGATCTCCCTGTAGTCCAAGGGACTCTCAAGAGTCTTCTCCAACACCACAGTTCAAAAGCATCAATTCTTTGGCGCTCAGCTTTCTTCACAGTCCAACTCTCACATCCATACATGACCACTGGAAAAACCATAGCCTTGACTAGACGGACCTTTGTTGGCAAAGTAATGTCTCTGCTTTTNACACCACAGTTCAAAAGCATCCATTCTTTGGCGCTCAGCTTTCTTCACAGTCTAACTCTCACATCCATACATGACCACTGGAAAAACCATAGCCTTGACTAGACGGACCTTTGTTGGCAAAGTAATGTCTCTGCTTTTCAATATGAAGATGCTATGTAAGTTTTAATTGTAAGCTGCTATTTTGAGTTACTCTTGGTTTATATTACTCCTATGTGAGGTGTACTCAATTTAAGAAACTGATGCTCTCTTGATAATCTGATTTTTTGTTAAGAGAGGCAGATTTTTATGATAAGATAGGTGAGGTAGTTTCCCTTCCCTACCTTACTATATTAGTATTATTACATTATGAGGTGGTTGTTATTCAGTTGCACGGTTGTGTCTGACTCTTTGCAGCCCCATGAACTGCAGCATGCCAGACCCCTCTATCCCTCACCCTCTCCCAGTGTTTGCCAGTGTTCATGTCCATACCATCTGTGATGGCTTCCAGCTATTTCATTTTCTGTCGCCGTTCCCCTTCTGCCTTCAATCTTTCCCAGCATCAGGGTCTTTTCCAATTGTCAACATAAAACAGTTGCTCCAAAATCATACTTTTCCCCCAGTCATGTTTGAAGGTGCNTACCATCTGTGATGGCTTCCAGCTATTTCATTTTCTGTCGCCGTTCCCCTTCTGCCTTCAATCTTTCCCAGCATCAGGGTCTTTTCCAATTGTCAACATAAAACAGTTGCTCCAAAATCATACTTTTCCCCCAGTCATGTTTGAAGGTGCATTATTTTTTCACATCTGTGCTGTTTCCTGGCTGGTTCCTTCCTCTTCAGTATTTTGCAGTAGCTTGAGAAGGATAGGTTTTAAGTCTTCATATTTAGTAGAATTTTCTTGTGATGTCTTCGACCCTGGACTTTGATTTTGAGAGAGTTTTTAAAATTGCAAAGTCAATTTCACTACTAGTGATTGATCTGTTTAAATTGTCTATTTTTTTCCTGTCTCAGTTTTAGATGGTTTTGTGTTTCTAGAAATTTATCCATTTATTCTAGGTTGCCCATTTTGTTGGCATATAATTGTTTGTAATATTTTCTTAGGAATTTCGTATTTCTGTTATGTGAGTATTTCTCCCCTTTCATTTCATATATTGTTTATTTGGTTCCTCTCTCTTTTGTTCTTGATGAGACTGACTAACAGCTTATTCCCCCACCCCACCCCAAACCAACTATTGATTGCATTGCTTGGGATCTTGTGTGCACCTGTGGTGGATTCGTGTCGATGTATGGCAAACCCAATAGAGTATTGTAAAGTTAAATTTAAAAATAAATAAATTAAAAAAAAATTTCTTTTATCTATTGCCTACCTGATCTTATTATTCATTACTTTCTTCCTTATACTGAGTTTGAGCTTGTTTCTTCTCCTTTTTCTTATTCTTTAAGTGATAGTTGGGCTTCTCTAGTGGTTCTGATTGTAAAGAACCTGCCTGCAATGCAGGAAATCCAAGTTTGATCCCTGAGTCAAGAAGATACACTGAAGAAGCAATGGCAACCCACTTCAGTATTTTTCTCTGGAGAATTCCATGGGCAGAGGAGCCTGGTGGGCTACAGTTCATGGGTTGCAAAGAGTTTGACAAGACTGAGTGACAAACACTTGCATAGTTTTCACTTTAGGTTATTTATTTGGCATTTTTCTTATTTTTTGAGATAGGCTTACATCAGTATAAATTTCTCTTTAAGAACCACTTTTGTAACATTCCATCAATTTTGGAACATTGCATTTTTTAATTTGCCCTGAGGCATTTTCTGTTTTACTCTTGGATTTCTTCATTTACCCTGTGATTTTTTTTTTTTTTTTTTGTAAAATGTTGTTTAGTCTTCAAATGATTGTTTTTTTCCATTTCCTTTTTGTTTTCTGCCATCTTTTTTTCTAGTTTCATAATTTTGTGGTTGAAAGAAAAGCTTGATAGCATTTCTGTCTTAAATGGTTTAAGACTTGTTTTGTAGCCTAACATGTGATCTATTCTGAAAGAAATTTCTTGTGTACTTGAAAAGAATGTGTATTCTGCTGTGTTTTGATGAAATATTTTCTAGATATTTGGTAAGTCCATCTTGTCTAACATGTCATTTAAAACTACTATTTCTTTATTGCTTTTCTATCTGGTTATTCATCCACTGATGTAAGTGGAATATTAGTGTTCCCTACTATTATTGTATTATTGTCACATTCTTTCTTTGTGTCTGTTAATATTTGCTTTATATATTTTGGTGCTCCTATATTAGGTGCATATACAATAGTGATATAATATGTCCTTTTCTTGTATTGATGCTTTTATCATTATAGAATGCCTTTATAAAATCTTTCATTATAAGCTTTGTTTTAAAATTCATATTTCCTCTGATATAAATATTGCTACCTCAGTATTCTTATTTCCATTTAGATTAAACATCTTTTTCCATCCTCACTTTCAGTCTGTGTGTGTATGTTTTACCCTGAAGTGAGTATTTTTTAAGCATGTAGATGGGTCTTGTATTTAATCCAATCAGTCACCTTTTGTCTTTGACTGGAATTTAGTCCATTGACATTTAAAGTGATTTTTATAGGTATATATTTGTTGCCACTTTGCTGCTTGTATTTTTGGTTATTTCTATAGCTCTTCTCTGTTATTTTCTTCTTCTTTCAGTTTCTTAACTTTTGATTCAATGATTTTTTTTTCATAGCCTGTTTATGTTCCTTTCTCTCTTGTTTTGTATATATGTTTAAATTTTTGATTTTTGATTACTGTGGGGTTTGTATATGTTGACTGGTAACCATATTTAATTATTTTAAACTGGTAGTAATTTAAGTTTAAACAGATTATAAAAGGTCTGCATTTTTTATTCCCTCTCCCATGTTTTGTATTTTTGATGTCCTATTTTATATCTTCATGTTACCTCTTTAACTATTTATTGCAGTTACTACTGATTTTATAGTTTCATCTCAATCTGCATCTAGCTTATTTAAATGTAAATTTAAATATAGCCTTTACCGTATATTTGCCTATACTAGTATTTTTGCTTTCCTGTTGATTCTTACCTCTTATTGCTCCATTTTCTGTTTCTCTAGAGAAGGTCCTTTAACATTTCTTTTAGGGTAGGTTTGGTATTGATGATATCTTTTAGTTTTTGTTTATATGAGGACAAGGTAGATTCTTATGATTTTTTGTTAATGGTCTGCTAGTGAGTAAGTAGGATACTTTCTACATGTCTTTCATAAAAAAGAATGTAAGAGCTCATGATGATGTAGATGCCTACTATTATAGGCTTGAATTAAATTTTTTACAAGGGAAAAAAATAGACTGGATTTTTCATTGGCCTAAAGAATGAAACTTCAAAGACTGTGCTAAATATGAATACCTTAAAGAGTTTGCCATGCTTTCTCTTAAGTTTATGGATTACCTTTCCTTTAAACTATGTCCAGGGAACAAACTGAAACATTTTTAATGTTCATTTTCTATTCTATAGCCTTTAAGATGGAAAATAAGCTGCCTCATCAAATGCAGAGACATTACTTTGCTGACTAAGGTCTGTCTAGTCAAGGCTATGGTTTTTCCTATGGTCATGTATGGATATGAGAGTTGGACTGTAAAGGCTGAGCGCCGAAGAATTGATGCTTTTGAACTGTGATGTTGGAGAAGACTCTTGAGAGTCCCTTGGACTGCAAGGAGATCCAGCCAGTCCATTCTGAAGGAGATTAGCCCTGGAATTTCTTTGGAAGGAATGATGCTAAAGCTGAAACTCCAGTACTTTGGCCACCTCATGTGAAGAGTTGACTCATTGGAAAAGACTCTGATGCTTGGAGGGATTGGGAGCAGGAGGAGAAGGGGACAACAGAGGATGAGATGGCTAGATGGCATCACTGAGTCGATGGATGTGAGTCTGAGTAAACTCCGGGAGTTGGTGATGGACAGGGAGTCCTGGTGTGCTGCGATTCATGGGGTCGCAAATAGCTGGACACGACTGAGTGACTGAACTGAACTGAACTGAACTGAATTGGGCCAAGTCCCATGCTTACAGGCATTTCTTGTAACTTGTAATATCACCCTGCCTGGAACGATAGTGATATATTCTTTACTTAACTATACAAATTTGCAGGCTTTATTTTTAAAGAATAAAAAAGAATTGAATAACACAGACTTGAAATGGAATACTGTTGCCCTGGATAATGTGAAAGCAATAACTTTTTAATGTATAATTCATTTCTTTCTTATTTCTTCTCTAGATTGTTCAAATTTTCACTCCAGCTGGAATAATCATTGTTCTCATGCAGATGGTGTGGCCAGTCACATGTAGGAGAATGCCAGAGTCCAGCTCCAACAGCCAGGGATTCAACCTGAAGAGATGGAAAGTGCAGACTCTCAGTTTTCTTTTGGACTGCCTGTTTATTTCAAGTTTAAGATTATCTTTTATACTATTACAAAAACATTAGGCCAGAGGTTTGACATTTTCAGATCCCCCCCTCCCAGATTTATTATCTCCATAAATCATTGTTGCTCTTCAAACAGAGTTCCTGCTTCAGTGATTCTGTCAGAATCAGCCTTATCATCTATTATCTACCTCTCTAATGTGTCCTATAGTTAACTTGTGATGACATCCTAACTCATGCTACATTCCTCAGTTTACTACTTATCTTCCTATCCTGTTTACCCCTAACATCCTGAGATCAGCTCAGTTCGGTCCCTCAGTCATGTCCGACTCTCTGCGACCCCATGAATTGCAGCACACCAGGACTCCCTGTGCATCACCAACTTCCAGAGTTTACGCAGACTCATGTCCATAGAGTCAGTGATGCCATCTAGTCATGTCATCCTCTGTTGTCCCCTTCTCCTCCTGTCTCCAATCCCTCCCACATCAGAGTCTTTTCCAATGAGTCAACTCTNATTTCTTTGCATTGATCACTGAGGAAGGCTTTCTTATCTCTCCTTGCTATTCTTTGGAACTCTACATTCAGATGCTTATATCTTTCCTTTTCTCCTTTGCTTTTCACTTCTCTTTTTTTCACAGCTATTTGTAAGGCCTCCTCAGACAGCCATTTTGCTTTTTTGCATTCCTTGGTGGCTCAGACAGTATAGCGTCTGCCTACAATGCAGGTGACCCTGGTTCAATCCCTGGGTCGGGAAGATCTCCTGGAGAAGGAAATGGTAACCCACTCCAGTATTCTTGTCTGGAAAATCCCATGGTCCGAGAAGCCTGGTAGGCTACAGGCCATGAGATCGCAAAGAGTCGGACACGACTGATCGACTTCACTTTCACTTTCATATAGTTATAGAAGATATTATTTAAGTACATGTCTTAGGGTCTTGATAATCATATGTATTCAATTTAAATACATGATGAATTAGATCAATGCATTTTCATGTTTTGTGTCCTTTTCATTTGTGTAACAACAGTCTTTGTTAAATCACTATACATTGTCCTTGTTCAGTCTCTACCATACTACACTACAGGTACTGTTATAGAATGATATTTAAAAATCACCCTTTAAAAAGATTGCAGTTTACATTGCTTTTGCCTTTTCGCACTGTGAAACTTGGCTTAAAACCTGTGAACAATTAAATAAGCCTTGCTTGCCTACCTACATCAGTGTTGCTTTTTGTTTTGTGGAATGTTGAGTAACATGTGTGAGTAACATGCTCTTTTAGAAAATCTAACAAAACCAGAATGACCCATAGGTTTTATTCTGTTATCCCATAAATGTGAATTTTAAGCTTTCAGTCAAAGAAATATATCGACAATCTTTACTACTGGCTGTTTTTGCAACCTTCTTGGAGTCTGTTTTGATGAAGTGAGAAGATTCTGTAAACCCCAGTAGTTCCTGAGTCAGACTGGTGACCATTAAAACATTAGTTATTATTTGCATGGAAGCAGCAGGCCAGAGGACTTCCCACGTGGCTCAGTGGTAAAGAATCCACCTGCAATGGCAGGAGACAAGGATTCAATCTCTTTATCAGGAAGATCCTTTGGAGAAGGAAATGGAAACCCACTCCAGTATTCTTGCCTGGAGAATTCCATGGATAGAGGAGCCTGGTGGGCTACAGTCCATGAGGTCGCAAATAGTCAGATATGACTTGACGATTTAACAATAACAACAGCAGGCCAGTTGGGACCCATCCTGAGACCTTCGTCAGTCAAGAGTTAGACCTTGAGTGCTATGAACTCTCAGACCCAGGAGTATGGCTCAGATTCTCCAGGGAGTTAGAAGCAATCTTTTAAAATTGTTTTATTTCAAAATTGTTCTGAGGAGTCTCAGCAGAAGACTTCTGGGTTGTTTTGGGCAGGGCTCTTAAAGTATTCCTGGACAACCCCAGTATTTCAGTCAATTCAAATGATCTGAGTCTAGTAGGAAATCATAAGAAAGATCCTTCAAAGTGGGTTTTTACATACCAACATGAAGGCACCCATACCGAATTCACCCATGTGTGTGCTATGAAATAAAAAGAGATCAAAGGGCTTCTTGGACCTGTAGATTCTGCTCCTAGGGCCTCAGGGGGCCTAAAGGAAACTTCTTACTTCTTATTGCAGTAAACAGCAAAGCCAGTTATAGTAGAACTCGCTGATCCCAGTACTCATAGACAGTATGATTAAATAGAATTATGTATTTTAGCTTAGTAGGAATTACAATCTATATAGTTAAGTTATGCTCTGATTAAAGGATAACAGTTAATCAAATGCAGTACACACAGAATACTGAAAGAAAAAGTTTGTCCTTAATGTGATAATTATATACACTCTACCCCAACCCTGACAATTAATAAGAGAATCACTTTTGGTCATTACAAGTATGTTAAGTTAAATGAAGTTAGGCCATTTTTTAAAAACATCTCTGTAAGCATGTTGAAGAGAATGAACTCCATTGAGATGTTTTTCTGTAGCTTCTTAACAGAATAAAATCTAAAGTATAATATATATGTGTGTGTATATATATATATATATGTATATCTCAAAATAAGTATTTGACTATGATTTATCCTTATTAATAATAAAGTATTTTAAAAGTATATAAAAAGCTGTGACTCCATATAAAAATATTTTTAATAAAATTATGTATTGTCCCATATGCTGAAATTGGAGATTTTTACATGCATGAACTTCTCTAATTGTAGTTTTTAGAAAATTATATTAAAGGTTCTTTTTATTTCTCTCTCACAGTTAAGTTGAATCCCGTTTTTAAATTCACATTATATTGGTTTCCTTGAAGGTTATAGAGACAAAGTTGTATCAGACTATTGAAATCATTTTAATTTTAAAAAGTAAAGACTAATTAACATGAAAAATAGGATGAGTAAAGGGTTTCACAGTGACAGAAATAGAAAAAGGAGAACACTAAAGATCCAAATGAAAGTTGTCAGATTCTTTCATGGTTAGTTTTAACAAGAAAATAATAATTGAGAGTTAAAATTTAAGATATGACTGTTTACAGTGACTATTTTCATTTTTATAGCACCAAAAATTGTACAGGGTAAGTAACTTAGAAATACTTAACCAGTCAATATTAATTTTATCTAAAACCTCACAGGGGCTGGGCTTCTATATTTTACGTGAATTTTCTTCTAAATAAAATTCAAGCATATTACTGTATTTTATAGTTTTACATTTCTTAGTACCTAGAATTTTTTTTCATGAAAATAAACCCAATACAGTTTATATGATAAAGCAGGCCTGGATTTGATAAATACTTAATGTTAGTTCATTTATGCCTTTGAAAATTCTGTAGAACATGCGTTTCTTTTGAAGATCTACAGAGGCATAAAAAAAATAGAACATAAACAGCTTTAGGATAGTGAAAAGCATAAACTTTGGAGATGGGATAGATTCTCTAAAATAATATGGATAAGAAGGGTATCTTTGTAATAATGTTCAAGCCCTAATAGTTACCCTGTCTTCTGTCTCCCTGATGCAGCTTGAATGAAGAGTGAGGACAAGTGGTCCTCAAGCCCATTGGTAACTTGGCAGAGGGCCTAGATTCCTTGTTGGAGAGAGACAACTATTAGTAGCTCCTCATCTTTTCTAACATTTACTGATGAGTCTTGTTTTAGGATTGAGCTATCCTTAGACTGGGCTTCCCTGGTAGTTCAGCTGGTGAAGAATTCGCCTGCAGTGCAGGAGACTCTGGTTCATTTCCTAGATCTGGAAGATTCCCTGGAGAAGGGATAGGCTACCCACTCCAGTATTCATGGGCTTCCCTGGTAGCTCAGATGGTAAAGAATCCACCTACAATGTGGGAGACCTGGGTTTGATCCCTGGGTTGGGAAGATCCCCCGGGAGGAGGGCATGGCAACCCAGTACATTATTCTTGCCTGGAGAATCCCCATGGCCAGGCTACAGTCCATGGGGTCGCAAAGAGTCAGACACAACTGAGTGACAAAGCACAGCAATATGAAATATGCTGATTCTGTCCACTTGGGAAAGTCAGACTTAAATGATCCTGGTCCTTACATTCCTTTCATAAGCAGTATTAGTTGAGTATCCCTGGGAAGAAGTCATGGGAATCACTCTGGTCTGTGGACCTGCTAGAAAACATTCTCGCTTTTACCTGGGGCAGCACCCTGTGTACAAATATGTATGAGCCCAAATCTGAAGAGTAAAAAGCACTATTTGGGACTTCCCTGGTGGGGCAGTAGTTAAGAATTTTCCTGCCAATCCAGGGAACGCAGGTTTGATCTCTGGTCTGGGAAGATTCCACATGCTTCTGAGCAAAGTCCATGTGTAATAACTACCAAGTCCATGCTCTAGAGCCCATGCTCTGCAACAAGAGAAGTCCATGCAGCACAACTATAGAGTAGCCTCTGCTCACCACAACTAGGCAAAGCCTCTCACGCAGCAACTGAAGACCCTGCACAGCCAAAAATTAGTTAATTTAAAAAAATAACTATTTGACCTTCAGTCAGAGAAGACCTTAAGGAGTAAGTAGTTGAATAAGAATATCTGTCACTTATCTCCTGGCATTTTCCCAGTTATGCTTTTATCAGCAGTAAGTCTGCACCGATGAAAACTTAACCTGGGTTTCCTTGAACCCAGTAATATCAGTCTCACTGTCTTCTTTCCCCTTCTTAGTTTCAATCACAGTTGGGGTGAAAATAGGGAAAGGAATTGGAGTGGAGGATAGAGATCAAGGTTTCGAGTGCACTTTCCTATACATTTACATAGTGCTGTGTTATGTAATGTTCAGTAATCTTGAAAACTGAAATTTGAAATTTTCTTTGAGCAATTCTGTATTTTCCAAGCTAACAGTATTATTTTTTTCCTTTTCTCTCTTTCCATCCAAAAGTAGACCAATAAAGCTGAAATGGTTGAATAAAAATGTTAATAATTTTGTTTTTAATTTTGTAGAACTTGACCTCTTTCCTGAATTAATTGGAACTGAAGAAATAATCAAGGTATCATAGCTATTTTTTATTCAAGTGCTTAAATATTAAAAAGTCTATTTTGAATTATTGATTAGGTTTCAGATGTTGCATTAATAAAAAGTTCGTGTTGCATGCATGATTCATTGTTTGTAGGATTAGTTGCTGAGCTTTGTAGATTAATGTATAATCAATAACATGAGTTTTATGGCAAAGTTGGAAGACAGTTTAATTGGTATAGTTTTTAAAAAGAGATAGGAAAGGTTTGTTGATAATTAGAAAAAAAATGATGAACTTTAAAAATAATGATAGCTATGAACTGTAGTTGCAGATTGGAACTTTTTCATTTTCTAAATGTTTCTAACAAACTAAAGTAATATTTAAGCAATTCATAATGTTGCTACAGCTTATTTTTGACTAACTTAACCAGTGATTGATAGATTGATAATAAATATGAACCAGAATATAAAGTGTATATATTCTCTTGCCCACTTAATTTGATTATTTTTGTTAGGACTATGCATATTATAAAGTCTGTTGCCAGCACAAGGTCCTTTAAGTACATGGGCCTTTAAGGATATTTATAAATTTTAACATTGTCTTAATTTTTGAAATAGAGAGAAAATGACTATTTGTATCTTATGTTTCATCCTAAGCCCAAATATGCTATTCATCAGAACTGAGATAATATGTAAAATCCAGGTTTTCTATTGTTAATGGTAGTAGGAATGTGTCCATTAGTACATACATGTGTATGAGCTGATAATCTGTGAAAACAAATATTCTTATCTAGCAGTAAATAGTGGTTAGGTTGTGTTTTCACATGAACCATTACCTCAGTGATTTTTTTATCTTATGGCAATTCTCTCTTACAAAGGACTGTTTTAGCAAAATAAGCAGTCCACATTTCATCAAGAGCTCACAACAGAATTTAGCTAAGCATATCTCTGTGTGTGTGTGATGTGTGTCAAACAAACACCCTTCCAGTTGTAGACTGCAGACTTGTGTCCTCACATGGTGGAGAAGAGCAGAAGAAGCAACCTTTCAAGACTCAATATAAAGGCACTAATCCCATTCATGAGGCTTCCACCTATGACCTCATTTAGTACTAATGATTCCCAAAGGCCCCAATTCCTAAGACTGTCACTTTGAGAGGGTAAGGTTTCAGCATGTGAATTTAGAGGGGACACAAACAGTTCATAACACTATTCATGATCATCGATTGATGCAGAATTGAATGACAGAAGTTGGCAAACACCTGGATTGTATCAGTAATGGTTTTAAGCCTGAATATGGGTTTCCCTGGTGGCTCAGTGGTAAAGAATATGCCTTCCAATGCAAGAGATGTAGGTTCAATCCCTGGGTTGGGAAGATGCCCTGGAGAGGGAAATGGCAACCCACTCCAGTATTCTTGCCTGGGCCATGGACAGAGGAGCCTAGCAGGTTACAGTGCATGGTGTCACAAAAGAGTCAGACATGACTCAGCAACTAAATAACAACAACAACGTGGAAATGAATAGTTTGGGGAATGTTCCTCAAGTTTTCTTCCAATAGGAATGCCTGTGGGAGGGGGATTCAGGATTGGGAGCTCGTGTACACCTGTGGTGGACTCATGTCGATGTATAGCAAAGCCAATGGAGTATTGTAAAGTAAAAAAAAAAAAAAAAAGGAATGCCTGACTTTGAAAGACAAAGTATCTCCAGCACAATCAAGGCTTTTCAATAAAAAATTTTAATAGATATCATAAAGGATAACAGGTGTGATCCACATCAAAACTATAGAGGAGGAAAGATTCACAATAACTTAATCTTGGGAAACAGTATCCATTAAAATATTTGTATTTTCATGTATGTATAAAGTAATCATAGAACATGAATCTTATGTTCTTCTTGAAATGTTGACATGAGATAGTATGACCCCATAGAGATGTACAAGACTTAGTTGGGTGGATTAATGAAAGCTCCATCACCTTCATCAGATTCACAATGATGAAAGAGAAATTTGTGTTTCGTGTGTGTATAGTTTTTATTCCCCAAAAATATAACAGAATAAAGAGTGACTGGCATTATGTTTTAAGAACAATGTTATAAAACTCTACATAGCTTATAGTAGGAGGATGATAAAGGAGGTTTGTGTGGGATAATAAGCAAAGAGGAAGAGAAGCAATGTTATGTGGAATTTGAAAGAAATTGTCAGATCAGGGACTTTTAGTCTCTGGTGGTCCAGTGGCTGAGACTCTGTGCTTCCAATGCAGGGGGCTCGGATTCAATTCCTGGCCAGGGAACTAAGATCCCACATGCTGCACAATGAAGCAAAAAAAAAAAANCACCAGTCTATGTTTGATACAGGATGCAGGATGCTTGGGGCTGGTGTACGGGGATGATCCAGAGAGACGTAGTGGGGTGGGAGGTGGGAGGGGGATTTGGGATTGGGAGCTTGTGTACACCTGTGGTGGATTCATGTCGATGTATGGCAAACCCAATAGAGTATTGTAAAGTTAAATTAAAAAATAAATAAATTAATTAATTTAAAAAAAATAGAGCAGAGTGAAGTTTAAAAGTCTTGGTAGAGGGTAAGAGTGTGGCATGATACCAGAAAACTGGCAAGTATCCAGATTTAGAAAAGTGAGAAAGAATTCAGAAACTACATATTGCTAAGGTTAACACTGACCCTCACCGAAACTCTGTATCAGATTATAAAGCAAATGTTTGTAAACACTTCTAAGGAAAGAAGAGTGTTTTCCACCAAGAGTGAGTTGAGGCAAACTGTTCTTATTTCCTTTTGCGTGAAGTTTTGGGGCTTGAAGATGAGAGGAATATTTATTCAGGAAATTATGTGGTAAAATCTCCCAGTTGTCCTTGTGAACATGGGATCAATCAGAATGCAAAATTTTATCAAGAAATACCACTAGGGAGGAAATGGATCTGGGGAATCTAAGAGAATATCCATTTTAGCCTTAATACAGTCCAGAGCATTAATGCTGACTTACTTCTCAGAGTTGTCACATATGCCTTAAGATTTAAAAAAAAAACAACAACTGATAATCAAGCTCTAGATAACAATGCAGTCATTAAGCTTGAAATCTTATGTTTCATACGTGTAGCTTTCCGTGTGTCTGAGACAAAAGCTCATGAGCACACATGGCTTAAGATTCAGATTCTTTCTACTGATATTGGTCAGGTTCTCACTGACCAATTTGTACTTGGTCAGTTTTTCCTTTTTTTCAAGGAGCGTGACCTTAAAAGATCTAATAGATGACAGTGCTACCAAACTGACAAATTCATGTCCCATGTGAACAAAAAATATCATATCTTAATATGTTTGGCAATTCAATGTTTTAAACATATGATTAGACATATTATAATATATACAGTTTAAATAAAAAGAAACCATGGATTTTTGTTAACCTCTAGCCAGATCACCCCTGGGCCATCATAGTAACTAAGTGCTCATGAGAGGCTGGGTCACCTGAATGGTATTTCTAAAGGAAACACAAAATTAAATGACTAGAACTAGGACCGTATTTTGGCCAGTTGTTAAAAATGTCTGCCTAGGTTTAAGATGGACTCCTAGGGAAAAGTATTTAAAACAAAAATGAACAAAACCAAAAACCTCTTTCAGTCTTAAACTTTCCTGTTAGGATAGCTTTAAAATTGTGATGTATTCTGAATACATACAAATAGTCTGAATATACAACTACTCTGATTTTGAAATAAGATGTTTTATTGCCATTTTACATTACAAGAAGCTAATTATTATTTAGCTTGTTGCCAGATGAACTGAACAGAGAAATATAAGCACAAGAAAATAAATACCATGTTAAATAACACTCTCAGTAAGTAAATACCCACTACACTGTGTCTTCTTTTCAAAGCTGTGATATCTATTAATTACTTCCATAAAGTAAAATTTTTAAAAGCAGCCATAAATAAGATATTTTCGTTGAATTGAATTACTGTCCCTCAAGGGTGGATAATACTGGTTACAAGATAGAGGCAAGTCTTCTGTGGGGGGTGGGGGGTGCTTTATGAGAAGTTTCCAAAATCCCACAAGTGAAGAATCACAGTATAATGCAGTTTAAGATGTTATTAAGATTTCATGGAAAAGGAAATGGCAACCCACTCCAATATTCTTGCCTGGAAAAGTCAATGGACAGAGGAGCCTGGAGGGCTGCAATCCATGGGGTTACAAGACTGAGGACACATGCATGAGAAGGGTGGAAGGAGATGGGTTGGTAGCAATGAACTGGTAGAACTTTTTAAAAAAATCATTTTTCTCTAATTTCCTTATATCCCATTAAATCTTACTTGCTTTTTCAAAGGAAGAAGAAGAGGGAAAGGACATGGAAGGAGACACTGTTGTGAATCCTGGTAGAGACGGTGCCACAAACCAGATTAGGAGAAAGGAACCCCACATTCCTACCACAACAAATTACAACCGAGTGGGAACCAAATACAACGAGGCTAAGACTAACCGCTCGCCAGCAAGAGGAAGCGAGTTCTCTGGAAAGAGTGATATTCCCAACACACCTTTAGATTCCACTTCCCAGCCAGTCACTGAATTAGACCCAGAAAAAGACGTTCCTTCGACTTCACAGACTGTGACCCAGCCTCCCCCTCTCACTCTGGCAGGCACTTTAGCCTCTTCAAGTGACGGCTCCAAAACCATTCTCCGATTTCCCCAGATGAGCTTGTCCGGGACGGTGGAATATTCAGATACAGTTTCTACGACGGAATCGCAAGAGGTATCTACTGATATCAGTGAGGAAGAGAGCTTATTGACCAGTTTCAAGCTGGATCCCGGAGCCGACGACTCTTCCGGCTCCAGTCCCGCAACTTCCGCCGCGCCCTTCGGCTCCGAGAACACACCCCACGGCGGTGTACTTCCTTCAGAAAACCCGGAGCTCGCGTACGATGTCTTTATCCCAGGATCTGCGAGGAATGCTTCAGCAGATTCAGCCTCCTCAGGTTCGGAAGAATCTCTCAAGGATCCTTCCGTTGATGGAAATGTGTGGTTTCCTGGTACGACAGACGTGACGACGCTGCCCGACGTCGGGTCAGGTAGAGAGAGCTTCCTCCAGACTCATTACAGCGACGCGGATGGTGACGAGTCTGAGAAGACGACAGAATCCTCTCCTCCAGGCCCCCTGCTGTCACAGGGTCCCTCGGTCTCAGATGTGCGAATGCCCCAGTACTCTACTGTTGCCTACTTCCCCACTGAGGTGACACCTCACGCTTTTACTCCGTCCTCCGGACAACACCATTCGGTCCCCCCCGTCAACGTGGTCCACGCGCAGACCACCCAACCAGTGTACAATGGTGAGGCACCTCTCCAACCTTCCTACAGTAGTGAAGTCTTTCCTCTAGTCACCCCCTTGTTGCTTGACAACCAGACCCTCAACACTACCCCTGCTGCTTCAAGTAGTGATTGGGCCTTGCATGCTACACCTGTATTTCCCAGTGTCGGTGTGTCATTCGAATCCATCCTGTCTTCCTATGATGGCGCGCCTTTGCTCCCATTTTCCTCCGCTTCCTCCAGTAGTGAATTGCTTCACCGTGTGTATACGATCTCTCAGCTCCTTCCGCAAGTTACTGCAGCTCTTGAGAGCGATCAGGGGTCCCTGCATGTTTCTCTGCCGGTGGCTGGGGGTGATTTGCTGTTAGAGCCCAGCCTTGCTCCGTATTCTGATGCCATGCCGCATCAGATCACTACGCGTGCTGCTTCGGAGACCTTGGAATTTGGTGCTAGCAAGCCTGCTGTTCTTTATCAAACGCTTGTGTTTTCTCCAGCTGAAGCATCCAGCAGTGATGTCCTGATGCATGCACGTTCTTCAGGGCCTGAACCTTCTTATGCCTTAAGTCATGAGGAGGGCTCCCAACACCTCTTCAGGGTTTCTGACAGTTCTGCGGTACCTGGGCGTGATTCTGTTCAGGGTTCCTTATCTAGCAGCCCTAGTCACCACCTACCGATGCCCGAGTCTCTCTTAGTAACCCCAAGTGCATCATTGCTGCAGCCCACTCAGGGCCTCTCTGGTGACGGGGAGTGGTCTGGAGCCTCCTCTGATAGTGAATTTTTTGTGCCTGACACAGACGGTCTGACAGCCCTTAACATGTCTTCACCCGTTTCTGTAGCTGAATTTACGTATCCAACCTCTATGTCTGGTGATGATAACAAGCTACTTTCTAAAAGTGACAGAATACACGGAGAGGAGACAGAACGGCACATTTCTTCTTTCAGTGACCTGGTTTACCCCTCTGAAAGCACAGTCATGCCTGACCTGTATGATCATGTAAATACACTGAATGCCTCTTTACAAGAATCCTCTGCCTCCACTTATAGCCCAGAGGGCGTCCTCCCAGAGCTTCTTGCTTTTACTGCCACTAAGGTTTATGATCATGAGATTAGTCAAATTCCAGAAAATAACTTTCTGGTGCAGTCTTCACACGCTGTATCTCAAGCATTTGATGACACTTCGCTTAAACCTGCGCTTAGTGCACACTCAGAGCCAGCATCCTCTGACCCTACTTCTAGTGAAGTGTTATCTCCTTCAACTCAGCTCTTAGTTTATGAGCCCTCAGCTTCTTTTAATACTGAAGTATTGCTGCAACCTTCCTTTCAGGTTTCTGGTGCTGACTTGTTGCTTAAAACTGCTCTGCCAGCTGTGCCTAGTGACCCAATAGTGGTTGAAACCCCCAAGGTTGATCACATTAGTTCTACAATACCACATCTCGTGGCATCAAATGCCACTTCAAGGGAAAATACGCTGCACTCTCCATCTGTACCAATCTCTGATGTATCACCTACTCCTAATACGCATGCTGCTTCACTTCAAGTTTTAACCATTTCTTATGCAAGTGAGAAATATTCTGAACCACTTTTGCATAAAAGCGAAAGTTACCACCAAATGGTACCTTCGTTGTACGGTAATGATGAGTTGTTCCAAACTGCCAAGTTGGAGCTTAACCAGGCCTTTCCTCCAGAAGGAAGGCATGCATATGCTACTCCTGTTTTATCAGTTGCATCACCAGATACGCTTATAAATAAGCTTGTTTATTCTGATGAAGTCTTCAGCTCTACCAAGGGCCCTGTCACCGATGAGGTATTGGCTGGTATTCCTACAGTTGTTTCTGATCCAGTTCTAACTGCTGATCCTTCTGTCCCTTTAAGAAATGTGTATGTTTCCATTTCAGCCATTTCTCCCAACAAGGATGGTTCTGTAACCACAACTAAGTTGCTGTTTCCTTCCAGAACAACTTCTGAGCCAATTCAAAGTGCCCAGTCTGATGCCAATTTGGTGGGTGGTGGTGACGATGGTGATATTGATGATTACGGTGATGATGATTATGATGATAGAGATAAAGATGGCTTATCCATCAATAGGTGTATGTCATGCTTCTTCTATAGAGAATCACAAGAAAAGGTGATGAATGACTCAGACACCCAGCAGAACAGTTTTGTGGATCAGAATAACCCAATCTCATATGCACTATCTCAGAATTCTGAAGAAGGAAATAAAATCACAGGTGTCATATCAGACGATCAGACTGATATGGAAAGAAGTCCTAATAAATCGCCACCAACAAATGTGCCACCCCAGAAGCGCAAGGATGGAAAACAGGAAAATGGTGTTCAGACTCACAATGCCCTGCTTCCTTTCAGTCCAGAATCTAAAGCTTGGGCAGTTCTTACAAGTGATGAAGAGAGTGGATCAGGGCAAGGTGCCTCAGATAGCCTTAATGATAATGAGACTTCCACAGATTTCAGTTTTCCTGATATTAATGAAAAAGATGGTGATGGGGTACTGGAAACAGGTGACTCAGAAATAACTCCTGGATCCCCACAGTCCTCAATACCGACTATTACTAGCAGGCATTCAGAAGTGTTCAACATTTCAGAGGCAGGTTAGTTATGGATCCAAGGGATAGATTGAGGTGTGATGGCTTTCTGCCTCAAAAAAAAAAAGAAAGAAAAATCTTGGAAAGAGGTATTTGGTAAAATGGCCATCATTTTTAAAAGTCAGGATATTTATAAATCAATTTACAGGTTTTAAAATTTGATTCTTTTCATTATTTCAAAGAAATACTGAATGTGTTTTCATCCTTAGATTAACTCTCTCCAAAACAGATAAGATGATTTCAATTTTTTCATATTCCACAAGATGCTTGTTACATGTGAGAGCAATTATGTGCACATAATACATTTTTAGTGCACTGCTTTTTAAATAATAGATTGGAGTGTGTTTTGGATGATTTTAGTTTTAATATTTATGCATATTCTAAATTACATTGCCAACTAAATCAAATTACAAACTCTGATATAATATGACATATGTGCCTCTCTCTGACCAACCCAGTGGAAAGGAATTAGATATTTTGGATATCCACATCAGATTGGGGGCTTTAGAAAAAAGTTCTATTGCTAAGTTTTGAAAGTTTAATGATAAGATTTTTTTTAAGATTTAATTTTTTTTAAATGTCTCTTTGATTACCTTAGCATTGCCTAAAGAGGGCAGTGTGAACTAACAAAATGCCTTCTACTTTATACTTATTTTTACATACCTTTCTAAGAAGTTAGATAATGGCCATTAATATGCATAATATGTGTAGGTATTGTATGACAAGGTGTACAACACAAGAACATTTTCTGTAGAAATGCATTTCATTTGTTAATGTATTTTATGCAAACTAATTTATAGCCAGATGTTTCTTCCAGCAGATTGCTTGCAGCATATATAATACAGATGTTTGCTTTAGATGCCGGCGGTGGGGGGTGGCAGGGAGTATGGAAAGGGGAAATTCAATGCCATTAAGAATATGAAGGGGAGCCTGGTGGGCTGTCGTCTATGGAGTCACACAGAGTCGGACACGACCGAAGTGACAGCAGCAGCAGCAGCAAGAATATGAAATACTAGATAATTTCATTGCCTTGATCTTAAGTTTTATAATTTGCTTTTACTACATTTTAAGGCATTTTTTAAAATGAACAATGAAAGATTTAAATCTCAATTCAACAGTGAGTCAAAAAATAAAGTAACATCTTGCACTCTTATTATTGTGTAAAGGTAGGTATTTAAAATCCAGAACATAGATACCAGTCTTATTAGGATAGTTTTCCTCTTTGTTATTTCCTTTCCTTGAATGAGTTACGTACTTTTCCTTCAGTGCAGCGGCAATTAAAAGCATGTACATTTTGATAGAGAAGTTTTTCTACATTCTGATTTGATACCTACTTAACATTGCATTCCAGTTTTCAACACTTAAACTGTTATGTGAAAATAAGTTATGAATTCATGGGTCACCATATTCATTAGTATCGCCTTATATATGAATTGTTATCTGGCTTCAATTATAGTTCTTTTGGTTTTTTCATTTTTATTAGATTGATTTAAAAATAAAACATCAAGAACACATCCATTTTTCTATCTTATAGGACATCATCTATATGTTATTGCTAGATTATTCTGTTATGGAAAGACTATATACTGTAAGATGTCAAACCTGAAATTACTGACGAAAATTGCTGCATTTTCTCTTTAATGCACATATTAAATTTATTTAATTTGAGGATGTTTTCCTACTGATGAGGAGAAAGCTATGAATATAACATCTAACAACATCAAGTAATGTAATTGATGACATAAATAAGATCATATAGGGGGAAATTCTTGCCTGTTTTTAAAACATATCTTAAAAGTCATCTGTAGTTTGTCTTATCCAATTGAAAATGCCTCTATGTCAAATGCATATAGACTAATTCTGAAACTTACCAATTTATAACCTATTTTTTAGAATGTAGAATAACTTATAAGACATGCTCCTCAAAATAATATAGATAAGACAGATATTAGTACCTGCAACTTATGAATGCATAGACTGAGTCCTAAAGATACTAGATTGCTTGATCTAAATCACACAGGAAGTTAATTTTAAAAAAAAACAACAAACTAAGACTGGAAATGTGTCATTGGTATCTGTCTCTTAAAGACTACATTTTCATGATTGAGAACAATAGAATATATATAAATATAAATAATGCTTAATTTGTAAACCAATATTATTATTATTTCTTTATTTCCTAATCATTAGCACATTCTTGCCTTATCATTTAGGTAACTCATATATACTACAGAGCCGTATCCAAACATATTTCAGTGTCAACTAATGAATATAAAAATCAGTATAACTAGTTGCTCTTCATTATAGTATACAAAGCAGCCAGTTGATTGTTTTTACTTTCATACGGTAGCTCATATAAAATATTTAGGTTTCATTATATGTAATTATCTTGACTTTATCATTCTAATTCCCTAATTAAAAGGTTTGTTTTAAAATCAGACATCCCAGAGAACTTATGAGTAAAGTCTACATATAAGACTCTTGTGCGTGTGCATGTGTGTGTATAATGGATGTATATAGTATGCATGACATATATATATTGCAATTTGTTACATATTTCATGTGTTATATATCTGACATATGTATCACATATTTGATCAGACATATCTTATATATATGTATGTACATACATCTATATAAATGAGATATGTACACATCTAAATACATATATATATATACACATACAGCTATGTGCCTACTACAATGAATATTTGTGGTCGTTGAAGACTAGTGAAATTATATAAACTCACTTTGTATGTAAGTTAATGTACGTCATTGGTTCTTAAACTTTAATGTGGATCTCTCAGAGGGCTTGTTAAAACATCGATTGCTGGGTTTTACCCACAGAGTTTCTTTTTCAGTAGATTTGGGATGGTTGAAGAAGGGCCCCAAATACATATTTCTAACAAGTTTCAGGTGATGCCGATGCCACTATTCTGGGGGACCTACTTCAAGAATGACTGAAATAGATAATAATACTAACCTTCATTTGTAATTTCTAGGTACCAGAGACTTTGCTAAGTGGATTATTTCCTTTATTAACCACAAACTTTGTATTGTAACAATAGAAAAAAAAATGGGACGACAATTGTGTATGAAACAAAATGCTTTCCTAAATTTCATAAAGCAATACCAGTTCATTCAAACTCAGATTATTTAGGCTTCTGAATGAGTCTACCCACAGTAGGTAATGACCAGAGTATATGATTAATGTAATAGAAGGCTAAGTTTAGCCTTCTCTCATAAGAATATTAACTACAGCTCAAGGATCAATTGACTTACAATATTCCCACTTTTTATACAGTTTCATTATTTCCAGTGACAACTTTGAATTCTTTTTTTTTTTCCTCACAAATGCTTCTGTAATTATAAAAATAGACATCTTGGAATATTTGGTTGCCACTTATAATCCTTTGATGCATTTCCTTTGTGTAGATTAAATTCTTGACCCTTTCTGCATCACTTCTCTTTACAGAAGGAATCTATCGTTTTAACTCTCAAGTTTTCTCCAGTTAAATATATTTCAGTGCTCTATTTATGAATCTGTGACTATCAAATTTATCCTCAGATATTTTCCATTAAATTGATAGTATTTTCAATTAAATTAATGCCCATTGTCTATCACTAAGATAAGGTACTTAGTATAGGTACTACAGTGTCAGCTTGTTGTAGCATCCTGTTAGGGTTCTGATGTACAATCATCTTAGTTTCCCACTGCACACACCTCAAAGTAGAAGGGAGGAATTGTGACTGGTCACTGAAACTCTGAAGTTCTGAAACTTTTTTTTAACAACTTAGAAAGATAGCTTTGTTTGCAGTGATTTTGAAGTTCTAGAACAAAAATGTACCTGATTTGTCACAAAAAATAGTTATTTGCTATCTTCTGAAATAACCCAAGAACAGAATTTAGACTTTTTCATAGTTTACACTTGTGTATTTAAAAAGAATGTCTTAGATCTGTGCATTCCTTAAATTCACATGCAAAGATATTTTTATTTTTGATAGAGAAAAACAGTTGGCAAGAAGGGAATTCAAAATGTCTAAATTTTAAATAGTTTGCTGGATTGAAGTGTTATCTTAATGTAAGAAGAGTTATCCTGAGTCTCTCTTTATGAAATTATTAATTGTTCCTAATTATTTAACTAACTGTGGGATGAAAAATATTTCCACTACATTTTGGGAAATCAAGATTATATATGGTGATTCAGTAAGTAGCATTTTTTTCTGGATCATTTTTATTAAAAACTGAATAGTTTTTATTTTAATACTTCTGTTTCCCTTTTCACAAGCTTTTCAAGGCAATATTATGCTTCCTGGTTACCAATCTTTGTTGGATATTATAGTTCCTCAGCTCTGATAGCCTGATTTACTTTTTTCTCTTTTTCTATGAGTTTGTTTCTTTTTGAAGTATAATTGATCTGTAACACCGTGTTAGTCCTTGTTGCACAATATAGTGATTCGATACTTCTGAACATTTCAAATTGATCACAGTAAGTTTATTACCATAAAGATATTGAATGATTATTGACTAAATTCCCCACACTATATATTTCACACCTATGACTCATTTATTTTGCAATTGCCTTACTTTTTAAGCTTTGGGTCAGAGAAATTTTAAAGGTAAGCAACAGCAAGAAGATTGCAGTTATTCGGTTGAAAAATGTTGTGCTTTTTCCTCAAGCTTAAATATCAACTTTCTCAATTTTCTCCGACTACAGAGGCCAGTAATAGTAGCCATGAATCTCGTATTGGTCTAGCTGAGGGGCTGGAATCCGAGAAGAAAGCAGTTATACCCCTTGTGATCGTGTCGGCCCTGACTTTTATCTGTCTAGTGGTTCTTGTGGGTATTCTCATCTACTGGAGGTAAGTTGAATGTTTTGGATGTGTATTTCATAGAGCTCAGATTTTACCTTTGTTTTACCTGAATGTTCTGCAAAACATACTCAAAATTCACTTTACTTGAGAGCTACCACTAATTTATCCAGGTAACTCTGAGTAAGAAGAATTTGTGAATCCAAAGACATAATAATAAAAGATCTGACTATTCTTCACACTTGTGTCAAACAATTAAAAGTAAAATGGAGGAACTTTGACTTCAGTTAATATTTAATACAGTATTTTGACAGTTTTACTTCCATGTTAATCTAATGAACATTCTGATGTTACCATAGCATCTAAGGTTCTCAGTTAAATTCTTGAGCTTTTTGAACTTTAAAAGTTATTATTTTGGAAAACATGATTTTTGATATAGTGAAAAATATTTTTTTCTTTTTTTTACTTTACAATATTGTATTGGTTTTGCCATACATCAACATGAATCCACCACGGGTGTACATGTGGTCCCCATCCTGAACCCCCCACCCACCTCCCTCCCCGTACCATCCCTCTGGGTCATCCCAGTGCACCAGCCCCAAGCATCCTGTATCCTGCATCAAACCTGGACTGGCGATTCATTTCTTATATGATATTATACATGTTTCAATGCCATTCTCCCAAATCATCCCAACTTCTCCCTCTCCCACAGAGTCCCAAAGACTGTTCTATACATCTGTGTCTCTTTTTTTATAGCAGTGGATTTTGTACAAGAAACATATCAACTGCATGCTAATACAAAAAAATGATAACGTACACAAAAGTACAAATCAAGCATTAAAATAGAATACAATTTGAAGATAAAGTAAATGACTATATTAAGAGGAATGGGATTTTAAAATTTCGTTATTGTTTGCCTTGAGGATGAGATATAGCTTCATTCTTATCAATAACGTATTGAAACTTTTAAAAGGCAAGGAACATTGCATCTATCATGAGTCTGATCCTACGGCAAACAGAACACAGTGCAAATTTATGTTCACTAGGGACGTAATATAAATCAGTATAAATGCTATAACCGTTTCTGTTGGAAAGCAAGGACTTTATGATGATATAAGGAAACCTGTCTAAACCAAGAAAGGGCATAACTTAGTACTTTATCCTTTTGTTTTTAAAAGAGAGTTTTGTTCAATTTAGCAACATCTGTCTATAAGTTTATCATCACCACTCTTCTTGTTATTCCAAAATATCTTTTCTCAGTTTATTAAAAAATATTTAGTATGTTTATTGACTGTTTCCCATGTGCTCAGTATTGTGTGAAATACTGTGGGAGCATATAAAAAAAAGGATGAATGGAGAGTCACCACTGTCAAGATGTTTATGCTTATTGAAGAGAAAGAGTTTTCCATGAAAAATGTGTAAAATATTACACAGAAGTGTATGCACAGCAGCTGAAATCTCTTAATGCTAAGAGTAGTCCAAGAAAAAAGGAGCTTGATGGGCCAGAATGGGCAGCATAAATGAGAAATGTTGAGCTTGAGCTGGATAGGATTCACAAAGAGGAACTAAAGGAAAAGGGTGTGCCAGGCAGGGTCGCTGCAGGTAGGAAGACTGGAAAGGAGGGATGAGCTGTGTGTGTCAGAGACTGTGGGGTTGGATCATCTAGCTGCATGTGGTTGTATGTTGGTTGACTAAGGTAGACTGTTTCCATGAGCAGCCATATTTCATATCTGACTTCTTTTACAGAACAGACTGCAGACTATATAGAGAACAGATCATGATTTTGTTGTCATGAATGGCTTAGGAGCCTGTTGTGTCCATAACATCATGCAAACAAAACTGCTTTCTTTAATGATTCCTGTAATCACCAATGCCTCTTTTAACAGAAGATTTCATGTTTAGCAGAGTACCACAGCACAGTACCTAATGCATAAATGTTTGCTCAGCAAGAATTCATATTGCTTTTCTTCTTACTCCCCACGGGACTTGTTGGCCAGACTTCTTACCAACACTGATGTCATGTTTGTTCAGATTACTGTTTTATATCTAAGCTAATTTTCCCTGCCAAGTCAATTTTCGAAGTTAATGGGAATTGAAGGTAGACAAACATAAAATAGGGTGAGAAATGAGATCATATTCTATTTCATAGTAAATAGTCTTAGAATAAATTTAGTGGAAGTGTTAGATAGTTTATAGTTAAAAGGTTGAAGTAATTAGAATGAGTTTTTTAATCTGTTACTTAATATTCCAAGTTTATTTTCTATAAAATTAAAAATCAGTGCCTTATTTAATACGATTTGAGATTTCATGGTAATGTCAAGTTTGTTATTAGTAGGCCATTCCATCCGTACTTATATGGATTAAAAAAGATGAAATATAAGTTGGAAAATACTAATTTGACCTTCCTCCATGAAACATTTCTGTTTTCCTTACAAATAACATATAATTTGAGTACAGAGTGTTAGTTTAAAATATGAACACTCTTAGAGTTTTATGTATATATTTTATATCTAACAATCAAATGTCCTGATAAAATTTGTTACTCTTATCCATTTGCAAATTTAACGTAACTGTCCATCTCACAGCCATTTGAGGTTAATTCACTCCCAAATGTAACTTTTAAAATCAGTGAGATGAATACACTAGGAGTAATTTGCTAAACTACAAAATGACAATGGTAGTGCATTCTTCACGGTTTGTAAGAATTATTCACATTCTAGGGTAGCTGCATTTCTGAGCAACATGATTTCATTCACCAATATGGAAACATTTTAGACCTTTGTGCAAACTATGGCCTGTAGAAAGGTTTAAAAATCTAATGACATACCAACAAGAGTATTAATAGTAACATTGTCCTTATAAGTTTTTCCAGTTTATATATTAAAACAATTTTCTAACCTAATTCTTTACAAGAAAAAATAATCACAAATGGTATGATAAATCCTCTCTTTTGCCTAATTTACCTAATTCAAAGTGGTCTCTTATGTTTGGTATAGACCTTAAGAGAAAACATGCCATAGCAGGAAGATAGAACAAATCAGAGGTGATAAAATCTGGGTCTCTTCCAGTTCTGCCCAACATTTATTATATGGCTTTGGGCAAGTTACTCACCCATCTAGGAATTAGGGTCCTCTTTTTACTGTTTGGGGGAGAGATCATCTTTTAGATCTTCTTCAGGGTTTCTGTGATGAATACAGCATAATGAATATTGTTCCGTATTTGTGTAAGGATCCAAAAACTGGAATAATAATTATACATTTCTAGCTTTTAATTTCAAATACTGTGATGAAAAGGTGTAAATTAAATAATCAGATTAACATTGATTGATAGGACCTATGTCTACAAGTTTAAAATAGTCATCACTTTTTTCTTCATGGCTGAGTGATAATTAGCAGGAGACGTAGTTATCAACACTTAGCACATAGACGTGAAGACACTCACTGCTGATACAGAACAGATGGACCATAGATACCGAATCTTGTCATACATTAAATAATATGCCTTGAAATTATTTTCCAGATGTTTTAAGGTATAATTTACATGAGCCAAATCATAAGTTTCCAAGACACAAAATTATTTCCATAAGAATAGCTTCAAAACGTTCTTTTTAAAGATGACAAAGAGGAAATTTTGGAGAGCTTTTTTTAACAGTTAGAATTTGAAAAATACCAAAAATGTGGTCAAATAAACAGCACTCCATCAAAAGCAATATAGAACAGAGTTTTCCATAGGCACCCTTGTTCTGACTGGGGAGAGTGGGAAGAGAAGCAATATAACTTTTTTCTTGATATTAAATTTAAATTTGTGGGTCATTGGTAGCTACCATCCAGAATGGAGGACTCCCAGTGCCATGCTACCTTTTATACAGAATGTCACCTCCTAGGTAAGACTGTACCATAAAGAGTTCCTAAGCCACATACAGATTTTCTTCATCCAGAATGGATCCTGTACTATTTTAATTGTTTCCTACTTTTAAGCTTATTGGTATGATTTATAAGATTCTTTTGTTACCTGTTAATACAAGTAACATTACTAGACCACTTATTTTCTAAAACCAACAAGTATTTGATTACATAGCTGAAAAGAAGAGCTGGAATTTACTACAAGGAATATTAACGACATCTTAAACCTTAGTACTGATATGTCTTAATTTGCCTTTTCCCATTGTAAGAGATGTTGCCTTCTTCCCATTCTCTCAGACACATCCTCTGTCTAGGCATCTATCCATCCATCCATCCACCCATCAATCCATCCTTCTCTACCTGTATATTCTACCTCTTCCTCCCAAATGTTTTGAAATTTTAAGTTAATCTCATTTGAGGCTCCAGTAGGCAAGAGAGTCTAGGATGCAACTGTATAAATTATGGTTGGTGGGATTCTACTGGAAATTTTACTGGAAATCCATCTAACCATACAATGTTTAAGACCTATTGTACTTCCGTTATTGTATTTAAAATTTGGTCTACATAAATCAAAAGACATGGCCCCATCTTTAAAATATATATATAATGAGGATAAAGGCCCAAAACAAATATACTACAAAATGATTACTTTTACCACCAATTAATTAAAATATTTAAAATAAATTGAAGGTCATTCCTGGATTAATTAAGCATATTTTTCAAAGCGATCTTTTTAAATAAGAGTGAATGGACGTTTGTGTTCATTATAATAGAAACAGAAACTGGAGTGCAAGAATCTGCTTAAAAATTAGAGGCTGTTTCACAGAGAAGATGCCGCTGGGCTCTTTTGAAAGGAAATATTTGCATGGCACATTAGTGACCGAGGCATTTTGGTCAGAAGAAGAACCATGTTTAAAGCAGGGAGAAGAAATAACTGAGTTAGAGCAGGCAAGACATGTTCAGTGATCTACAGCATGTTTGTTATTGACTTAAACTTCAAGGAGAAAAATCAAAAAAAGGTTTGGACCACAGATAGGTAGGGTTTAGGTATTTAAAGATTTGGATACTACAATCTAAAAATCTGTAAGGTACAGAACTAAAGCCAATATGTCAAAGTAAAAGGGAGATAGGTTTGAGGCTCAGTATAAGAAAAATATCAATAGTAAGAGGTGTTACATTGGAACAGGAGGGTCTCCTATTTGGGTACCATTTGGAGATGCTTACAAGGGATTGATTTTCGGATTAGTGTAAGAAATGTGTAGTAGCTAAAGATGATTCATAGAGAAGTAAGCTCCTTGTCACAGAAGGATTCAAACTGAATCCTTTTTATATGTCAGAGATGCTGGATGAAGGACTCTGGTATTAGCTGTGATATTGTACTAGCTCCCTAAAGGTATTAAATATTTTACAACGTTAAGATTCATTGAAAAATAAAGAAAAGCCATATTTTAAAGGAATCAAAGAGATTTTTAATTCTGTGATCTTAAAAGATCTGATAATGTCTCCCTATCAGTGGGGCAGAAGATACTACATCTGTGGTTGCACAGATGACCCACACTTTCCTGAAGTTTCTGCTCTAGACTGGTGTCAGTTCTGCTCAGATATGGACTTTCAATAGAAAAGAATCTTTATCTTGAGACCTGTGGCCCTCCTCTTTCCCATTTCTCATTGCTCTGCCAGGCTTTTTCCACTTTTCAGGATATGAGCCTTGCTTGGGTCTTTTTGCCCCACATCGTAGATAATGGTACATGCACTTGTCTTCCTCCTACATCACCTCTTCTCTGTTGAAAACATTAGTGTGTTCTGTCAATTATCTATACTCTCACAGGTTTGATTATGATTATACTGTCACAGCAGATAGCTATTTTTTTGCTGTGCACATCATTACCTTTGGATTTGTTTTTAAACTTGTAACATTAGCGTTAAAATAAACTATATAATTTTGTACTATTGATACCTGTGGCAGTGAATTCATTGAACAAACATTCCAGGGCACCTATAACGTGCCAGACATTATTATGAGGACTAACACTACTTTAAGACCAAGTGTCTTGCCTTTTGTTGGGCTTCACAGGTTGCTCAGTGGTAAAGAATCTGCCTGCTAGTGCAGGAGACACAGGAGATGTGGCTTCAATCCTTGGGTCAGTAAGATCCCCTGAAGAAGGAAATGGCAAACCACTCCAATATTCTTGCCTGGAAAATACCATGAACAGAGGAGTCTCGTGGGCCACAGGCCATAGGGCTGCAAAGAGTCAGACATGACTGAGCACACACATGCCTCTTTGCTTTTTGGGGACTTACATTCTGGTGAGGGAGGACCAACTAAAATTATGAATGATGAATCAACAAATATATAAATAAAGTATTTCAGAGAGTGATAAGTGCCATGGAAGTGAAAGTGAAGTCGCTCAGTCATGTCCAACTCTTTGCAACCCTATAGACGGTAGCCTGACAGGCTCCTCTGTCCATGGGGTTTTCCAGACCAGAGTGCTGGAGCAGGTTGCCATTTCCTTCTCCAGAGAATCTTCTCGACCCAGGGATCAAACCTGGGTCTCCCGCATTGTAGGCAGACACTTTACCCTCTGAGCCACCAGGGAAGCCTGATAAGTGCCATAAAGCAAACAAAAAAGGGGCAGAATAGTGACTTAGCCAGAGGGGCTCATAGTTTTAAGAGCTTAGGTGGTCAGAGAAGGACTGTCAGAGGAAGTGGCATTTGAGCCAATGTGTAAATGATGGGAAAGAGGCAAGTGGCCAGAGGGAACATCAAGAACCACGACCCTGGGATAATATTGCAGGACTTCTTGGAAGGAGAAAGGGATGACCAGTGGGTTAGAGCCTAGTGGTTGCAGAAGAACTAATAAGAGATGAGACTACTGGTGGGGATATGGAGGGGGAACCAGGTCACAGAGGGTCTAACCACCCTTGCTGAAATAATGGAATATCATTCTTATTCCAGTGGGAAACCACTGAAGAATTTTATGCAGGGAACTGATTATTGAAAGAAAATATCACAATTGAAGTGTGTCATATAAGAACAAATGTTAAAGTTCATTAGGATAAATACCTTGTTGCTTGGATTTTTCAAGTGAAAAACGAGATTGGCATTTCACTCAAACAGATCTTTCCATTTAAACTTAACCACTCATGAGTAATGCTTCCAATAAATTAAATGACCCACATCAAAGAGTGTCATTAGCAGTTTTAATTACCTACATTTTTTAATTAACGATAGTTTGCATTAGTTTACAGCAGCAGTTGGTTCTTTGCTCTTCTCAATGGTTTGCATGAGCTCGTACCAGATGTTACTCTTATTATCTAAATGAAAATAGATTCAGGTGACCTTATAGGTCACAGTTGTGCTTGATTCCAAATATATTCATTCTCGAAACCCTCATCAAGGCTAGCATCTGTTGGAGAGAAAATCACCCCTGTTTTTGGTTACATGCTCATTATTTCTTCACTTCATTTTGTCATTACGACATTGTCACACTTGTAATGTAAAGCTGTCTTTTTTCATCAAAATGTTATCATAGTGGAAATTAGCTTCTACCTGGTCATTCCTTGCTGCCTTCTGCTAGCAGCTGAACAGCCTCAGAATGGCGTGATCCTTTAAATTTTGAGTGAAAAATAGCTTTGGATAGGCTATCTTTTCCACCCTGATCCTGTCCAAAGTGGCAGGACATCCTGGTATATAGCAACAGTAGAAGAGTAAGTAGGGTATTGAGATATCCTACTCCTCGGTACCACCTGCAAGTTCAAGTGTTACCTTTGCTTATAGCATGTCTGATACCTACTCGCTCTTCTGCATCTGGTACAGGTAAAACTGAGATAAATTTGGAGGCTGTAAAATTCTTTAACACTTGTGTTTCGTAAAAGTAGGTAATAGATTTCCACTTATGTTTTTTAATTCTGAAGATTTCTGTCATAATTTTTAAGCCTCTCAGAAGTTGTCTTCTTGTCCATTCCAGATAGTATAAATTGCCTTCTTTTCTTTCCAGGAAATGTTTCCAGACTGCACATTTTTATTTAGAGGACAGTACATCCCCTCGAGTAATATCCACACCTCCAACACCTATCTTTCCAATTTCAGGTATAGCTTAAAGTGTGACCCTGAGTAGCTGGTAGATGTTAAATGAAAAGCATGATGTTGGAAGGCTTGTCCTTATTGAAGTACTTTGCAAATGCTATAATGTAGATTAGTAAATGTTTGTGTTACCTAAAATATTATGTATCAGGCAACCAGGTTTTTAACTTATTAATTTTGAACATTCTTAACCATACAGATGATGTGACAAAATAATTTATAGTTGTTCAGATGTTGTATGTTAAAGAACATAAATATTTATAGCAATAATATATAAATAAGGAATAATGTTGACTTTCAGTCATTTCAGTTACTTTAGTCGATATCTAAACACCAAAAGTCAGACTAAATCAGTGCAGTAAGGATGGACAGGACAAAAACCACCCAAATAAGAACAAATTTTGATTTCTTTCTGATTATCTGAGTGAATGTGAGAAAAGCTTTCTTAACTACATTAGGGGAAAATAAAGAATCTATATAATGGTGAGAGTAGAAGAGAAACATGAGCACAAAGAAAGTGTGGTTGCCTGAAATATTTTAAGTAAAAATGTCANTACCTAGGAGGGTGGGATGGGGTGGGAGGTGGGAGGGAGGTTCAAAAGGGAGGGGATATGTGTATGCCTGTGGCTGATTCACACTGATGCATGGCAGAAGCCAACAAAAATATTTTAAAACAGTTATCCTCCAATGAAGAATAAACACATTTAAAATAAATAAATAAATAAAAATAAAGGGAAACGGAGATCAAAATCTTCACTATATATTAAGCTATGGATTATTTAAATGCATTCTTCATTCCATGAGAAAAAGCAAATGAGGGTCATTGAAAAGCTGTGCAGAGTGAAGTAGATTTTAATTCACAGGAGCTGGATTCTAGTCCTGGATTCACAGTGACTCAGAACATCTGGCCTCACTTTTCTCATCCTAAAGAGGAAGGAGTTTGGATCCATCATCTCAGGTCTTTCAGCCCCATAGCTCTCTCCTTTCTCTTCTGTACAACTAACTCGCAGTCACTGAGAAAGCAAAGAAATTGTTTAGGAGAATAAGGGTGTCATGGAATCAGATCTTTACTGATTTCAGGGGTGACTTACACTAAGCATTTGAAATATGAAAATAGCATTTTTACTTTCTCTTTTACAGAGAAAGTGTGACCAGTACTGGCCTGTGGATGGGAGTGAAGAGTATGGGAACTTTCTGGTCACTCAAAAGAGTATTCAAGTGCTTGCTTATTATACTGTGAGGAATTTTACTCTAAGAAACACGAAGATCAAAAAGGTGAGTCCACACATGATGGATACCATCAATTGAATTATACATTTCTGTCCTTTTTAAAGGGAACAAGTGGTATAACCAAAACAGTGTAAAAATACATGTAAGTAAAGGCACTGAGAGTCTTAACTGGGACTTCCCTGGTGGTCCAGTGGTTAAGAATCCATCTTCTAATACAACGGATGTGGGTAGGAACCCTGGCCAGGGAACTGAGATCCTACATGTCGTGGGGCAACTAAGCTCGTGCACTGCAGCCACGGAGCCCATGAGCCCAGGGTGCGTGCTGCACAAGAGAAGCCACCACAATGAGAAGCCCATGTACCACCAAGAAGACCCAGCGCAGTCAAAAAAGAAAAGAAAGCTGTTCTTATCACAGCTACAGCTCATCCCAAAGATGTCTTGCAAACCTCTTAATCCCAGATGTGGCTTTGGCACATTCTTTGTAGTGTCAATAGTTTCAGTGAAACACGAACAACAGTCCTTGTGCCATATGATAACTGCACATCCAACTAAAATAGTGGAAATTGAGAAGAAGGAGGAAAAGAAAAAGAGCAAGTTATAAGTCAGGGTTCCTTAGAGAAACATATATATGTATGCTTCTTTATATATATATATATATATATATATATTTTAGAGAGAGAGAGAAGTTTTTGTTTTTGTTTTTTTTAAGAACTGATTCCAAGCAAGAATTGATTCAGGCAAGATTTCGACATTGCAGTCTTGAGAATACCTTCTTTTTCAGGAAACCTCAGTCTTTGCTCTTGAGTTCTTCAACTGATATTACCAAGCCTCATCCACTTTACTGGAAGTCTCACTGGTTTAGATGTCAATCATATGTTAAAAAATGCCTTGATGGTAACATTTGGTGTGACTGGTTTGACCAAGCTAGTGACCAGCATTGCCTAACCAAGTTGATATATGAAATTAACCATCACAAGTGACAGTGTACTTTTTTGAGCCATGTTATCATAACACCAGCATCAAGCTCTGAATCCTAAATTGATGTTTAAGGACCCCATTTGTGTGTGTTCCTGTTTAGCTGATTAGCTGTCTGGTATCTTTTAGGGTTCCCAGAAAGGAAGACCCAGTGGGCGCGTGGTTACCCAGTACCACTACACTCAGTGGCCTGACATGGGAGTGCCTGAGTACTCGCTGCCAGTGCTAACCTTTGTGAGAAAGGCCTCGCATGCCAAGCGCCACGCAGTAGGGCCTGTTGTTGTCCACTGCAGGTGAGTTTCAGCGCTGGGTTGTAAACCCATAGAATTGCTTATGCTAATAAAAAGGGAATCAGTGGAACAAAGGTTTTGCCAAAATGGAAATGATCTCACAAAGGGAGGGGCATGAAATATTGGTCCCTAAGAAGTAAGTATGCCAGACTCAGAATTGGATTCCTGAATATTTCAAAGCACCAGTTATTTCTATGATGTGTATTATTCTATTTGATTGTTTAATTGGATTTCAACTTATGAAAGGTGTGAAGCAGGCAGAACAATGTCTTGTAATTAAACATTTATTACAATATAGTGTGAGATAAAAATCCTTGAGATGCAACCCATGTTTCTAGGAGTTAATGGTCTATTGTAGACTTCATAAGCCAGGTTTATATTAGAAAAATCAAAGCCCACAAAATGTGAGGAATTCAGCAAAATACTTTTAATCTGTTTTTGAACAGTTTGGGGTCAAAACTCATATTCCTGCATTCTTTCTAATACATCTATTGAAAACCCAGGTACCTCCAAGACAGGATGGATTAATAGAAATAATGATATTTCAAAGAAAGAGAAAAATTTGTTAGAGGATTTAACTTAATATCTTTCTATTAAAACAAAAATAGCAGTTAATGTTTACTGAGTGCAAACCACAAAAATCTAATTCGCTTCTTTGTGGAGTACTTTTGTCAAAGCAGCATCTGTATTTTTACAGAAACAAGTGTTTTCCTTTGATATGCAGTGTATCTCACACATTCTAATTACCTGTCTCAGGAGTTAGGCTCAAACAAAGTTTGAGAGACCTATCTTCACGTTTTTTATCTGAGCCTGGAAGTTGAGGGAAACAGGAAAATGCAAGAAAAATAGTTCTGAAGGTCAGAGATTGTTTCCTGGTGAATGGAGGACGCCCAGAGCATTTTGAGAGCAGCTGCTAATTCTTCACTCTAGTACTTCCTACTTGTCAGAGCGTTTGAAAGGAATTCGTGTTTCTGAATTCTGTCCCTCTGCTAGAGGCTTTGAAGAAGTTGATAGATAATGGCCCTTTAGAAATGACTGAAGTTATGCTTTATTCCTCACCATCTCAGGGAAATGATATTTTCAGCTGAAAGCCTTCACAAACCCTTTCTTCCCATTAATGCAGAAACCTTTACAAACCTGTTTACCTGACTGTACTGACCTGGAGACCTTGTCTTTTCAGAGTTTGGAGAAGCTGATGTTTTCATTTTTCTCAAATTAAATGTCTATTTGCTAGGCTCTGATACATAATATTTTCATTGTATCATATAAGCTGAATAATAACTGTAATTATTGAACGTAAAAAGTCTCCAACAGAAATGATCAGATTGCTTTGGAGTTTGACCTGCCGGCAAAAAAGAAAAGAGAAAACTTTGTTATTTGAAGCATACTGCTTAAGTCTTAAGCTGCTTACTTTGGGGACTGCTAAATTACCTACTAAGTGGCTTGGAAAAGGAAATTCATTTACAAGACAGCCAGTTGTGACCTATCGTCAAATGTACTTTATACTTGACATTGAACTAGCTCTTTCTTTTTGTGCTCCTCAGTGCTGGAGTTGGAAGAACGGGCACATACATTGTGCTAGACAGTATGCTGCAGCAAATTCAACATGAAGGAACCGTCAATGTATTTGGCTTTTTAAAACACATTCGTTCACAAAGAAATTACTTGGTGCAAACTGAGGTATGATAAGAAGGATAATTTAATTTATCTAAGGACTGGAAATGTCCCTAAATGCTGGATAGACCAGTGTTTGTATTACCAGATTCATTAGTCCCATGGGGCACCCTTTGATAAAGTGCTATGAACTGGGTGGCTTTTTTTTTTTCTCCTATGTTATCTTCTGGGAATTTTAGAGTTTGCATTTACATTTAGGTTTGTGATCCACTTTGAGTTAATTTTAATGAATGGCATAAGGTCTGTGTTTAGATTTATTTTTTCTTTTGCATGTGGATGTCCAATTGTTCTAGCAACATTTGTTTAAAAAAATGTATTTGTTCTATTATATTACCTTTAATCTCTTGTCAAGGATAAGTTGACTCTATTTTATGGGTCTATTTCTGGGCTCTTTACTATGTTTTATTTATCTATTTTCCTATTCTTCTGCAATAGTATCTTTTATTTTATTAGAAAACACATCTTTATTGCATACTCTTTTCTTTTTTTTTTAGAATTTTATTTTATTTTATTTTATTTTATTTTTTACTTTATTTTACTTTACAATACTCTATTGGCTTTGCCATACATCGACATGAATCCACCACATGTGTACACGAGCTCCCAATCCTGAATCCCCCTCCCACCTCCCACCCCACAACGTCTCTCTGGATCATCCCCATGCACCAGCCCCAAGCATCCTGCATCCTACATCAAACATAGACCAGCACCTCGTTTCTTACATGATAGTATACATGCTTCAATGCCATTCTCCCAAATCATCCCACCCTCTCCCTCTCCCTCAGAGGCCAAAAGGCGGTTCTATATGTCTGTGTCTCTTTTGTTGTCTCACATACAGGGTCATCATTACTATCTTTCTAAATTCCATATATATGTGTCAGTATACTGTATTGGTGTTTTTCTTTCTGGCTTACTTCACTCTGTATAATAGGCTCCAGTTTCAGATTCGTTAGTCCCATGGGACACCCCTTGATAAAGTGCTATGAACTGGGTGGCTTTAAACAACAGAAATGTATCATCTCTTAGTTCTGGAGGATAGAAGTCCAAAATCAAGGTGTGATCAGCAGGGCCATGCTTCCTTCACATCCTCCAGGGAAGAATCCTTCCATGTCTCTTCAAGTTTCTGATAGTCTCATATTTCCCTGGATTTAGCAGCCCAACTCCAGTCTCTGCCTGTATCTTCACACGGCTGTCTTCCCCCTGTGTCTGTGTCCAAATTCCCCCTTTCTTATAAGGATGTCAGCCCTGCCTTAGTTAACTAACGACATCTGCATCATCTCTGTTTATAAATAAGGTCACATTCTGAAGTACTAGGAGGTTAGGGTTTCAGCATATCTTTTGGGAGAGGGACACAATTCAACCTTTAACACCAGGTTATTGCATATATGTCATTGATAGACCAACTATATTCTGTCTATCTTATAATCAATGGGGAATATCTTTAAAACAACACTACTCACAGAAAAGATTCAGAAAAAGAGTAAGTGGATCAGTCAACACTCATCTCCTCCACTAGAATCCTCAAGCTTTTCCTGTGTTTAGTGAGCAAACAGATTCATTCTCCTATTTAAATAATATGAATTATGCTCAAATTGGGGCTTTAATGCAGGAGACATAAGAGAGTCAGGTTTGATCCCTGGGTCAGGAAGATCCCCTGGAGGAGGAAAAAGCAACTCAATCTGGTATTCTTGCCGGGAGAATCCCATGGACAGAGGAGCCAGGTGGGGTACAGTCCGTAGGGTTGCAAAAAGTTGGATATGAGTGAAGCAACTTAGCACACATGCATGCTCAAATTAAATTATTTTTTAAGCCCATTTCATTTGCCCGTATGTGACACAAGACAAAGTCTCCATACTTGTATTTTATTTTCACTATTTCTAAATAAAAATGGATTTAAATTGAAAACTATGGATGGCAGCTTGAAAACAATAAGAAGCCTATAATTGAATGGCTTTGAAACCAATCAAACTTCAATCCATCAAGGAGAAGACATTCTATTTAGATAAAACCAGGGAAGAGTCCCATCCATGAAATAGAAGATAACTATTAAAAACGTATAGATAATTCTACTGAATTACATTTGACTAGCTAAAAGGAGAACTGGAATGGACAGAAGGGAAAGACCCATCAGAAGTAGAGAAGTCAGTGCAAAATGTGGAAGAGGGTCTCAGGAATGAAGGATGGCCAGAGAGGACACTGCTTTGCCTCCCAAAATCTTCCAGTGGTCTCCTTCTCTAAATGTCAGTACACGTGAAATAAAGAGATGAGAGTGGAAACAGTTGTGTTCTTTCTGTGTTACTCCTTTTCCTCCATCTGACTTCCTGCCAGGACTGGTAAGCAACCTCTGTGAGTTCTCCCTTCCATTTTGTAAAACTCTTTGTCTGTCAATGAAAGATACTACTTTCCAAAAAATTTTTAATTTGTTTTGTGTGCACTGGGTTTTAATTGTGGCATGAGGGATCTTCAGGTATGGCACTCAAACTCTTAGTTACCACATGTGGAATCTAGTTCCCTGATCAAGGATTGAACCCAGGCCCTCTGCATTGGGAGTGCAGACCCCAGTGGGTCTGGAACACCAGGGAAGTTCCTGGAAAATACTAGTTTTGTACCGAGACACTTGGTGGCTCAGATGGTAAAGAATCTGCCTGCAATACAGGAGATTGGGCTCGATCCCTGGGTCAGGAAGATCTCCTAGAGAAGGGAATGGCTACCCACTCCAGGATTCTTGCTTGGAGAATCCCATGGACAGCAAAGGCTGGTGGTCTATAGTCCATGGGGTTGCAAAGAGTCAAACACAACTAAACGACTAACACTTCCAAGAACTTTTCACATATAGGGAGAGCCTGTAGTGATGTTCCTGTTTGTCATTGTTTTGCCAGGAACAGTATGTCTTCATTCATGATGCGCTGGTCGAGGCCATACTCAGTAAAGAAACTGAGGTCCCAGACAGCCACATCCATGCCTATGTTAACGGGCTCCTCATTCCTGGACCAGCTGGCAAAACAAAGCTAGAGAAACAATTCAAGGTGAGTTCTCCAGAGTCCCTCTCTCGGGTGTCACCATGGGTTGGCATGTTCCTGCATCTCCTCATTTGAGTGGACAAGGCCATGTGGACAGGCTGGGTGCTCTGCTGGTCCAGTGGCTACACTGTGTTCTTTACAGCCGGCCACAAAGCCACTTGGTAAATTTCAAGGAAAACCTTAGAGCTGCAACAGGAAAAGTTCCCAGAAACCCTGGAAATGCAGGCATGGTCCAGGAAACGGAGGGCACAGAGCAGAGCAGGATGAACAGGCAGGACTTCTAACACAGACGGTCTAAGTGCTCTTCTCACTTTGAGAAAACCAGACCACTTAGCCACGAGTGCTGCAGCTCCGGCTGTCTGTGCTGCTCCCTGGAAGAAGCTGTCTCACTTGAAGCCTTGGACTAGAATAGGCCACCCCGTAAGAATAGCTTCTTCAACCCCAGTTTCTGCCTCCCACCCTGTCACGAGGCAGTCAGCTACACAAGGGGTATGTGCTTTGTTCTACATTCTACCTCCCACAACTTAACTTAGCTGTCTGACTTCCAGAAACCAGTGAGCAAGAATTCAGAAAGCAGTTGTTATCAGACCTGCTGGTGGAGATAGGGAGATTTGAAGAGTTGTGGCTTTCCAGAGGAACGAAGGCTATGTTGTTTTGTTGTCTATTATTCCTATTTGTTGTTGTTCAGTCACTCAGTTGTGTCCGACTCTTTTTGACCCCATGGACTGCAGCATGCCGGGCTTCCCTGTCCTTTACTGTCTCCCAAAGTTTGCTGAAACTCATGTCCATTGAGTCGGTGATGCTATCCAACCATCTCATCCTCTGTCGTCCCCTTCTCCTCTTGCCTTCAATCTTTCCCAGCATCAGGGTTTTTTTCAAATGAGTCAGCTCTTTGCATTGGGTGGCCAAAGTATTGGAGTTTCAGCTTCAGCATCAGTCCTTCCAGTGAATATTCAGGATTGATTTCCTTTAGCGTTGACTGTTTTGAGCTCCTTGCTGCCCAGTTCAGTTCAATCCAGTCACTCAGTCGTGTCCGATTCTTTGCGACCCTATGAATGGCAGCACGCCAGGCCTCCCTGCCCATCACCAACTCCTAGAGTTCACTCAAACTCACATCCATTGAGTCAGTGATGCCATCCAGCCATCTCATCCTCTGTCGTCCCCTTCTCCTCCTGCCCCTAATCCCTCCCAGCATCAGAGTCTTTTCCAATGAGTCAACTCTTCTCATGAGGTGGCCAAAGTACTGGAGTTTCAGCTTTAGCATCATTCCTTCCAAAGAACATCCAGGACTGATCTCCTTTAGAATGGACTGGTTGGATCTCCTTGCAGTCCAAGGGACTCTCAAGAGTCTTCTCCAACACCACAGTTCAAAAGCATCAATTCTTNCTGTGTGTGTGTATATATATATATATATATATATATATATATATATATATACCAATTAGTTCTTTAACTTTCATCATTATCTATAACAATGCTGAGGATATTAGACACACTGAATTTCTTAACTAAGGAACTATGAATATCCTTGATTGCCTCATGAAACATAAGATAATAATTCAGGACTTCTGTTTTCTAGCATGGCCTGATCTCTGAAAAGTTAAAATATGCAAACACAACATATGTCATGTAAACATTACCTGTGACATTGCAAGTGAATAATATAGACCCTGTTTTGCCATTAATTCAGCGTGTGTCCCTTTTTCCACCACCATCCCATCTTTTATGGTCACAATCATATCTGCACTTCGAATAGTGGAAAGCCGGTGAGCTACTACAATTGTAGTCCGACCTTTGCTTGCCTATAAAGCAATAAGCATAGAAAATGAATGTTAGTAGGAATAAACATTTCCTAAACTTGGAATATTCAGGAAAACTTATACTATTATTTAAGTATAAAAGAATCTTACCTTTGGATATAGAAATTTGCAAACTTTAACTGATTTGGAAGGCCAATAGAAATTAAAATTAAAAAGCAGGAAGTTAGATTTCAAATTGTTGAATTTATAAAACCATAGTAGGGCTTCCCTAGTAGCTCAGTGTTAAAGAATCCATCTGCCAATGCAGGAGACATGGGTTCAATCCCTGGTCTGGGAAGATCCCACATGCTGCAGAGCAACTAAGCCTGTGTTCCACAACTTTTGAGCCTGTGCTCTACAACTTTTGAGCCTGTTCTCTAGGACCCGTGAGTCACAACTACTGAATCCTCGCACCCTAGAGCCCATGATCCGCAAGAAGAGAGGCCACCACAATGAGGGCCTATGCACTGCAACTAGACAGTAGCCCCTACTCACTGCAGCAGCTCGCACTGGAAAGAAAACCCAGTGCAGCCAAAAATAAATAAATAAATACTTAAAAAAAAAAAAAAAACACCGACACAGTATCTTAGAGCTGAAAGGGAAACTAAAGACTATTTAATCTGAGCCACCTAACAACTGTCTGGCTATCAGTAACTAAAAGTAACTAATTATTTCTTATTTTTCATCTCTCAAATAAGGGTACAGATTCAAGAAAATGTATGTTTTTAACTTTTTAACAAGTATTATTTATATACAGAAAAATATAGCACAGCAATTATAGCTAAAATTTTATAATAAATTTATATGTAGTGTAATCTATAAAAATATTGAATCACTATGTTGTACAACTGAAAATATATAATATTGTAAGTCAAATATATGTCAGTAAATTTTTCTTTAATGGTTTTAGAATGGTAAATTTAATGTCATGTATTTCTTCTTGTCATGACCTTAACAATATTCTAATAAACAGGCTGTAATTATTATTCAAAGCATCTAAACTTGTATCACAGTTAATCCACATCTTCTGTCACATAGATTAGATAGAGTAGTTATTACTGCCCTCAGCAGGCCTACCTATATTTTAGATCTTTTTAAAAAATAATATGAGGTAATATGACTGGCACCAAATTGCCCTTGATTTTTTTAGTTTGAAAGCAGATCATCACACTGCATGAATGGCTAAGCAAGCAATAAACTAGGAGTGGAGCCCACTGTTTCAATTAAAACTCACAATACAGTTACTCTGACATATATATTGATGGACATAATGTTGTTGTTTAGTTGCTAAGTTGTGTCTGACTCTTTCGTGACCCTTACCTGGGATATTCCAGGTAAGAATACTGGAGTGGGTTCCCAGCTCCTCTTCTAGGAGATTTTGCTGACCCAGAGATCAAACCCATGTCTCCTGCATTAGTAGGCAGATTGTTTACCACTGAGCCACCTAGGAAGTCCAACTTACTGTATTACATGCTAATTAAGTACAAATGGTAAACAATCTCATATATAGACTATAAAATATACCATGCTTATAAAGGAAAGTTTAAGTTTTAATAATTTCTTCATGATTTGTGTTCTCTGGAGTCACAGTTCCTAGATTTCAGTCTTTTTTCTGCCACTTTTTGGGTCTGCGATCTTAGACTAGTTTCTTCATTTATTAAATTGGGTAAATTATGCCACCTATATTTTAGGGTTATCATGCAGATTAATTTCTTGGTCAAGTGAAGTGAAAGTGAAAGTTGCTCAGTTGTGGAAGTATACTAATGCAAGTTTTTTTTTTACTATATGAGAGGTACCAATATTCTTGGTACCATGCCTGAAAGATGGAAAGTTTGCAGTAAATAATAGCTTTTATACTATTCACTGTTTTCAGGTTGCAGACCCTTGACTATTTACTGAGGGCAAGCCCAATGTATTAACAGCATGGGGTTTATAATACATGCATAAGTGTACAACACATGTATATTATTATTGTGCATGCTCAGTTGCCCCAGTCATGTCTGACTCTTTGTGACCCCATGGACTGCAGCCCACCAGGCTCCTGTGTCCTTGGAATTTTCCTGGCAACAATACTGGAGTGGGTTGCCATTTCCTACATCAGGGGATCTTCCCTACCCATGTCTCTTGCATCTCTTGCTAGAAAATAATAATAATTAAAGCTTGAAGGCCAGAAAGGGAGGAATGGAAGTTTTTTTTTGTTTTTGTTTTTGTTTTTTCTATACGTGAGGTGATGTAATGTCATTTGAGGGTAGATGCTGATAAGTTAAAGTTAGATAATCTAAACCTTAAACCTGTCACTGAAATAAAAAAGAGTTATAGCCAATATACTTACAAAAGAGATAAAATGGGTTAATAAGTATTCAGTTAATCCATGTAAAGGGAGAACATGAGGAAAACAAAAACAAGTGCAAAGGAAAACAGAAATAAGAGTAGAAAAAACAGCAGAGATTATCTGTTTAAATTGGGTGGTTTAGTCGCTAAGTCTTATCCTACTCTTGTGACCCCACAGACTATATCCTGCCAGGCGCCTCTGTTCATGGTGTTTTCCAGGCAAGAATCCTAGAGTGGTTTGCCATTTCCTTCTCCAGGGGATCTAATAATTACAGTAAGTGTAAATGGTCTGAATGCCCCAATTAAAAGTCAAAGATTGTCAGACTGAGCACAAAACCAAGACCCAACTGTATGCCAACTACAAGAAACACATTTTTAAAATCAAGACACAAATAAGCCTACATGGCTTAAGGATGAAAAAAGACATACCATGCTAACTCTAAGTAAAAGAAAGCTGGAGTGGACTGTATTATCAGTACCAGACAAAGAAAACTAAGGAGCAAAGGATATAACCAGAGTAAAGGAACATATTCCATAATGATAGACGGATCAGTTAATCAAGAAGACCCGGCAATCCTGAATGTTTATGTACATCACAACAGAGTTCCAAAATACATGACACCAAAATGAACACAACTGCAAGGACAAGTCCAATCCACAATGAAAGATGGATAATTCAATAACTCTCCCTCGATTTATAAAGCAAGTACACAGACCATCTGTAGGGATAAAGAAGGCTTGAATAACACTATCAACCAATTTCCAATAATCAGTATTCATAGAACATTTGATCAACATCAGCAAATGCACATTATTTCCAAGTTTACATAGAATATTTACCAAGACAGACCATAGTCTGTGTCATAAAACATCTTAATAAATTGAAGTCATACAAGTATGACTTTGTATTCAAGTCATACAAAGTATGTTCTTTGACCACAATAGTATTAAATTAAAATGTAATACAGAGAGATCTCTGGAAACTCCCTAAATACTTGGAAACCAAATAACATTTCTCAAGTAAATGACCTCAGAGTCAACCTAAGAAAACAAAAAAGGGAAAAGAAAGTTAAACTCAAAGTAAGCAGAAGAAAGGAAATAATAAAGATCCAAGCAGGAAACAATTAAATATAAAGGAGGAAAATAAGTCAAAAAGAGAGACATCAGTATAAGAGAGACCAAAGATACACCCATACATATATGGAAAAACTGATTTTCTACAAAGATGTAAAGGTAATTCAATGCAGAAATAAGCAGTCTTTTCAACAAATATTGCTGGAACAGTTGAAAGTTCATTTGCAAAGGAAATAAAACAAACCAAAAATAAAACAAACTTCAAACCATATATGGCACCATGTACAGAAATTAACTCAAAATTGATCATAAACTTAATGTAAAAACTCAAACTATAATACTTCTTGAAGAAAAAGTAGGGAAATAATATTTTTGATCTTGAATTTGGCTAAAAATTTCTTAAGTAGAACACCAAAAGCTTGATTTATAAAGGGAAAAAATGATAAACTAAACTTCTTCAAAATCAAAGACTTCTGTTCTTTGGAAGATACTAAGAGGATGGAAAGACAAGTCTCAGATTAGAGAAATATTTTCCAGTTATCTGATAAAGTCCTTATATTCAGAATGTAAAGAATATACAAAGAAATCTCAAAAATCAATGACAAGAAATCAAATGACCAATCAAAAAATGGTATAAGCATAACATGTGAATGGAAACTTTAAAAAAGAAGAGATATGATTCATGCTGATGTATTGCAGAAGCTATCACAATATTGCAATTATCTTCTAGTTAAAAATAAAATATAATTAAAAAAAGAAGAGATATGGATGTTCAAAAAAGCACATAAAAATGCTCAACATCATTCAGTTCAGTTCAGTTGCTCAGTCATGTCCAACTCTTTGCGACCCCATGAACCGCAGCACGCCAGGCCTCCCTGTCCATCACCAACTCCCGGAGTTCACTCAAACTCACTTCCATCGAGTCGGTGATGCCATCCAGCCATCTCATCCTCTGTCGTCCCCTTCTCCTCCTGCCCTCAATCCCTCCCAGCATCAGAGTCTTTCCCAATGAATCAACTCTTCGCATGAGGTGGCCAAAGTACTGGAGTTTCAGCTTTAGCATCATTCAGTAAAACCGAATGATCATTAGTCATCAGTAAAACTCAAATTAAAATAAAAATAAAGCACCACTAAACAGTTCTAAAATTAATATGCCTGGATATACCAAGTGTTGGCAAGTATGTGGAGTAGAAGGAATTCTCGTATAGCTGATAAATATCTTTTACTATTGTGATTATGTAACTATTATTTGTTTTAATTTCATTGTATCATGATTGTTCAACAGAAAATAATAGAATTCTATACCACTAGGACTAACATTTAATACAAAAACCTATAATGATTTTTAAAAATCCAGATGCCCATTACAATTACCTTGGAATTTTTTGAAAAATGCAAATGCCTGGGTATTGTTTCTATTTCCAAAGCTCCAAGTATGATTCTAATGAGCATCTATGTTTAAAAACAACTGGATTATATGATAATCTTTTATTTTTATCTAGTTTGTTTCATTCTTACTATTTCATATTCAGTGCTCGTATTTCATTTAGTTTATGTTTTCCAATTTCTCCATCTTTTCTTTGTTCTTCTTTCTCAAGTCTTTATCAAGTGTAGTTGAAAAGCTTTTGTATACCTACACATGTATATAAATACTATGTATAATATATATTTTAGAAAACATGAATTTTTGCTTAGCTAAAGAATTTATGAAATTTTACACTTGTTATACTAAGTACAAACAGAATGTTAGNCCGAGGTCCGGCCTCTGTGCCACGGTCCCCCTGCTCCGAAGTCCATGCTGTGTGCCACGGTCACACTCCTCCGAGGTCCAGCCTGTGTGCCGCGGTTTCCCTGTGCCGAGTTCTGGGCTGAGTTCCGCCGTCAGCTGGAAACAAGTTCCGTCCTGTTTGCCCTGATCGCCCTGCGCGGAAGTCTGTGCTGTGTTCTGCGGTTGGCTAGCGATGAGTTCCGTGCTCTGTACCCCGGTTGCCCTGCACAGATTTCTGGGCTGTGTGCCGCGGTCGCCCTGTGCCAAGATTCAGTCTGTGTGCCACGGTAGCCTTGAACCGAGTTCTGGGCTGTGTGCCGCAGTAGCCTTGTGCCGATGTCCGGGCTGTGTGCTGCAGGTGCCCTTCACTGAGGATCGGGATGTGTGCCATGGTCAACCTGTGCTGAGGTTCGGTCTGTGTGCCATGTTAGCCTTGCACCGAGGTCCGGGCTGTGTGCCTTGGTAGCCTTGTGCCGAGGTCTGAGCTGTGTTCCACAGTTGCCCTGTCCAGATATCCGATCTCTGTGCCATGGTTATCATCTTCCGAGGTCGGTGCTGTGTGCCAGGATCGTGCTGCACTGAGTTCCATGCTATGTAGCTCGGTCGCTCTTCTCAGTGCTTTGGGCTGTGTGCCGCGGTTGCCCTGCGCCAAAGTCAAGGCTGTGTTCAGTCCTCGTCTTGTGATGAGTTCCGGGCTCTGTTCAGTGTTCCCTTTGTACCGAAGTATGGGCTGTGTGCCACGGTCACCCTGTTCCGATGTCCAGGCTGTGTGCCAATGTGGCCTTCTGCAGAGGTCCAGGCTGTGTGCTGTGGTTGCCCTGTTCCGAGGTCGGGGCTGTGTGCCGCAGTCACCATCTCCCCACGTCCGGGCTGTGTGCCGCAGTCGCCCTGTGCCGAGGTCCGTCCTGTGTTCCGCCCTCGGCTTGTGACCTGTTCCCGGGTCTGTGCCACAGTTCCTCTTTGCCAAGGTCGGGGCTGTGTGCCATGGTAGCCTTCTCCCGAGGTCCAGGCTGGGTGCCGCGGTACCCCTACTCTGAGGTCTGGGCTGTGTGCCATTGTCACGTTTCACCGAATTCTGGGCTGTATTCTGTGGTCGGCTAGTGACTAGTTCTGTGCTGTGTGCCGCGTTCAACATTCACTGAGGTTCCGGCTCTGTGCTGCGGTCGCCCTGCTCCAAGTTCTGGGCTGTGTTTCGTGGTCGCCTTTGGACGACGTTCGGGCTGTGTGCCGTGTGTGCCTTCGGACGACGTTCGTGCTGTGTGCCAGGGTCGCCCTGCATCGAGGTCCGGGATGTGTGCTGCAGTCGCCCTGTGCCGAGATCCAGTCTGTGTGCCACGGTAGCCTTGAACCGAATTTCGGGCTGTGTGCCGCAGTTGCCCTGCACCGAATTCTGGTCTTTGTGCCACCGTCGCCATCTTCTGAGGTCCATGCTGTGTTCCAGGGTCACCCTGCGCCGATGTCCATGCTGTGTGCCTCGGTCACTCTTCATGTGGTTTGGGCTGTGTGCTGCCATCACCCTGCAACAAGTACAGGCTGTGTTTAGCCCTCGGCTTGCAACGAGTTCTGGTCTGGGTGCCTCATTTCCTCTGTGCCAAGGTCCGGGCTGTGTGCCGCGGTCGCCATCTCCCCAGGTCCGGGATGTGTGCCGCGGTTGCCCTGTGCCAAGGTTCATCGTGTGTTCCGCCCTTGGCTTGCGACCTGTTCCTGGCTCTGTGCCGCAGTTCCTCATTGCCAAGGTCCACGCTGTGTGTCGCGGTAGCCTGCTCCAGAGGTCCGGGCTGTGTGCCGCGGTCCCCCTGCGCTGATGTCCGGGCTGTGTGCCTCAGTCGCCCTGAGCCGATGTCCGGCTTGTGTGACACAGTAGCCCTGTGCTGAGGTCCGGCATAAGTGCCGCTGTCGCACTGTGCTGAGGTCCAGCCTGAGTGCCACGGTCACCCTGCTCCAACGTCCAGATTGTGTTCCGTGGTCGGCTAGCAACGAGTTCCATGCTCTGTGCCACGGTCACCCTGCACAAATTTCTGGGCTGTGTTCTGCTGTCACCCTACACAGAGGTTCGGGCTGTGTGCCGCAGTAGCCCTGTGCCAATATTCGGGCTGTGTGCTGCGGTCGCCCTGTGCCGAGGTCTGGGCTGTGTTTCGCCATCGGCCTGAGACGAGTTCCGTTCTGTTTGCCATGGTGGCCATGTGCCCAGGTCCGGGCTGTGTTCCGCGGTTGGCTAGCGACAAGTTCCGAGCTCTGTAACCCGTTTGCACTGCACACATTTCCGGGCTCTGTGCTGCGCTCGCCCCGCGCAGAGGTCCGGCCTGTGTGCCGCGGTCACACAGTGCAGAGGTCTGGGCTGCGTTCTGCGGTTGGCTAGCGATGAGTTCCAAGCTCTGTGCCATGGTGCCCCTGCACAGATTTTTGGGCTATGTGCCGCGGTCACCCTTCACTGAGGTTTGGGCTGTGTGCCGCAGTCGCCCTGTGCCGACGTCCGGCCTGTGTTCTGCCCTCGGCTTGCGAACTGTTCCCAGCTCTGTGCTGCGGTTCCTCTGTGCCAAGGTCCGGGCTGTTTGCCACGGTAGCCTTCTCAAGAAGTTCGGGCTGTGTGCCATGGTCCCCTGTGCTGAGGTCCGGGCTGTATGCCGTAGTCGCCCTGAGCCGATGTCCGGCCTGTGTTCTGCAGTCGCCCTGGGCAGAGGACCGGCCTGTGTGCAACGGTGATCCTGTGCCAAAGTCCGGCCTGTGTGCCGCGGTCGCCGTGTGCCGAGTTCCGGGCTCCTTGCCATGGTCACCCTGTGCCGAGTTCCGGCCTAAGTGCTGCTGTCACCATGTGCAGAGGTCCGGCCTGAGTGCCACGGTCACCCTGCTCCGTGATCCGTGCTGTGTTCTGTGGTCGGCTAGTGACGAGTTCCGGGCTGTGTGACGCAGTCACCCTTCACTGAGTTTTGGGTTGTATGCCTTGGTCACCCTTCACCGAGTTCCGGGCTGCATGCCATGGTCGCCCTGTGATGAGGCCCTACCTGTTTTCCGTGGTCGCCCTGCTCCTAGGTCCTGGATGTGTTTCGCAGTCGACTAGCAACGAGTTCCAGGCTCTGTGCCACTGTGGTCCTGCACAGATTTCTGGGCTGTGTGCTGTGGTCGCCCTTCACTGAGGTTCGGGATGTGTGCCATGGTAGCCCTGCGCTGATGTCCAAGTTGTTTGCCACGGTCGCCCTCCACCAATGTCACGGCCGTGTTCCACGGTCGGTTGGCAATGAGTTCCAGGCTATGTGCCACAGTCGCCAATCACTGACGTTCGGGCTGTGTGCCGCGGTCGCCCTGTGCCGAGGTCTGAGCTGTGTGCTGCGATCGCACAGTACCGAGGTCCAGGCTGTGTTCCATGGTTGGCTAGTGACGAGATCCAAGCTCTGTGCCATGGTCACCCTGCATAGATTTTTGGGCTGTGTGCCGCGGTGGTCCTTCACTGAGGTTCGGGCTGTGTGCCACGGTCGCCCTACACCGTGGTCCATGCTGTGTTCCACGGTCACCCTGCGCCGAGGTCTGGCCTTTGTGGCGCAGTCGCCCTCTGCCGAGGTCCGGGATGTTCTGCCATCATCTACTGATGAGTTCCTAGCTCTGTACCCCAGTCGCCCTGCAAAGATTTCCGGGCTCTGTGCCACGGTCTCCGTTCACTGAGGTTCGGGCTGTGTGTCGTGGTCGCACTGTGCCGAGGTCCGGTTGGTGTGCCACGGTATCCTTGAACCGAGTTCCGGGCTGTGTGCTGCAGTAGCCTTGTGCCGAGGACCGGGCTGTGTGCTGCGGTCGCCCTTAATTGAGGACCGGGCTATTTGCTGTGGTCGCACTGCACCGAGTTTCGAGCTTCCTGCCATGTAAGTCTTACGCCGACGTTCGCGCTGTGTGCTGTCGTAGCCTTGCACCGTGATCCGGGCTGTGTGCTGCAGTTGCTCTGAGCCGATGTCCGGTCTGTGTGCCACGGTCGCCATCTCCCGAGGTTGGTGCTATGTGCCAGGGTCACCCTGAACCGAGGTCCATGCTGTGTGCATCAGTCACTCTTCACTGTGGTTCGGGCTGTGTCTGCGCCGAGGTCCAAGGTGCGTTCTGCTCTCGGCTTGCAAAGTTTTCCTGGCTCTGTTCCGCATTCCCTCTTTGCGAGGTCCGGGCTATGTGCCACGGACGTCCTGTTCCGAGGTCCGGGATGTGTGCCGAGGTAGCCTTCTGCAGAAGTCCAGGCTGTGTGCCGCGGTCACCCTGTTCCGAAGTCCGGGCTGTGTGCCGAGGTCCCCATCTCTCCAGTTCGGGGCTGTGTGCCGAGGTCGCCCTGTGCCGAGGTCCAGTCTGTGTTCCACCCTCGGCTTGCGACCTGTTCCTGGCTCTGTGCCGCAGTTGCTCTTTGCCAAGGTCTGGGTTGTGTGCCGCGGTAGCCTTCTCAAGAAGTCCGGGTTGTATGCCACGGTCCACCTGAGCCGATGTCCGGCCTGTGTTCTGCAGTCGCCCTGTGCCGAGGTCCGGCCTGTGTGCCACCGTNTTTGCCAAGGTCTGGGTTGTGTGCCGCGGTAGCCTTCTCAAGAAGTCCGGGTTGTATGCCACGGTCCACCTGAGCCGATGTCCGGCCTGTGTTCTGCAGTCGCCCTGTGCCGAGGTCCGGCCTGTGTGCCACCGTGGCCCTGTGCCGAGGTCCGGCCTGTGTGCCCCTGTCAGCGTGCACTGAGGTCCATCCTGTGTGCCACCTTCACCCTGAGCTGAGGTCCAGGCTGTGTTCCGTGGTCGGCTGGTGACGAGTTCAGGGCTGTGTGCTGCAGTCGCCCTTCATTGAGGTTCAGACTGTGTTCCGCGGTCACCCTACACCGAGGTCGGGCCTGTGTGCCGCTGTCTCCCTGAGCTGAAGTCTGGCCTGTGTGCCACGGTCACCCTCCTCCAAGGTACGTGCTGTGTTCCACGGTTAGCTAGCAACAACTTCCTGGCTGTGTGTCGTGGTCGCCCTTCACTGAGTTGCAGGCTGTCTGACACGGTCGCCCTTCGCGGAGGTCCAGGCTGTGTGTCGTGGTCACCCTGCGACGAGGTCCAGCCTGTTTGCCCTGGTCGCCCTATGCCGACGTCCGGGCTGTGTTCCACGATTGGCTAGCGATGAGTTCCTGGCCTGTGCCATGGTTGCCCTGCACAGTTTTCTAGNCATCACTTCTTTGATGCTCAGTCTTCTTTATGGTCCAACTCTCGCATTCATACATGACTTCTAGATAAACCATAGCTTTGACTAATCAAATCATTGTTGGCAAAGTGATGCCTCTGCATTTTAATATACTGTCTAGATTTGTCATAGCTTTTCTTCCAAGGAGTAAGCATCTTTTAATTTCATGCCTTCAGTCACCATCTGCAGTGATATTGGAGCCCAAGAAAATGAAGTCTGTTACTGTTTACATTGTTTCCCCATCTATTTGCCATGAAGTAATGGGACCAGTGCCATGATCTTAGTTTTTATTCTTATACCAACCTCTTACTTCCCTGGGTTGCTAGAGAAGCAGGGCCAATTTCTGAAGGAGTATCTCAGAAGAATTCAGGAAGCCCTGGAAAAACCCAAGAGAGTTAACAAACCTTGAGATTGCAGTTCTTTCTCTTTCTTTTCTCCAGCTTACAACATAGAAGATGTAGTCAATTCAAATTCCCTGACTTTTTGCCTTCTCATTCAGCATCTTCTGAGCTTCAGGAGGAGTAAAGGACAGGTTAAGTTTAGAACCTGAACTTAAAACCTGAAGAGAGGGAGACATACATGCATATTCAGCCACACTTATCTGAGTAGTTAAGAAACAATTCAAGGAAGAAAAGTGTGCAGTACAGCTTCCAGAAACAGATAAGAAAGAAATATAAAGCATTAACAGGATGTTGCTATGATGGCTTTTCTCTAAGTTAAAAAATACATATGTATTAGCCATTTCCAACATAGTTTTCACTTAAATATGATTTACCCCTTACACAATTACCTAAAAGAATTTATATCACTTATACTGGGTAATTCAAGATCAGAATGAAAATATCACTTATGAAATAGAATCCATTTAAAAAGAGAGATATTTGACTGTTTCCTGTTAGCATCCTAACTAGGGAAATTTAGGGGTGTGTATGTGTGTGTGTGTGTGTGTGTGTGTGTGTGTGTGTGTGTGTACACTGTCCTATAAAAGCAGGCATTTATTCATGTTTATCCAGTGAAAAATATTCTTGAAATTGCATGTCTATGTATTCAATATCTATCACAAATGTAACTCATGCCAGGTTTTTGTGTTTGATACTGATTTTGAAATCTGCATTGAAAAGTAAAGAACCAAAAATATTCAAAGCAATACTGAACAATAAGGAATAGAAATTTCTTGAACTATATGTGAAAGACCTTTTATGGAATGATAATGTTGAAACGCATTCAAATCAGCCAGAGGAACCATGTGCATGTGGAAATTGTTATGTGATAGATATGACATTTGGTGAAGAAAAATGGACTGTAAGTATCAGTAAATGATACTGGGACAATTTCCATGTGTAAACAAGTACAATTACATATCTGCTGCTAAGTTGCTTCAGTCCTGTCCGACTCTGTGCAACCTCATAGACGGCAGCCCACCAGGCTCCCCCGTCCCTGGGGTTCTCCAGACAAGAACACTGGAGTGGGTTGCCATTTCCTTTTCCAATGCATGAAAGTGAAAAGTGAAAGTGAAGTCGCTCAGTCGTGTCCGACTCTTAGCAACCCCATGGACTGCAGCCTACCAGGCTCCTCCACCCATGGGATTTTCCAGGCAAGAGTACTGGAGTGGGGTGCCATTGCCTCCTCCAGTTACGTATCTACCATACCTCAAACACTGAAATTATTCAAGATGGATTAAATTCTTAAAATGGAAATAGTTTTATAACTACTATAAGAAAATATTGGAAAATGTATTCTGAGGACATGAAGGTAGAGAAGAACTTCTTAAATAAAAATGTAATTTATAAAAATTTTAAGGAAAAACAGTAATTCAGTTATAAATGTCGATTTGATTAAAGAGAACAAAGACATTTGCAACTTTCTTAGTAGACTGTAGATTTACATTTAAGGCATCAAACCCCCTGTAAATTAATGAAAATGAAGTAAAAATATGGAAAGGCAATCATCAAAGAAGAAATAACTAAAATCCACAATTGCACTATAATTAAGAAAATGCTAATCAAAACCACAGTATACTACTTTTTATCTGTTAGCCTGTTAAAAATTGAACATCAATGACTGCAAATTCTTTATAGAAACCCTCACGTGCATAATAAGAAATATACAAGGGCTATTCATTGCTACAAAGTTTGAAATAGCAACATTGAAAATAATGCAAACATTCACTAATTGCAGAATAGATAAATAGCAAGTAGATTATTTATGTGATGAAGTATTAAAATAATGAATGCGCCGTGCTTAGTTGCTCAGTCATGTCTGACTCTGCGACCCCATGGACTATAGCCCACCAGGCTCCTCTGTCAATGGGGATTCTCCAGGTGAGAATCCTGGAGTGGGTTGCCATTTTCTTTCACATTGCAGGCAGACTCTTTAGTCAAATACACTAGGGAAGCCCAAAATAATGAATAAAGAACTATATAAGGGCTTCCCTGGTGACTCAGTGGTAAAGAATCTGTCTGCCAACGCAGGAGATGTGGTTTTTATCCCTGGGTTGGGAAGATCCCTTGGAGAAGGAAATGGCAACCACTCTAGTATTCTTACCTGGAAAATTCCATGGACAGGAGGAGCCTGGCAGGCTACAGTCCATGGGGTCACACAGAGCTGAACACAACTTAGCAACTAAACAACAACATATGTGTGTGCGTGTGTATATATATATATATATATATATAATATACACACACACAACATATACAAACACAACATATGTGTGTGTGTATATACACATATATATACACGTACACACATGATGCAGTTTATCTCCAGCTGCAGTGTGAGATTTAAATAGAGAACATGGAGAGCACACACCATAGAGGAAGGGTCCCAGTGCTCAGTCAAACTAGGTATCAAGCTTTCCCTGCTTCTTCCATCCCTCCTGGAATAGAATATAGAACATAAATGTTTAGGGAGTCCCCTAAACAACTGTAATTCAAGGAATTCTTGGAAAATAAGTCAAATATATTCATATTCAGTGTCTTGTCTTTGTTGAGTCACATGTGTAAATATGAGTATGAGTGTGTGTGTGTGGTTGAATATTTGAGTGGCTTAAACGAAATGATTTATATTTTTCCTTGACATTCTTTCTCAGCTCTTGAGTCAATCAAATATACAGCAGAGTGACTATTCTACAGCCCTAAAGCAATGCAACAGAGAAAAGAACAGAACGTCTTCCATCATGCCTGGTAAGCTATGTTGAACTTTGGAAGAAAAAGGAAAACCAACTTTTAAAATAATATTAATAGAAGCCTTGTAGGTAATTTAACAGTATTTTTCCATCTTGGAACAAACGCAATATACTCATTTAATTATGTCAGATAATGTAACTTAACAAGTTCTCAAACTTAGAGTGCAAAATACGTAGAAAAATTAGCTAAAAAGTCAAAGACACTGAATTTGCAAAATGCAGCTGTATTTTGCCATTTGAGGAGGTAGGAAGGAGGTATAGTGCTAGAGCTTACTTGTTTATGAGAAATATTCTGTATTCCCAGTGGAAAGATCCAGGGTTGGCATTTCATCCCTGAGTGGAGAAGGTGCAGACTACATCAATGCCTCCTACATCATGGTAAGTCAGAGAACTACTGGGAAGACTGACTGTAAGCTTATGTTGCCAGAACCAAAACAGGGTGGTCTGCCTGAGTCAGTGACTGGCAAATACCGCGCGGGTGGACACGAGTCAAATCTGATGACGGCAGGTTCACAGCCACAGCAGCAGTGGAACCACAGCATTCCTTGGTGTTTTCATGTGTGCTGGGACTGGAGAACCCTCGGTCAGCACAACTGAGTAGATGCAGGAACCAAACTCACCATTCAGAACTGATGTTCAGTTCAGTTCAGTCACTCAGTCGTGTCCAACTCTTTGCAACCCCATGAATCGCAGCCCACCAGGCCTCCCTGTCCATCACCAACTCCCGGAGTCCACTCAAACTCATGTCCATCGAGTCTATGATGCCATCCAACCATCTTATCCTCTGTTGTCCCCCTCCCCACCTGACTTCAATCTTTCCCAGCATCAGGGTCTTTTCGAGTCAGTTCTTCGCATCAGGTGGCCAAAGTATTGGAGTTTCAGCTTCAATATGGTGAGTAGATCATGTTGAAACATGATCGTCCACTTACCCATCTAAGTGGCTCCATTTCATTCATCAGAGCAAATTTCCTGCAGAACCAGGACACACCAGCATTAGCAAGTCCAGTCTCACTGACATCACTCCAGGTCTGCAGCACAGTTCTCACCCTGCACACTGGGCTCATTTGGAGATTTAGATTTTAAAGATTCAATACTTTCTGTCTGCATTAGCTCTACTGTGACAGGAGTGAGTGCTTTAGTAGCTGTTTTTTGACCTTCATTTCCATTTCAGGCCGGTCCATCACAGAGCTTGCCTTCAGATGAAAGGGTCCTAACTCCCATGCCCAAATCACTGTTCTATTTAACTAAAAAAAGGAAATACTAAAGCATGTCTATTCAGGAAACGAGATGTATGTTGGTGGCATCTAAAAGGGCTTCCCTGGTGGCTCAGATGGTAAAGAGTCTGCTTGCAATACAGGAGACATGGGTTCAATTCCTGGAGCAGGAAGATCCCTTGGAGAATGGAATGGCTACCCACTCCAGTATTCTTGCCTGGAGAATTCCATGGACAGAGGAGCCTGGCGGGCTACAGTCCCTGGGGTCGCAAAGAGTCGGACACGACTGAGCGACTAACACTTTCATTTTTAGGGCTTCCCAGGTGGCACAGTGGTAAAGAATGCAAGAGGTACAGGAGACATCTAAAAGCATGCCACACTTAAAGAGGGGCTTCTTAATACTACAGGAAGCAGATATTTTTACTCAAAAATCGAGAATGGATTGAGAACAAATGTAAATATTGCATTTGTGTTGGTTAGATAAAAAGCTGTTCTTATCAAGAAAATAATTAAATGCTGGCTACCTACAAAGCTTGCCACAGTACGTCTGAAGATTTACAAAATAGGATGAATTTTTATCTACTTGGAATGATGTGGGATATTGACTGAAGTTTCAGGGTAGACTAGAAGTCCTTTCAAGGTCTTTTCCTGGGCTTCCCTGGTGACTCAGTGGTAAAGAATCCACCTGCCAATGCAGGAGACACAGGTTCAATCCCTGATCTGGGGAGATTCCATGTGCTGAGGGGCAGCTAAGCCCACGAGCCACAACTATTGAGCGTGTGCTGTAGAGCCTGGGAACCCCAAACAACTGAGCCCACATGCCACAACTGCTGAAGCCCGCGAGCCCTAGAGCTCGTCTTCCACAAGAGAAGCCACTGAAATGAGAAGCCCGTGCACCATAACTAGAGAGGAGCCCCCACTCACTGCAGGTAGACGGAAGCCCTCAAAACAGCAAAGACCCAGCACAGCCAGAAATAAATAAAATTGTTTTTTAAAAAAGATCTTTTCCTATCCAAAGCATCTACAATTAACGAGAAAAACATTTAATTATGTACAACCTACTCATTCAAATCTGAATATATGAACTTAAAGTTTTCTGATTATCAAATAAGACTGTAACCAAAAGAAAGTAAATTGAGTAGAATTCTACTTGATGAATAAATGAAGATAAAGCTTTAAAAAAGTAAAAAACATTCCATGCTTCAAATGAGTCTATGGGGGCTAGGAATGGGATCTAAGAGATTCCATTGCAGAAGGTGCCATGGTTTTGGTAAGCAGCAGCATGGAAATCATAATTCAATGGCACCAGCTTTCAGGTTTCTGCAGCAACATTTGCAAGGTGCTAGTTCCTGGAGAATGAAATGGCAACCCACTCCAGTACCCTTGCCTGGAAAATCCCATGGACGAAGGAGCCTTGTATGCTACAGTCCATGGGGTCGCAAAGAGTTGGACACGACTGAGTGACTTCACTCACTCACTCACACCCCTAGTTCCTCTCTGTAGAGGCAGTCAGGATGTAAAGTATCCTATTGCCAGTAGGTGTGAAATTTGGCACTGCCATTGGGACTTATGAAGTTTAAGAAATGCAGAATTTCTAGATTTCTGTTCTATCTAGTGTGGGAGACATAGTCCACAAGCCATTTTGTTAAGTCTCCTCCTAGAAGTGATAACTGTGTGATAACTTAAGGTGATAACTTCTTCAGGTTCAGTTTAATTATGTGTGAAGTGAAGCTCACATTCCCTTTCTCATAGTACTGCTGTGAGGAATAAAGGAGGAAAATGCTTAGCACTGTACCTGGCATATAGGATGGGTCCATAACATTGGCTGTAATAATCACATTATTATTTACAAACACAATCTAAAAATAAAAAGACTAATATGACCATTAACCTGTAACTTTTTCTTAAATGTTTACAGTCATATGCCAAGGCTCTTTCTATCCTCTCTTTGAATATGTAGGGTTATTATCAGAGTAATGAATTCATNTCCTGTTTGCCATGATCGCCCTGCTCCGAGGTCTGGGATGTGTTCTGCGGTCGGCTAGCGACGAGTTCCGAGCTCTGTACCCCGGTCACCCTGCACAGATTTCCGGGCTGTGTACCGCGGTCTCCCTTCAATGAGGTTTGGGCTGTGTGCTGCGATAACCCTGTGCAGAGGTCTGGGCTGTGTTCCGCGGTCGGCTAGTGATGAGTTCCAAGCTCTGTACCCAGGTCACTCTGCACAGATTTCCGGGCTGTGTGCTGAGGTCCCCCTTCACTGAGGATCCGGTAGTGTGCCACGGTCGCACTGCACCAAGGTTCGGGCTGTGTGCAATGTTAGCCTTGCGCCGAGGTCCAGGGTTTGTACCATGGTAGCCTTGCACCGATTTCTGGGCTGGCTGTGTTCCGCAGTTGCCCTGCGACAATGTCCGGTCTGTGTGCCACGATCGTCATCTCCCGAGATAGGTGCTGTGTGCCAGGGTCACCCTTTGCCGAGGTCTGTGCTGTGTGCCTCGGTCGCTCTTCACTGTGGTTCGGGCTGTGTGCTGCGGTCGCCCTGCGTTGAGGTCCAGGATGTGTGCTGCAGTCACCCTCCACTGAGGTTCAGGCTGTGTGCCACGGTCACACTTCACTGACGTTCAGGCTGTGTGCCACGGTCGCCCAGGCTTGATGTCCTTGATGTGTGCTGCAGTCTCCCTGTGTCTTGGTCCAGCATGTGTTCTGCGGTCGCCCTGTGATGAAATCCGGGCTGTGTTCCACGGTTGGCTAGTGACGAGTTACTGGCTGTGTGCCGTGGTTGCCCTTCACAGTGTTTGGGGCAGTGTACCACAGTCGCCCTTCGCCGAAGTCCGGGCTGTGTGCCATGGTCGCCCTTCGACGAGGTCCTCCCTGTTTTCCGTGGTCGCCCTGTGCCGTGGTCCGGGCTGTGTTCTGTGGTCGACTAGAGATGAGTTGCAGCCTCTGTTCCACTGTCGTCCTGCACAGATTTCTGGGCTGTGTGCTGCGGTCACCCTTCACTGTGGTTCGGGCTGTGTGCCACGTTAGCTCTGCGCTGATGTCCGAGTTGTGTGCCATGGTCGCCCTGCGCCAAGGTCCGGGCTGTGTTCCGCGGTCGGCTGGTGACAAGTTCCGGGCTGTGTGCCACAGTCGCCCTGCGCCGAGGTCTGGGCTGTGTGCTGCGGTCATCCCGCACAGAGGTCCGGCCTGTGTGCCGTGGTTCCCCAGTGCGGAGGTCCGGGCTGTTTTCTGAGGCTGTCTAGGGATGAGTTTCAAGCTCTGTGCCACTGTCACCCTGCACAGATTGTTGGGCTGTGTGCCACGGTCGCCCTTCACTGATGTTCAGGCTGAGTGCAGGTCCTCTTCGCCCAGGTCCACGCTGTGTGCCATGGTAGCCCTGCACTGAGGTAAAGACTGTGCCTCGGTAGCCTTGAACCGAGTT
>SJYV01009750.1:143114-155391 GCA_006410875.1 Neotragus pygmaeus | reverse complement strand
AAAAAAAAAAAAAAAACCCTAGTTCGTCACACTATGATGCAATGAATTTGCTGTAACGACTCCTGCACTCAGCATGTGATTTGATTTTATTGCATTCCTGAAGTTACTGATTTTCCTCAATTCATCTACTCACCACCCAGTATGACACTTTTTAAAACGCTGATTTTACCTCTTCTTGTAGGATGATTATGTGCTTGAAGTGCGGCACTTTCAGTGTCCCAAATGGCCAAATCCTGACAGCTCCATTAGTAAAACTTTTGAACTTATAAGTATTATCAAAGAAGAAGCTGCCACCAGGGATGGGCCCATGATTGTTCATGATGAGTAAGTGCCACACCTTAAATCTCTTCACGACTGACATGCTCTGGGTGTGTGTATATTTCTGTTATCTTTGTACTAACCTAATATTTTGGACCCATGGTGAATTATTCAGCCAGGATAGATTGTTGCTTCTCATGGACATAATTAACAGAGAATAGTTCAGGGTTTTTTTTTTCCACTTAGAGCTCCTGTTGAAGATAGAAGATGGGTGCAGGGTCATGGGCATTTGTTCTTGCTGTGATGAGTCAGTGTTTTAGAACTTGGATTTTTACAGGTTCTCACCAGGGAGACATTCCTCAGCCACTGACTTCATGGAATTGGAGTAAAATTGATATCATGATATCATTTTTATTTATCAGAAATAGAAATCTGTATCCAATTGATCTTTCCAGGTTTCTGTTGTAAACCAAAATGCATGTGCATATTCTATATGATACTTAGATACTCATTTTATAATATATATTATTATATAACCTCAGTCAGATTATTTTGATTTATTTCCAACCCATTCCATAGTATAACAAAACGAAATGTATAACTAAACACTTAATTTCNTCCAGGTTTCTGTTGTAAACCAAAATTCATGTGCATATTCTATATGATACTTAGATACTCATTTTATAATATATATTATTATATAACCTCAGTCAGATTATTTTGATTTATTTCCAACCCATTCCATAGTATAACAAAACGAAATGTATAACTAAACACTTAATTTCTATAAAGTGTCTCATTACTAATATTGTGAACACTCCACAGTGTTTCAAATTAAACCATTGTTCCATGGACAATAAAGTGATGAGACAATATATTAAAAATTTCGGTGTTCTTACTGCCAAGTTGTCAAGGCCACATGCTCTGTGAGTTCCAAATGCGAATGTTTGATGCATCTGAAAGGAGTCTTTGTCCTTTCCATTTGCCTCCAGGCATGGAGGAGTGACTGCTGGAACTTTCTGTGCTCTGACGACCCTTATGCACCAACTCGAAAAAGAAAATTCCATGGATGTGTACCAGGTAGCCAAGATGATCAATTTGATGAGGCCGGGAGTCTTTGCCGACATTGTAAGTAACAAGACAGCAAATCAAGCTTTTCCTGTTAGAGCACCTGTTAATTCCTAGGGGCTTACCAAAATCATTTTGTTGTGTATCAAAAAGAACACATTGATAACATTAACATGAAGTTTTCAAGTTGAATTATATTCCATTTGCAATCCATAAAACTGGAACTATAAACAATAAACATTTAAAGTTTATCTTCCAGAAAATTGATGGATCAAAAATTTTCAATATCATTGTGTGCCTTCTTGTGAGACTTAGTATAATTCTGAAAAATATCTGTAGTAGAAGCACCAACTATCCTGATTTATCCAGCAAAATAAACATTTTATTCCAGCATTCAAATTCTGCATAGCCTCAAAGAGCAGTCAGAAGATAGAATTCAATTGTTTGCTTTTTTATCAAGCCAAATTAATTTTCTGAACTTACGAAGTAGCTAATTCTGAGAGTACTTTTAAAAAGAGAGAGAGAAAGACACTCATACAATCAAGAAAGAGCATAACACATCTGGAAAGATAAGTCTCAACTCTGAGAATAATTTGGAGGCTTTTATTATAGAAACAAGGGCTAGAAAGACAATAGGGAACCATGTGCATGCCCTAGTGGGAGAAGCTTAGGTGAATGCAGAAATCATAGGCTCACTTCTAACTTTCTGGTCTGTATACGGAAGGGCCTTATAAAGGGTCCATCTTCAAAGCTCCAGCCCACCAGCTGGTCAGAGAGCAGGGAAACCCTTGTACACACACACTTCAGAGGAGCCCTTGTTAAAAGTCTCATTCAGGCAAGGTGAGTTGTATGTACTAAGCTTGTCATTTGAAATTGCTTTCTGGAGACTAAACCTACACCCACGTTGCCCAAATGCATTAACTAAGACATGTGGTCCTAATGGTTTTTCTACTGTGGTGCCAGCCATTAGCTCACAGTCTTTGCAACCGCCTTGCCCCAAACTCACCATCCCCAAGTTTGTGTCTGAAAGAGAGCAACTCTTTATTCTTCTGTGTGTCTCTGAAACCAGAGCAGGACATATGCTCTCCTTTGCACACAGCAGGACATAGGACTGCCCGGGCTGGTAGAGTGTGAAGAATATTGGGTAAACAGTGGGTCCTGTGAAAGGTCTGCATTCCTCTTGAATTCCTGTGCTGACAGTGCAGTCCTGAGGTTTCGCAACAACTGGAGAATGAATAACAGTGGGATACAAGAGTCGAGTGCCAAAGGGCTTACACACAAGTTGATNAACAGTGGGTCCTGCGAAAGGTCTGCATTCCCCTTGAATTCCTGTGCTGACAGTGCAGTCCTGAGGTTTCGCAACAACTGGAGAATGAATAACAGTGGGATACAAGAGTCGAGTGCCAAAGGGCTTACACACAAGTTGATAAATCAGTATTAGAACCTTATCACATCACCTTCTGATTGATTCCATGACGTTTGGGTAGGAATGGAGTGCTTACCATTGGCAAATGTATATGGGCCAATGTTCTAGGTCCGTAAGGGTTGGCTAATTGTAGAGCTACTTTAAACTTTAATCAGAAGGAGACATTAATATGGATGGTGTACCTCTGCCAGTTATAACAGAGCCCTTCACACAGTGAGCTTCCTTGGACGGTGGCAAAGGACGACTGCAAACATGCCTTCTTTTTACAAATGTATGCCTTCACTGAGTTCCCTGTTTCTTACCACCTCTGTTCTCCAGGAGCAGTATCAGTTTCTCTACAAAGCAGTCCTCAGCCTTGTGAGCACAAGGCAGGAAGAGAACCCGTCCACCTCTCTGGACAGTAATGGTGCGGCATTGGCTGATGGAAACATAGCTGAGAGTTTAGAGTCTTTAGTTTGACAGGGAAAGGGGTGAGAAGAGTCCACGTGTGAGCACTGCTTTCCTCTTTCTAAAATTAGACTGGAAAATCAGTTCACTTCTATTATCTGTTTACGTCACATCCCCTGACAGTTACTACCATGACATAGGATTCTGCTGCCAAATTTACATCATTAACAATGTGTGCCTTTTTTGCGAAACTTCTTGTAATCCACTTATTGTGTTTAAACTAAAATGATTGAAATTTACAGTATTTCTAAGAATGGAATTGTGGTATCTTTTTTTCATATTGATTTTAACAGAAAATTTCAATTTACGGATACTAGGAATTCCCAACTAGAATCCCAAACAGAAAACACATTTGTTTTTAGTGTCAAATTTTTAGCTGTATTTGTAGCAATCATCAGGTTTGCTAGAAATATAACTTTTAATATAGTATACTGTAAATAAAACACCCTGTTCCCCATGATATTCAACATTTTACAACTGCAGTATTCACCTAATGTAGAAATAATCTAATACTTACTGTAAATACTGCTCTAGTGTCTCTATGGACCAAATTTATATTTATAATTGTAGATTTTTATATTTTACTACTGAGTCAGTTTTCTAGTTCTGTGTAATTATTTAGTTTAATGAAGCAGCTCATTATCTGGTCTTACTCTGTGAGTCTTCTTGATATTGTTTTGTGTTGTGATTAACTGTCTTAGCATGTAATTTTAACTTTTATGGAAAATAAAAATACATTTGTTTTGAAGGAAGATGTTTTTATGAGAATAACACCTTACCTGACATTGTTTAAATGGTTTTTATCCAAGGCATTGCACAAATAAATATAAGTATCACCATCAGTTTGTATTTGCTTGTGGAGTCCTGAGGCATGTGTAGAAGAAAATTATGGATATGTTCCCTCTGAAATGATGGACGTAAAAAAAGGTTGATGGGATGGGACAGTGTATAGAGTTGATTCCCAAACTGTGCAGTAAGGCCCACGGGAAACAGAATTGAACATCTGAGGACAGCAGAGCAGTGTGTACTAACCTAGCACAATTACCCCTATTAAATTTTAGGTTCTTGTTATTCAGTCACTCAGTCGTGTCTGACTCTTTGTGACCCCATAGACTGTAGCCCACCCGGCTCCTCTGTCCATGAAATTCTCCAGGCAAGAATACTGCAGTGGGCACCCATTCACTTCTCCGGGGATAGTCCCGACCCAGGGACCTCCTGCATAGCAGGCAGATTCCTTACTGTTTGAGCCACCAGGAAGCTTCAAGTTAGGACTTAACTCTGTGCTTTGTATTTCTTGCTAATTAAGTAAAATTAAGAATGAGTATTTGGACTAAAAGAAAATTGGAAATAGGGAGTCATTAGATTAGCTGCCAGGGACTAACAAATATTTCTTCACAACAGGCAGCTTTTCTCACTGGATCCTTTCCAGTAGAATTCAAGTCTGGTCAATATATTTCCAATACAATCACCAAATGTAAATCATTGTAAAGAAGACTAATCTATACAAAAGATAAGACTAGCTACCTGCATGGCTATGCACATTGTGCATTGCATCTACTGGGGAGCTAATCAAAGCACAGACATTGAATATGTATTAGGATATGTATTTAATACAATTAATATTTATTATAATATGATTAATATGACTTTTTCCATTAGACAATAAGTGTATTTTTCTAATTTACATATTTCATGACAATTTTTTGACAGAAGTACCTATGAGTACTTTTCTCTAATTCTCAAAAAGGCCTCATTTGGGCTAGTGGTAACCCTAACAACCCATGGTAAGGAAGGTTTTATGAATCAGAGATCTTCCCAAGTTTTATAAAGTATCCTGGGTTTTTGAATGCTGATCAAATTTCAGGAGTTCATCTTGTCACTTTAGGCAAGTCATTTATTTTTGTGAGACATATTTTCTCTTCTGTAAAGTCAGAGCTGGCCTAATGATAANGGTTTTATGAATCAGAGATCTTCCCAAGTTTTATAAAGTATCCTGGGTTTTTGAATGCTGATCAAATTTCAGGAGTTCATCTTGTCACTTTAGGCAAGTCATTTATTTTTGTGAGACATATTTTCTCTTCTGTAAAGTCAGAGCTGGCCTAATGATAATTTTGGTCTCTTCTCTATAACCACTTTATAACTCTCCTTATGGAGCAGATACATCTATGACTTGCCTGAGAGGCATGGATCCTTGAAGAGTCTTCCAAATGTATCCAAAACATTGAAAAATATCTCAGAGCTAAAATATCATTATCTTTAATGTAAATGTCAAGCAAATTATTATTGAAAAGAGTATTGCAAAAAAATAAAGAAAAACTAGTGTTTTTGAACATCTGCTAGACATCAGGCTCTTACATTCTCTCAGACCCTTTATAACCATGCTGTGGGTTATTGTTGTCCTCAGTTTGTGGAAAAGGAAAGAGCTAGTATATGGTAGAAACAATCACACTGCTTCTCAGAGGAACTTCTAGTGTCTCATGAGTCTAGGACAAGGATAACTGGAAATAGCAGTTTGTCTGGAGGAGGCAAAAAACAGTCAGTAGAAAAAGCTGGAAGATGTGAGCAGTAAGCCTATCAAAAGATTTGGACCAGGGATTCACAAATGTAGCTCAGGGGCTAACTGCTTATAATTATAATCTATCCATCCATACCCAGATCCTACCACCACCACCTTTACTACTGAAATCCTTGCTGAACAGCTTTAATTGGAGGATAATTGCTTTACCATGTTGTGTTGGTTTCACTGTACAACACCAATCAGTCATAACTATATATATATATATATNCAGACACTGTACTGTCTGAGCCTCCAGGGAAGCCTCACCCTTCACCAGGGATAATATGGTAATTCTATGTTTAACCATTTGAGGAACTGCCAAACTGTTTCTCCAAGCAGCCATACCATTTTATATTTCTACCAGCAGTTTATGAGGGTTCCAATTTCTCCACATTTTCACCAACACTTACTATTTTTTCACAATAGCTATCCAGGTGATGTTGAAGTGCTATCTCATTGTAGATTTGACTTCTATTTCCCTGATAGCTGACGTGTGTTAAGCATCTTTTCATGTGCTCAGTGGCCTTTTATATGTCCTCTTTTGAGAACTGTCAATTCCGATCCTTCATCCTTTTTTTTTAATTAGGCTCTTTGACTTTTTACTGAATACAATCGTTCTCTATCTATTCAAGTTCTTCTCTTACCTGATATACAGTTTGCAACATTTTCTCATTCTGTGGCTTGTCTTTTGCCTTCTTGATGGTATTCATAAAAGCATAGAAGGTTTTAATCATGATGATATCCAATTTATCTATTTTCTCCCTTTTGTTGCTCATGCTTCAGTGTCATTTATTTCAGAAGCCATTGCCTAATCCAAGGTCAGGAAGATTTACCCCTGTGATTTCATCTAAAAGTGTTACAGTGTTTCCTCTTATATCTGGATATTTGGTCCATTTTGAGATAAATTTTATATGTGCTGTGAGGTAGGGAGTCCAACTTTATTCTTTTGCATGTGGATATACAGTTGTTTCAGCAGCATTTGATGAAAAGACTATTTTTCTCAACTGAATTGTCTTAGCACCTTTTTCAAAACTCAATAAGCATTATTTCTGAACTCTCATTCTATTCTTATTCTACACTTTTTTAAGAATTGTTTCCTTAATATCATTTTTGCTTTATTCATTGATACTGTGTACCAGTATAATCAATTTTTGAATGTTAATCCTGCAACTGATGAACTCATATTAGATCTAATGTTTACTTAGATTATTCTTTTGCATTTTCTATGTATAAGATTATACCATCTGCAAACAGAGATAGTTTTGACATCTTTCTTTCTAATATGGATGTCTTTTATTTCATTTTCTTGCCTAATTACCGCATCTAGACCTTCCAGTACAAGCTGAATAGAAATGGCATGAGTGTACATCTCTGTCTTGTCCCTGATTTCAGGGGAGAATCTGTCAGTCTTTCATCATTGAGTACAATATTACTCTGGGTTTTTCATAGGTACGCTTTACCAGGTTAAAGAACTCCCTTCTATTCCTAATTTGTTGAGTGTTTTTTTTTTAATCACAAAAGGATGTTGGATTTGTTAGATTCTTTTCCTGTGCCTAATGAGCTGATCCTGTAGATTTTGATTTAATCTTACCTATTTCTTTTCTAAACATTAAAGAGGAAACTATCAAAAATGTTACTTTCTTAAATCATAATTTTACAAAAAGGCACAAAATAGCATTATTGCAAAAGCTTGTAGACAGGTAATCTAGAAACATCCAGCTGAATCTGTCTGAAAAACAAAAGCAAAACAAAAATAAAGCTGTGTGAAGAAATCTTCTTCTTACTAAAAAGATAAAACTTCATCTGTTAATTATAGGAAAATATATTCTTGTAAGAAAAAAAGTTGCATAATAAGTTAACAAGAGGTATATAAGCATTATCACTTTTACATACACATGAAAAAAATACATGATAGAATTATTAAAGTTCTTTGATAATTACTGGCATCTCTTATAACAAATGTTTTCATATTAAAATAGAGATTTATATTTCAAAAACACCATTGTATTGACATATCAAAACATATCATGCTTCATGTTTTAAAATATCACATTAACAGCATGTTTACTGCACAGAAGTTCAGAGCTGTGTTTGCTGGGAAGATAAAATATAATTCTCAATTATAGTTTGATTGTGCTCTGTGTAGTATGCATAATGCCCTCTGCTTTAATTCGCTCCAATATTGGTCCATAGATCTCCTTTGAAAAGGGTCCCATCAGGCCTTTAGCTTGAATTTCACCTAGAAAAAAGTAAGCTTGAAGTTATCATTTTAAAGGTGGTAAGAACGGTTAATTTTTACAGCAAGAATTACCATATAGCAGTAAACTCCAAGTTAATGAATTGTTGGCAGCCTAGGGATTTTTTTTTAATAGCTTAAATATCTCCTATTAAATTATTACATAATCAACACACTGAAAGGGGTTCATGGAAAGCACAGCTGAACTTAGGGGCTGAGTCTGAATTTATACACCTAACTGCACTAACTACCAGATCAGAGAAAAAAAAGTATAAGAAGAAAAAAAACTTGTAAACCTAACTGGTCTGATTTGCTGATGTCATTTTTTAACACCAACACAATGATATTACACCAATCTGAGGGAATTCCCTGGCTGTTCAGTGGTTAAGACTCCACACTTCCACTGTAGGAGGCATAGGTTTGATTCCCAGTCTGGGAACTTAGATCCTACATGCTGCATGCTATGGCAAAAAAAATAAAATATCTGAAACCAATCTGGTACCTTGGGCACTGGCATCTGTTAGGATGGCTGAAAGAATAAATTTGGGCACTTTGCTTAAAGGCCATGATGACCTCATCCCACATCACTTCTTCACTATAGTTCCTCAATAACTAGTAGGTAATTTAACTGGATATAGACTAACATTCCCTGGTGGCTCAGTGGTAGAGAATCCACCTGCCAGTGCAGGAGACACATGTTTGATCCCTGGCCCGGGAAGATGCCTTGTAGAAGGATATAGAAAACCACTCCCGTATTCTTGCCTGGAAAATTCTACAGACAGGTGAGGTGGGGGGGGTGGGCTGCAGTCCATAGGGTCACAAAGAGTTGGACACAACTTAGCAACTAAACAACAACAATATGCTACTATCAATATATCTTCTGTTTATTTCACATTTATACGCTTTGATGTTTTTTATTCCCTTCACATCTTTACAAGGACAAAAAGAGGTGTTATATTCAGAGATAATGCTTACTGAAAGCATATAGACCTTAAGGAAAGTTGAAATTTGAATTCTTTTAGTTCAAAACATATACTGAGCATTGATAGTATATTGAGATATGAGGATTAATAAAATATGGCTTATATTTTTGAAGATCTGGAAGTGACTACTGTCTGCAGTTTCAGTGTTGCTGCTGCTGCTGCTGCTAAGTCACTTCAGTCGTGTTCAACTCTGTGCGACCCCATAGACGGCAGCCCACCGGGCTTCCCCATCCCTGGGATTCTCCAGGCAAGAACACTGGAGTGGGTTGCCATTTCCTTCTCCAGTGCATGAAAGTGAAAAGTGAAAGTGTAGTCACTCAATACAAAAAAGAAAAAAAAAGGAAAGAAAAGAAGGCAGTTAATATCCCCTGGGGACCTCTTCTATGTGATAGGAGGTTTATGTATTATTTCACTTTGATGTCATACAATCCTATGAATTAGTGATGACAATTTCCCCACTTTACAGATGAAGGAACTCTGATGCAGAGATTCTCAGTAACTGGCATTCCATCACTCAGCCATCTTGGGGCTGACATGGAGCAGAAATCAGGTCTAACTCCAAAGCCAGTGTTTTTTACTCATCACAAGGTGATCTCCCAGTCAGCTAGAACTTGGATCTTCTGAAATGGCTCACTTTTAGTGAAAGCCAGTGTCATACTGAAGACTGATTACTTGATTAGTCTTGGTGTCATCCAGGTGTTGAATGACTTGGAGATAACATGGAGACAGAGTTGGTCCTTCAGTGAAAGAACTTACCATCAAGTAACATCTTGGCTGCCATAGCAGTGGGTAACCCCACAGTTTTAGCCATGGCTGAAAAACCATTGACCTCCCCATAAACCACAAGATCAATAGTTTTATTTTCCAAATGTCCAGAAGGATGTCTGATTCCAAAGCTGTCTCTCATCACAATCATATCTTTCTCTCCAGGACCTTAAAATTAATAAATATACATTTGAAAATGTCATTATCATTACAACTCCAATACCATATTTCATCCCCCTGCTCCTGCCCTTCTGCTTTCCAGTTTTCCTTCGCATTATGTATATCCTTAAATAATTAGATATACTGCTTTGTAGCCCAAAGGACAAATTAAAAATTCAAGGAAATGATAACCCTGACCAGATTCCTCTGTGCAGACTGGTCTCACTGTAACCCAGTTACAGACGTGAGAGTACTGTTGGAGAGGCCATCCTCTCTTCTCCCCAGAATGCTGCTCCAGCATACCCTTCATGTGTCAAAAAGTAAAAGTAAAACTAATAATGCTTTCCTCTGCCATGTTTTTAAGTTCACTCTTCCTTAGTTGTTCTCTTATTCTTCCCTCTGGAGAAACAGCCCTAGTGCTCTTTCCCTCACATCACGTTTGTCCATTCCCACTGTGTGACTCCTGCCCTCCAATCTAATTCACTGGCTCTTAAGATCCTTCTTCTGGGATGTTCAGCTCACAGCCTACGGCCTACCATAGGAAAGCTTCACGGCCAGATGCTTGGAGAGGGCATCCACGAGAGACTCGGCCTGAGGGACTTGTTCATCCCCGAGTAGGCCCAACCTGAGAAGAAGAGATGGCTGTGTTAATTCCAAGACCTACATATACGCTCACTTGGGAAGCAGAAGGGAACACTCATTGGATTTCATCTTGAAAGGGCAGACTCGTAAGATGACAGCTCAAGTTATAGGACTCCCAAGTTACTGTAAAGTAATAACAGTAATGTTTTCACCTTTAGAATCATCCCCAGACTCTCCCATGAGTGCTGCCTGGAGCCAGACCTGACATACCGTCAGTGCACACTGTTGCCAAGCGTCTCCTGAGATTAACTTCCAGGTTGGTTGTCCCATGTGAAGGATACCAGCAGAATATGTATTTTAAAGTAGTTAAAGAAGAGTAGGAGAATCTCCTACAGGAGAGAAAAAATGCCCCACCTTTCTCGAAAACTGAGTAGTGATGTTTCTCAAAAATAAGTATTTCCAAGTTACAACTGCCATTGAATTCCTCTCTCTACATACTTTTTAATCCCCTTATGAACATAGTATGCGAAAAGTTGACTCATTGGAAAAGACTCTGATGCTGGGAGGGACTGGGGGCAGGAGGGGAAGGGGACGACAGAGGATGAGATGGCTGGATGGCATCATGGACTCGATGGACGTGAGTCTGAGTGAACTCAGAAGTTGGTGATGGACAGGGAGGCCTGGTGTGCTGTGATTCATGGAGTCACAAAGAGTCGGACATGACTGAGCGACTGAACTGAACTGTACACAGTATGTGGTAATCTCTCTACAACGGGCTAACATTAGAGCAGCAGATTCATCAAAGACAATGTGAAATGTCTGTTTCTATCTTGACCTTTCTTTGACTAGAAAGAACTAAGTGATCATTGATCCGGTGTTTTGCTCTAGGTTGACTGGTGCATGCCTACCATTCGAGAGCCTCCAGCTGGGTTGTGTCTCCTCCCAGTTTCTCAAAGACAGCTTCCTTAAGCACATCACGCTTGGAAGAGGATGAAATCCCAACTAGATCACAGAGGAGTTCTTTCTGGTTAGAAAAACAAAGATACAACTTCTAAGTTCCAAATAGAATAAAAAATAAGTTTAGAGATTATCCTAGGAAGACACGACCTCAAATTGTAAATTAGAGATAATTAGCTGCCGTCTATGGGGTCGCACAGAGTCGGACACAACTGAAGCAACTTAGCAGCAGCAGCAGCAGAAACAGTAAATTGTGGTGCACACGTGCATACATATGTCTGCACATCTACACATCAATAAATGCATGGTATTTTAGAGTGATATTTCAGCAATAAAAATGAGTCATAACACCAAATCAACACCAAAAGAGTAATATCATATTTATGATCACTTTGCCTGCCTTTGCAGATTCTCTTCATCACCTTTCACCCATTATCCCTCGCCCTCCAGAAGTCTAGGATTTGGTATTCTTGTTTTGGCCAGGATAAGAGTGGAAGGATCTTTGCTGTGGTTGCTAGTAGCAACCACAATTCTTTTGTAAGTTCAGGAAATGAGGGAGATTGTGCAGATAATAAAATCTCAAAGGAAGAACAGTTAAACAGTGGTCATAGCTTTTTCCACTTTCTAAACAAGACTTTCTCCAGGCTGTGCTCTAGATTAAAGATCAACAAGCTTGCTCAGCAAGGGAAGAAGAAGGCGGGACTCCACTCTTCCCATTTATCCCACCTTAGCTCATAGCCTATAGCCTACCACAGGAAAGTTTCATACTACATATACACTACCATGTGTAAAATATACCTAGCAGGAAGTTGCTATATAGCACAGGGAGCTCAGTTTGG
>SJYV01009750.1:121045-132224 GCA_006410875.1 Neotragus pygmaeus | reverse complement strand
TGATTTGAAAAAAATATTTTAATGGCTTCCCTGCTGGCTCAGGGTGGTAAGGAATCCACATGCAATGCAAGAGACCTGGGTTCAGTCCCTGGGTTGAGAAGATCCCTTGGAGGAAGGCTTGCAACCCACTCCAGTATTCTTGCCTGGAGAATTCCATGGATAGAGAAGCCTGTGGATTACACAGTCCATGGGGTCACAAAGAGTCAGACACAACTGAGGAACTAACAGTCACCCTGGTCAACATCCCATGTTCAACCTGTTCCACTAATAACTTAATTCACAGGGGCATTGTTCTTCCAAGCTTTAAAATCTGACTTAAAGCATTTTGCTTTTTACTAAGATCTTGTTTCTGATTTCCCCTCGCCTCTGGATAAGATGACACTGAATTATGTCCCCTAGTGTTCTGTTTTTAAACAGGCAAGACGCTATACGAACAGATACTCAAGGTGCCTTCTGTGTTCACATTGAAAAGGCCACATTCTCACTCTGTTCTTTCTCTTCACTCCTATCCCCATCTCAAATGCTACATCAGGTACCATTCACATCCATTCACACCTGGCATTTACGGAGCACCTGCTATGTGTATGCCAGGATGGCACCTGGGAATAGGACAGCGATGAGTAAGACTCAGCTCCTGCCTCCACGCACTCCTTTCTTCACTGCACAAACCTTTACTTAATGCCACCAAGACCGGGGAGTGGCACTAGAGCAGCAATAAGACACTCACAGCCTAGACCAGCCAAGCAGCCTGTGGATGTCGGGAAAGGGAGAGGGGGCGATGCCCTCTCACAAGGACGATGCAATGAACACACAGTGAGACTCCAAAAAAACCTAATGCTACCTCCTGATCTTACTGCTGGTGAGAAATTACAACACTGACCCCAAGCTCTTCTGGTGTCTCAGGAATCCTCTTTCCTACACCTCTCCCTGCATCACACACAATCAAGATGCAGTGAAGGATTTTTTTCCCTTTCATCTTGAATAAGGGGCTAAATTCTTTCAGCTTGTAAGGCAGGGGATCATCCCTGAGGTCATGGAAAACATTCTGGAGGAATACAATCAGAACTGAGCATCCTGGTGGAATTAGACTCGGTCCTGCTCCCACCCCCCAGAAACAATCTCTGACCATGTCTGAGAGCTTCATGAAACAACACTGTTTGAGGGAGCTGGCGATGGACCTTTGGATGGAGTCTAGGGAATTTGCTCAAAGGAGCCTTTGGCTAAACGTAATGCTTCGTGAGGTTTATTTGTATGGAGGTTTGAGGTGTGTCTTGGTATGAAGTGGGAAATGGAAACATATGTATATAGAATTGAAGTCCCAGGAAGAAATGGGCAGTTCTGACCTCGGAGACAGGCCCAGAGGGGAATCCGCAGTCAAAGGCTCACTTTAGGGGCCTCCCTGGTGATCCTGTAGCTAAGACTCTGCCCTGCCAATTCAGGGGGCAGGGGTTTGACTAGGTGGGGAACTGAAATTCCACATGCCATGAGGCATGGCTATTTAAAAAAAAAAAAAAAAAAGCCTCACTTTAAACAGCATCGAGCACCATCAAAAATTCCAAGAGGGAGAATCTGAAGGAAGTGAGGAATGCTTTTAGTTTAATTTTCTTGTGAAACTCTTCTGAACTTCACAGTAAACATTTCCCAAATGCACTTTTCTTTAGAGAAAACTTCTTCCATCAGGATTCCAAATTTTGTTTAAAGTCTAATAAATAAGCAAATGTTAACTTTTAGAGCCTTCTCACCTATCTCTCTTCTACAAGTGATGGCAATTCTAAAATTTGGCTACATGTTTGAAGGTTAGGGATTTTTAAGAAAAAGTCAATAAAGAGCACTATACTCCAGCACTGTACTAGTCAGAAATAAATCAGCTGGTTCCTAAGTCCATCGTGAGATCCTTATAAGGAAAACAGGGCAATCTAAGCTGAATGGTAATGATCCATTTAGTGATTGAAATGGAAGCAACTGGACCCCAACATTACTAGAAAATTTGGTATCAATTCAGAGTTGTATTTCCAGTGACCTATCATGGTATTTATTCAGAAGCCCTGTCCTATATGACTTGGACAAGAAAGAAAGACATACTTATCTATTTGGCACAGAATGTGCATTTTTTTTCTGACTCGAAAACAATTACATCCAAGATCCACTTCCAGCAGAGACACTGGCTCATTACTCACTGCTGGTGTAGGCTGCTCTAAGTGCAAGACTTCCCCACATGTCACGCACATTGACATGTCTCCCAGCCACCGAGGACCACTGACAATAAGCTTGACTGCTAAACCAACAATACGTTTAACACAAGCAGTACATAGACAGGCATTTATGCAGGGCCCACTGTGTGCCTGGTGCCTTATATACATAATCTTTAATCCACACAATAACCCATTTTTCAGAGGTGAAAACTGAGGCCGAGACAGTCACTCAGAGGCAGATTGAAACACAGCTCTATTTGAATTTCATTTCGTGCAAAGATGGGCACAAAAAAGGACAGAAATGGTAGGGACCTAACAGAAGCAGAAGATATTAAGAAGAGGTGGCAAGAATACACATAAGAACTATACAAAAAAGATCTTCATGACCCAGACAACCACGATGGTGTGATCAGTCATCTAGAGCCAGACATCCTGGAATATGAAGTCAAGTGGGCCTTAGAAAGCATCACTATGAACAAAGCTAGTGGAGGTGATAAAATTCCAGCTGAGCTGTTTCAAATCCTGAAAGATGATGTTGTGAAATTGCTGCACTCAATATGCCAGTAAATTTGGAAAACTCAGCATTGGCCACAGGACTGGAAAAGGTCAGTTTTTATTCTAATCCCAAAGAAAGGTAATGCCAAAGAATGCTCAAACTACCGCACAATTGCACTCATCTCACCTGCTAGCAAAGTAATGCTCAAAATTCTCCAAGCTAGGCTTCAATAGTACTTGAACTGTGAACTTCCAGATGTTCAAGCTGGTTTTAGAAAAGGCAGAGGAACCAGAGATCAAACTGCAAACATCTGTTGGATCATTGAAAAAGCGAAAGAATTCCAGAAAAACATCTACTTCTGCTTTATTGATTATGCCAAAGCGTTTGACTGTGTAGGTCAAAACAAACTGTAGAAAATTTTTAAAGAGATGGGAATATGAGACCACCTGACTTCCCTCCTGAGAAATCTGTATGCAGGTCAGGAAGCAACAGTTAGAACTGGACATGGAACAACAGACTGGTTCCAAATCGGGAAAGGAGTATGTCAATGCTTATATCGTCACCCTGTTTATTTAACTTATATGAAGAATACATCATGTGAAATGCCAGGCTGGATGAAACACAAACGAATCAAGATTGCCAGGAGAAATATCAATAACCTCAGATATGCAGATGACACCACCTTTATGGCAGAAAGTGAAGAACCAGAGTCTCTTGATGAAAGTGAAAGAGGAGAGTGAAAACGCTGACTTAAAACTCAACATTCAAAAAACTAAGATCATGGCATCCAGTCCCATCACTTCATGGCAAATAGATGGGGAAAAAATGGAAAAAGTGACAGACTTTATTTGGGGGGGGCTCCAAAATCACAGCGGATGATGACTGCAGCCATGAAATTAAAATACGCTTGCTGCTTGGAAGAAAACCAACTTAGCATTATTAGAAAGCAGAGACATTACTTTGCCAACAAAGGTCCATCTAGTCAAAGCTATGTTTTTTCCAGTAGTCATGTATGGATTTGACAGTTGGACCAAACGAAAGCCGAGTGCTTAAATATTGATGCTTTTGAACTGTGGTGTTGGAGAAGACTCTTGAGAGTCCTTTGGACTGCAAGGAGATCCAACCAGTCCATCCTAAAGGAGATCAGTCCTGGGTGTTCATTGGAACTACTGATGCTGAAGCTGAAACTCCAATACTTTGGCCACCTGATGTGAAGAACTGACTCATTGGAAAAGACTTTGATGCTGGGAAAGACTGAAGGCAGGAGGAGAAGGGGATGGCAAAGGATGAGATGGTTGGATGGCATTATCAACTCGATGGACATGAGTTTGGGTAAACCTCAGGAGTTGGTGATGGACAGAGAAGCCTGGCATGCTGCAGTCCATGGGGTCACAAAGAGTCGGATATGACTGATCAACTGAGTGAAACTGAAGTATTTGAATCCAACATCCATGTTCTTTCTACTATACCATTTGTTGCTGTTGTTTAGTCACTGAATTGTGTCCATCTCTTTTGTGACCTCATGGACTATAGCCCACCAGGCTCCTTTGTCCATGGAATTCTCCAGACAAGAAACTGGAGTGGAAAGGTTTCCATTTCCTTCTCCAGGGCATCTTCCCGACCCAGGGATTAAATCCATATCTCCTGCATTGGCAGATGGATTCTTTACCACTGAGGGATTTTATGGGGATTCTATACCATACTGTCCCCTTAATGGTGCTCATTTGTGGATCAATGTTTTGAGAAGGATATCGATGAACCAGGTCCAGCATTCCTGATCATGCCACTGGTGATGCACCTGAAAATTGCATTAAGAATGGCTGCAGGCTTGGAGAGCAGCAACTACAAAGAGGAGGCTGGGTGCTGAAGTCAAGGGAGTGGCAGGCAATAGAAATAGAGGCAGAAAACCCATCTCAAAGCTGTGTTTGCAGAACAAACACAATCCTTACTTATAGTATGTGTTTTGCTCGTGAGTGACTTGGGAGAGGAGGCTGAAGGAGATGGTGGCAAAGCTCTGCCACGTCACCCCCAGATGCCATCAATGTTCCACCACCCATGGAGGGAAGACAACTCAGAGAAGATACAATCACTGTCTCCAAACGTGTGCAAGGAAATCAGATGTGTTGGAAACAGGATTAGAAGTTAGAAGTGAACAATAGTACCGGTAATAGAGCTTGTAGCCCTACATCCTTGCAGTAATTTCCAGTGAGAAAGATCCTAAATCCTAGGCTGCTGCCTGAGTTGCTGGAAAAGTTTAAGGTTTTTATTTCAAGTAGAAGCCAGAGAAGCCACCCGGCTCTGCCGTGATGATTCTGTGAATTATGTAAGGCCTGCTCCATGGCAGAAGGTGATGGTGACAGAGAGGATGGAGGGACAAGAGTGGCTTTGAGAAGTCTAACAATCAGGTTAGAAGATAGACTGATGCACTTGAATCGCTGAGTGAATAATACAGCATTCGGAAAGTTCTTAGACACAGACAATCAAAGTGTGGGAGTTCAGACAAGAGAATAGTTAACAGGGGCTGGAGTGGTCAGGACAAGCTGCAGTCACAAGAGGAGACCTTGAGAAAAGTATCGTTTTAGCAAAGAAAAGAAAGGCATCGTGTTTTCTCTTGGTGTCCTCCACAGTGTCAGGGAGATGCAAAAAAGCACTCCTCTTTTATAAAAGGAGTTCAGGATGAAAGGGAAAAACTTCAGATTCAACAAAGACAACTTTTACTGCCTGAAAACAACCTCTTGCTTTCCTTGAGTTCTCATCACCATTTACTTCTTTATGCAGCTAATATTTGCTGGGGACTTAAGACATGCCTGACAATCTGCTGTTAAGCAGAGTGTAATCTATATGACCTCACAGAGCCTGACTGCAAGAACCCTACAAGGCTGGTGTGATTATGCTTATCTTCAGGCAGGGAAGCCAAAGCTCAGAGAGATGAAATGATGGCTTGAGTACTGCCCAGCCAGCAAATGGCAGAGCTAGAGTACCTTGCCAGGCCCCCTGGCATCAGGCTCCCTGCTCTTTCTGTTGCACATATTGCTCTCCACTGACCTTCTCCTTGCTATAATCTTTATCTGGCCATATAATCTTTATATGGCTTCCTGATAATAAGCATTTTGAGCAACTGTAGCAAGAATTCTTCTTGCATTCATGTGTAAGTTTATACCAAGTATGGGTCAGTCTCTGATCCACACAGCAGAAGGTGGAAGGGGCTGTTGACACACAACAGGAGATCGGCAGTGGTGTAGAAAAGGATGTGTGCCTGGTGGAACCTCAGACGGGGGCCCAAACCTTCAGGATTTGTAGACCTGGAGAACTAGATGGAACTTGAGTGTCCACCATCAGGACACTGATGCCCAATTGACCTTTACAACTGCATGGCCTTCGGTGACACTCAGGGATATCAGCACTTGGACCAGAACCTAGGGGCCCTGTTTCATATCCTGAAACATGTGAATGTGTCTTTCCGGAATCAAGGTAAAGTGTCCTGCTTGCTCTGTCATGTTTCAAGTTCAGCTCTGGTCCTCTGGTCATTAAATCAGTTCATCTCAAATTCAGATGTACATTAGAATCATTTGGGAGGTTTTTAAAGATCCCCAAGCCCAGGCAAATCAGAATCTCTGGGGAATGTAGACCAGACACGTGTATTTTTTAAGTGCCTTGGCAATTCCAGTTTCTAGGCAAGGCTGGGAGCCACACTCATCATAGGTACAGAGCCTAGTGGTTGATAATAACATTCGCCCTAAGAAATTTTTTCAATTTATTTTTTTCACACAAAATACATTTAGATCACAGATACACTGAGAACTTATAATACTACTGCCAGAATAATCTTTTTAAGACCCACGTCTGATCACATGATTTATCACTCCCTGTAGAGGTAGGACTAGCATGAGGTGAGTGAGGTGCTTGGGGTACAAAACATAAAAAGGAACCCTTGGTCCAGTTATATTTGTTCCCAAGTGTGAGTCTTTCTTTACAGTCAATAGCATAAACTATCAAAGCAGATCAACGTGATCTGGACACTGGCAATCCCTGGTGGCTCAGATGGTAAAGAATCTGCTTGCAATGCAGGAGACCTGGGTTCGATTCCGGGGTTGGGAAGATCCCCTGGAGAAGGGAATGGCTACCCACTCCAGTATTCTGGCCTGGAGAAGTCNCGCGCACAGTAAGCGATCCCGGGCCGGGCGGCGGCGGCGACCGGGAGGCCGGTCCCGAGCGGAGGTCCCTGGCTAGTGCGCCCCGGCCGCCGGCGGTAGGGAGCCTGGCTCGCGGGGTGCACTGGCCTTAGCCCACCCCCCCCCTTTTTTTTTCAATATTTGTATGGCTGATTTCCTTGCGGTCCGCCTGCCTGGTTTCGTGTGGGGCCGGGCGGTTTCTCCGGGCGCTGAGTGCTGCCGCTGGTGCATGCGCGAGACTTGTGAGAGCGCAGCCAGGGGAGCGAGCCAGCACGGCCCCTGCGGAGAAGTCAGCNGCGGTCCGCCTGCCTGGTTTCGTGTGGGGCCGGGCGGTTTCTCCGGGCGCTGAGTGCTGCCGCTGGTGCATGCGCGAGACTTGTGAGAGCGCAGCCAGGGGAGCGAGCCAGCACGGCCCCTGCGGAGAAGTCAGCGCTTCCCCGGGGCGGGCGCGGGCGCTGCTGCGCCCTGGGGTGTTCCCCCCTCTCCACGTCTCAACTTGAGCCCCGGCGAAGGCGCCGGGGACCCGGGCGTCCCCGCGCACCCCGAAGTTCCCGCATCGTTTTGCAGACTACTCTTTTGTTCGTGGAAGTTTGCGTCCGCCACCCCCGGGATGCGGGCGCGCAGCGGCGGGCTCCGCGGCGGCGGGACCAGCGGGAGAGGTCACGCTGGGGGTGGGAGAGTGCCCTGTCCGCGGCGGGGAAAGGCCCCCGNATAAGCCAGGCATTCTTACGGGAATTGATGAAACTGACACTTGGGGTCTTCCCACTACCTCTTTCTCCCAGCTACCTTTGGAGTATTTCCTTCTCAAGCTGACTCCTCCACCTACCAACCCTGTCAACAAGGCAAGAGCCATTAACAGACAATAAAATGAGTTCACATCTCACTCAGTATATGGTTAAATCACTCAACTCCTATGTATCTTTTCACTCTTTCTCTCTCTCTGCTTTTTCTCTCTAATTCTATAGCCTTATGTAGGCCTTGTTGGGATCATGGGAACTACCTTCCACATCTCTTCCCTCCATTTATCTCCAATATGAAACACAAATTTGATTATTTGTATTTAAACAGGCTCTGGTGCCTGTTTACCCCACTCCAGTACTCTTGCCTGGAAAATCCCATGGACGGAGGAGCCTGGTAGGCTGCAGTCCATGGGGTCGCTGAGTCAGACATGACTGAGCAACTTCACTTTGACTTTTCACTTTCATGCATTGGAGAAGGAAATGGCAACCCTCTCCAGTATTCTTGTCTAGAGAATCCCAGGGATGGGGGAGCCTGGTGGGCTGCCGTCTATGGGATCGCACAGAGTCAGACACGACTGAAGCGACTTAGCAGCAGCAGATTTCCATTGCCTTCGAGTTAGTCTCAAGCTCCCACTATAGTCTGGCTCTGCCTCTCCTGCCTCAACCCCCACATTGGCTTCACACCCAACACTTCAATCATGTGAACAGCCTGGAGCTGGGTACCAACATCAGCTCCTCACCTGCCTCTTGGCCACACCATGTAGCCACTTCACATGTTACTCCTCCGCTTCCAACTCCTTCTCTTTGTTCTCCTAGATGCAGCTGAAGAACTGCCTTCTCTGTGAATCCTTTATCAAAGTGAAAGTCGCTCAGTCATGTCCACCTCTTTGCGACCCCATGGACAATACAGTCCATGGAATTCTCCAGCCCAGAATACTGGAGTGGGTAGCCTTTCTCTTCTCCAGGGGAATTCCAAACCTAGGGATTGAACCCAGATCTCCCACATTACAGGTGGATTTTTTACCAGTTGAGCCACAAGGGAAGTTTATCAAAATCTGCCCCCAAACAGACCTGGAAAATAGGAACTGCACTTGGCATCTTGCTGTAAGGCTAATAATTGTAAGATGTCAAATATTCAGTAAATATATCAGTGGATACATGCAGTCATTATTGAAAATTCAGTGCATTTTTTCCCCAAGAAACTAATAATTGTCATGAGTCCACCTAAAGAGAAACAAATATCAAACAAAGACAAAAGGTTGCTCGGGGACTTCCCTGGTGGTCCAGTGGCTAAGACTTCTCCTCTCCCAATGCAGGGGGCCTGGGTTCGATCCCTGATCAGGGAATTAGATCCCACATACCATAACTAACAGTTCACCTGCCACAACTAAAGATCCTGCATGCCGCAACAAAGATCGAGATCCCTTGTGTTGTAACTTAGACCTGAGACAGCCAGATAAATATTTTTTTAAAAGGCTGCTAAATTACCGCATTTACCTGTCTCCCTTGGTAGAATTCATCCAATACAAAACTGCAAGCACAGCCTCCTGAAGCATATGGTAGGTCTTGTCACTTTCACATATAACACTTTTGAGGCTCATCACTCTTTTCTAAATTAATTTCCCCAGTGTTAAGACCCCTTTTAACATGGAACCGATATATTTACCTTAATTCCATCTGATCTGACAGCACATAGAAACCTTATGTTAAATTAGCTCCCACCTTCGCTCCCCCATTTACATCGCACGGTATGCCTCTTACTTCCACTTTCCCGACTTCCTCAACTGGACAGATCCTCTCCCTCCACAACGTCATTATCATCTTCCTGTGACTATCACATTCCATCTTTCCGTAGAATTGCACACGTGTTTTATGCCCTTCTTGGATCTCATGCATCTATAGGTCAGCAGCTGTGTTTTAATTCTCTTCACTTAGGTGTCTGCCTTGTTCCAATAGACAATAAATATCTATTGAATTCAACTGAAACAAAACTTCCATATTGGTTCAAAAGGATATCCTATGCCCTGGAATACTATAGGGTCTGTCACATCAAAAAAGAAAATCAGGCGGAAACAGGACAGTGCATATACAGATATACTTTGCTTTATTGTGGTTTAACTTACTGTGGTTTACAGATATTGATTTTTTTTTCTTCACTGAAGATTTGTGGCAACTTCGTATTGAGCAAGTCTACTGGTGCCCCTTTTCCAACAGATTTGCTCACTCTGTGTCTCTGTCTCACATTTTGGTAATTCTCACTATATTTCAAAATTTTTCATTATTTTTACTTTTGTTATGCTGATCTGTGATCAGTAATCTTTGATTGCAAAAAAGATTATGACTCACTGAAGGCTCAGATTATGGTTAACATATTTCAGCAATATTCTTTTTCTTTTTGAAAATTGAACTATAGTTGATACGGGCTTCCCTGGTGGCTCAGTGGTAAAGAATCTGCCTGAAATGCAGGAGATGCATGTTCGACCCCTGGGTCAGGAAGATCTCCTGGAGGAGGGCTTGGCAAACCACTTCAGTATTCTTACCTGGAGAATTCCATGGACAGAGAAGCCTAGTGGGCTACAGTCCATGGGATCACAAAGAATTGGATACAACTGAAGCAACTTAATCAGAGAAGGCACTGGTGACCCACTCAAGTACTCTTGCCTGGAAACTCCCATGGACGGAGGAGCCTGGTGAGCTGCCGTTCATGGGGTCGCTAAGAGTTGGACACGACTGAGCGACTTCACTTTCCCTTTTCACTTTGATGCATTGGAGAAGGAAATGGCAACCCACTTCAGTGTTCTTGCCTGGAGAATCCCAGGGACAGAGTCAGACATGACTGACGTGACTTAGCAGTAGCAGCAGCAGAAGAAGCAACTTAATACACACAAAGAGCTGACATATAATACTGTATTTCTTAATTAAGGTATGTATGTATCATCCTTAGACTTATGGTTATGGCACACTTAATAGACTACAGTATAGTTTAAACATAACTTATATGTGTACTGGGAAACAAAAAAAATTGTGTTACTCATTTTATTGTGATATTCATTTTATTGCAGTGGTTTGAAACTAAACCCCAGATATATCCAAGGTACTTTAAATATAGCTTCATATTGTTATCAAAAGAACATAGATAATATACTTAATTTTTTAGTGGCAAGCAGGTACACATATTATCAAGACTACATAGAGACAGTCATCAGTTTTTACATATGTCCAGTGCTGAGACTGATGCCTCCAAGACAATCCCACCACCCTGTTTGGAAGACCAATCTCCCAGAGGAAGAAATGACCACCCACTCCAGCATTCTTGCCTGGAGAATCCCATGGACAGAGTAGCCTGGCAGGCTACAGTCCATGGGGTTGCAAAAAGTCAGACATGACTGAAGCAACTTAGCAGCAGAGACATATAAAAGGAAGAAGGTGTTACAATGTAGAGAAGTTGGCTGTGCCAACAAATCTAAGCACTTTTCTTAGATGTAGCTGCCAATGTGGAAGCAGTGGCTGGGATGCTGAGCAGAGAGAAACTGAGAAGAGCTTATGGCTGACCACAGGGTTAAAAAAAAAAAAAAAAAA
>SJYV01009750.1:88110-112963 GCA_006410875.1 Neotragus pygmaeus | reverse complement strand
TGTGGTGTTGGAGAAGACTCTTGAGAGTCCCTTGGACTGCAAGGAGATCCAACCAGTCCATTCTGAAGGAGATCAGCCCTGGGATTTCTTTGGAAGGAATGATGCTAAAGCTGAAACTCCAATACTTTGGCCACCTCATGCGAAAAGTTGACTCATTGGAAAAGACTCTGATGCTGGGAGGGATTGGGGGCAGGAGGAGAAGGGGATGACAGAGGATGGGATGGCTGGATGGCATCACGGACTCAATGGACGTGAATCTGAGTGAACTCCAGGAATTGGTGATGGACAGGGAGGCCTGGCGTGCTGTGTTTCATGGGGTTGCAAAGAGTCAGACATGACTGAGTGACTGAACTGAACTGAACTGAAGTGACTTAGCACGTATGCACACATATGTATTGTATAACTGGTTCACTTGCTGTACATCTGACACTAACACAACATTGTAAATCAGCTATGCTTAGTCACTCAGTCATATCTGACTCTTTGCAACCCCACGGACTATAGCCTGCCAGGCTCCTCTGTCCATGCAATTTGTTTTTCCAGGCAAGAATACTGAAGTGGCTGCCATTTCCTCCTCCAGGGGATTTTCTCGACCCAGGGATCGAACCCATGCCTCCTGTCTCCTGCATTGCAGGCGGATCAACTATTCTCAATAAAGAGATTTTTTTTTTAAAGGTTTCCTAGAGAAATCACTGACAACAGCCTAAAGCTGAACTACTTAGTTAGCTTTAAACTAAGTTAGCTTTTAAACAACTTAGATTTTTCAATTGCACTACCTCCACCCTGCTTAGTAGTGTATAACTTTACATGTTAACACATGGAAATATCTGAAATTATGAACAAAAGTTTCAGCCCAGGATTAAAAATCCTTTAGAGGTTGACCACAATTTTCCTGTCCAATCTCTAGTTTCCAGCTGCCCATATAAACCCTATCCTAGGGCTAGACTATCCCACTCACTGTCTTAAATTGTACTTTGGTGTTTCCATATTTATCAAACACCAACCCTGTGACTTAAAATCCTTGTTCTTACACCTCTCTAAAGACTTTGCCAAGCCCATACCCCTCCCACTTTCTTCTAAACTCCCCCGATGTTGATTGCTCCCAGCATTCCCATGGCATTTACCTGATGCCAGCTACATGCATGAGGGTAATAGTCATATTTTTCTTTATCACTCAGCTTAGCACAGTGCCAGGAAGACCAGGTGCTCCACAAATATGTACTAATTACTTAATTTATTCAACATTAGTAATTATTTGAATGAACTTTATACATCAAAGAACATACTGGATATCTGTGGTCAAGACAAATAGGGCCCTTATCCTTAAGGAGATTAAGTTCTAGTAAGGCAGGAAAAATCATAAATACAAGAAAATTTAAAATCATAAGCAAAAGAATTTCAGGGAAAAAAACAGTAACAAACTGAAGAGAGATGGGAATGTGGAAGCAAGTATAGACCTCTCTAAGAAGTTTAATTTTTAGCTACATGTGGATTCGTAGAAGTTAAGAGAAGAGAATTTCAAGAAGGAGGGAAGAAAATAGACTCATAGACACAGAAAACAAATTTAGGGTTACCAATGAGCACAGCAGGTGAGGGAGGGATAAATTAGGAGTNTAATTTTTAGCTACATGTGGATTCATAGAAGTTAAGAGAAGAGAATTTCAAGAAGGAGGGAAGAAAATAGACTCATAGACACAGAAAACAAATTTAGGGTTACCAATGAGCACAGCAGGTGAGGGAGGGATAAATTAGGAGTTTGGGATTAACAGATACACACTACTACATATAGAATAGATTTTTTTTTTTAAAGACCTACTGTATAGCACACGGAACTATAGTTAGTATCTTATTATAATCTATAATGAAAAAGATTCTGAAATAGAATGTATATATATATATATATATAACTGAATTACTGTGCTTATACCTGAAACTAACATGACATTGTAAATCAACTATACTTCAATAAAAAATAAACTGGCTGCCTAGGGCAAAAAAAAAAAAGAAAGAAAGAATAAGAAACCTTGTTATATCAGTTCTCTCTAACATGTTATCAGAGTCCAGTGATCACTTAACACAGTTAAGTCCAGAACACTTTTTCTAACTTTGGGGATGTTGCTTTATACAACTTTATATGTACAACTGAATCACTTTGCTGTGCACTTGAAACTAACAACATTGTAAATCATTATACTTCAATTAAAAAAAGAGAGAGAGAGAGAGAGAAGGTTAACTGTCAAATATGGCCAGGATATTAAGTAAGGTCAGGCAGACAACCAGTTACTAAGTCAAGTCCTGTGCTATTTGGATCCCTCCGTGTGATACTCTCCCAGTGAGCCTGCTGCTGAACACTGCTGTCATTGCTGAAGTCCTTACTTGTGTGGCNTACATTTGAAACTAACAACATTGTAAATCATTATACTTCAATTAAAAAAAGAGAGAGAGAGAGAGAGAGAAGGTTAACTGTCAAATATTGCCAGGATATTAAGTAAGGTCAGGCAGACAACCAGTTACTAAGTCAAGTCCTGTGCTATTTGGATCCCTGCGTGTGATACTCTCCCAGTGAGCCTGCTGCTGAACACTGCTGTCATTGCTGAAGTCCTTACTTGTGTGGCAATGCAGGGCAGCCTTCAACACCAGCAACTGGGGACTTGCCTGGAGCCAGGAGACTCTGAGCATCTTGGCGGGTGAGTAGACGAGGGGTATTCTGTTCCCAGTAGATCCCATTAATTAAGCAAGTTGTATAGGGTGCAATCTGGAAAGGAAATTCCAAGTTCAACAAGATAGGAAATAGCCCTTTTCAGTGCAGTGTGTTGAAAGAGAACTATCAGTAAAATTCATGAGAAACATTACCTCTAACTGACTTTGTTATTTGCCAAGTCAGTAGCTACATTTTGAAGCAAAGGCAATAAATACCCACCCAGATTTTGGTGGAGAACTACCTCATAGAAAAACATATGAACATAAATACCAATATCGGTATTCTACAATATACTGCATAGCCGATAAATGAGAAACAGAAAATTTAAGCAACCAAAGGATCTATTTCCAGCTCAGCCTCTAGTAGAGTATGATCTAAAGCATTCTACCTCAACTTCCCTGGGTTCTGTTTTCCTTACCTGCCAGATGGGGATAATACGTACCCCATTCCTCATAGGAATGCTGTGAAGATTAAATCAGATAACATCTGTAAGCTCCATGGATAAATGTGCTACATGCATGCATACATGATAACTAGGTCATTATAAGTTTTAGGATACATCCAATCACCAATACTTCGGTGATTGGGGGAAAGAGAAGGGATGGAAATTTACTAGGTTCAAAATCTTTCAATTTGAAACTAGTTTTTATAATTCCTATTTCTCAAGCATCTCAAGCATTCTCAAGGTACAGGTAAAGGTCCTTCTTCTATAACTTGCTCTACATGTTATAACACTGAAATTCATACCAAAATCTATAAATGCTATATTTGTTCAAACATTTAAAATTATTTTAAACCTGCCTTTCCACAACAGGGGCATGCATTTTTGTTGGCTGATTTTGAGGAGGACGAATGCATAACCAATGATGACAGGGCACACATATATTATCCCTTTTACAAGATGAGACTATTGTGTCCTCATGTGAATTGGAAGGAACTTTTGCACAGTGGAGACTATACTATTTCACGCTGGTTCCCTGTAATCAAAATGTATTTCAAAATGGCTAGCCGAGATTATGATTGCAGCTTGTGGTCATAGAAATGATGGACAAATGTTGAAATCAAAACTCATCCCCGTTGTGCTTTGTCCAAGTACTAACTCACGATAAATACAGAAAACAGTAACCAACAGGAAATGATTTAGAGCTATTAGGAATGTGCAGACCTCAAGTAGAAACAGAGTCAGTGAAGAAAAGGGCACACCCACAGAAGCCACAAAGTTACCAGGCAAAGGCCACTCCAAACGTCAATAAAAGCCAACAATTCCTAAGAACAACTTATAACGCCCAAAGGACTCACAACAAATCAACTCGGGGAACTGAAAATCAAGGTACACATTCACAATTTCTGGCCTTAAAAACAGCCTAACTATAGTGTATCATGAGCAAGTAACTCAAAAGCTAGGTCTGATACTCACATCAGTATTAAAACGGCTAATGTAGCGCTCGGGGTATTTGTCATACTCTACAGGGTCATATACACCATCTGTTTTCCTGACAAGATGATGATGGCGACTTAACACTGTCCCGTACACTTTTCTGAGGTCTTGCAGAGGAGAAAGAAATTAGTAAAGTGGGTCACAAGTGACATAGGTTTATGATGATAAAATATTATAATGCACAAACTGTTAAAAACAGTCAAAGATACATACAGTCACTCTCCCCTCCCCCCTCCTTACCTCCATTTTGGGAAACTTCTTTTAATTCCTGTGGCTCCACATACTCACAAGGTAATTCATTGAAGATTTCTTGGGCTCCCTGTAAATAATGCATGAGTGAAAATTTAAAAATCAATCGGAAAAGAGCCAATATGTTTTCCTCATTTCCTCAAAAAGTTCCAACTCACTTTCCCCACAATTACATAGCTCTATCCTGCCCTGCCCTGCAACTGGGACCACAGCATGAAAGTACAGATGAGTTTCTTGCATACGGCCTGCAAACCATTTAAATGCTACCCATTGGAGAGGGGGCTTCCCAGGTGGCTCACTGGGTAAAAGAAAATGCCAGCAATACAGGAGACACAGGAGACATGGGTTCACTCCCTGGGTCAGGAAGATCACCTGAAGGAGGCAACTGGAGGCAACTCACTCCAGTATTCTTGCCTGGAGAATCCCATGGACAGAGAAGCCTGGCGGGCTACGGCCCATTGGCTCCCAAAGAATTGGGCACAATTGAACTGACTGAGCATGCACGTATGCACACTGGAAAGGGCTTTAATTTTTTACTTAAACTTATTCAGCACAGACACAAATAAAAATATTTCTGTTTAACTTTTGCTCCATTGCAGAAATTATTTGAAGGGGGGAAACTATATTTCCTACCCACCCCACACACAAAAAAATCACATGACTATCTCACAGTATACTATGGTGATGTCCTGTTTGTAAAACAGTCTCATGGAAGAAAGATCTATTTTACAAGTATGAGTTTCTCTAGGGGATCACAAATTCTCAAAACTATCCCAGAAGGAAGAAAATAACAGTTCTAGTCTTATTAGTTATAAGACTTATAACTATAGTGACTTATAACTATAGTTATAGGTTATAAGACTTATTAATTATGACATAATTATAGCTATAAGACTTATTCTAGTCTTGAATTAAGTTTCTTAGCATCTCATCTTGGGGTTACTTCTAAATTTTAGGACATCTCAGTGATGGAGGTTAAATAGAGCACCCTAAGAACAGAACTTGTCACTGCAAGGAGTTATCTGTCTAAAAAGAAAAGAAAAAGCATTCAAAGCCTCTGACAGCTTGGAATCAACTAATAGCAAAGAGAGTAAGTTTGGACAAGTACTGTTCTTTACTACAGGAAAAGTTCACAGGTAAGAAAAGTACCAAGAATAGAATGCCTCGTCATGGAAAAGAAAGGCTCTGAAATGTCAATAAAATGCCTACATCCTTCAGGTGAGTGCCCGAGTTCCAGACTGCTTTACAGAAAGAAGACAGTTGGAATTTACCTTAGATACGTTACCAGTCCCTGTGAACACAAATGTTAAGGGCCCTATTGACTTCGGCATCAAACCCAGAGATATTTCATAGCCAGCATCACGGACAGCTTGCACAGCCTGACCACTGTTCCTGTAGTTATGAGCCATGCCAATGTGCTGCAAGCAAGCATATGTGGTTCACATTAGTTGACCACCCAAGACACATTTCTATGTTTAAAATGTGACGTGTTTAAAAAAAAAATTAGCCAAAATAAACATCTCACCATAAAAGGTGTGTGATGTCCCAAAGCAAGGAGCCTTAAACCCATCCCATGAAGAATGTTGATCATCCCTGTTGCAGAATCAGACCAACAGAAAGACCGTTAGTTAGGAGGAGTGGAAACTGTTTTCTCCACTAGTTCTCCAACCTGCTCCATGCTCTGAGGAAGCACGGACCACAGTATCTCAAGTTTGGAAGGGGCCCTGGAAGTTATTTATCCATCCCTCAAGTTTCTGCCATCAAAAGTATTAACCCAGCTGCACCTCCNAGGAGTGGAAACTCTTTTCTCCACTAGTTCTCCAACCTGCTCCATGCTCTGAGGAAGCACGGACCACAGCATCTCAAGTTTGGAAGGGGCCCTGGAAGTTATCTATCGATCCCTCAAGTTTCTGCCATCAAAAGTATTAACCCAGCTGCACCTTCCTCCTGTCCCCTCCACTTCCAATCCTGCTAAAATGGAAAGAGTGGGCCTCTTCTTCTCTAAGGTTAATCTCTCCACCTTTGCTCCAGATCCCACCCTTCCTATCTCACTCAGGAATTTACTCTGGAATTATGTCCTCTTTCTAACCCTCTCTATTGGTTAATTCTTAACATTTAAACACACCTCCATTTCTCGGGTACCAAAAACAAATGAACATGTGAAAACAAAGTCACCATTGACCTCATGACCCTTCCTCCCACCCTCAGCTATTTCAGTGACCTACACAGCTAAGCTCGGTGGACACTTTGCAGACCTTGAATTACTTGTCAGAGGCATTTGGCAACGTGTACTTAGTCACTCAGTTGTGTCTGACTCTTTGTGACCCCATGGACTGTACCCAGCCAGGCTCCTCTGTCCATGGGGATTCTCCAGGCCAGAACACTTCAGTGGGTAACCTTTCCCTTCTCCATGGGATTTTCCCAACCCAGGGATAGAACCCAGGTCTCCTGCATTGCAGGCAGATTCTTTACAGTCTGAGCCACCAGGGAAGCCCAAGAATACTGGAGTATGTAGACTATCTCTTCTCCAGGGGAACTTCCAGACTGAGGAATCATACTGGGGTCTCTTGCACTGCAGGCAGACTGTAGAGCTTCTTTTTGTTGGAGCTCTTTTCCCTCAGCATGCCTGGCTTGGACACACCATCACCCTAAGTTTCTGCATGCTCCTCTTTGCATGCTTATTCTTTGTATATTAGTGTCCCCTGCCCCCTTGCTTAACACTGTCACCCCCAGGATTCTGTTCCAGGCTCTCTTCTCTTCAATCTCTACATTTTTATTTTCCTTAGCTAAACTCATTCATTCCTAAATCTCAGGTATTCTCTGTATGCTGATGACTACAAGTCTGTATCTCTAACACAGATATTTTATTTCAAGACCCAGTCAACTACCTCATGGAGTTCTCATTTTGGATGCCCTTCAAAATAGCAAAAACTTAGCATGCCCGTAGTGAGGACCTCAGCATCCATTCTCCCCTTCTTCTTTCGCGGAAGAGAACTTTCCCTCTCCATATCCCTGACAAATTCTCTTTGATCTTTTTTCTAATATTTACTTTTAAGGAATAATTTATATACTATAGATCACACCGATTTAAAGTCTAAACTTTGTTAACTGTTAACAAATGTACACACCTATATTCCCAACAACATAATTAAGATATAAGCTACTCCCACCACCCCAGTCAATCCTCCCCAAGCTTTGGTTCTGAACAACTGATTCTATTTCTGTCTGTGTAGCATAGTTTNACACCGATTTAAAGTCTAAACTTTGTTAACTGTTAACAAATGTACACACCTATATTCCCAACAACATAATTAAGATATAAGCTACTCCCACCACCCCAGTCAATCCTCCCCAAGCTTTGGTTCTGAACAACTGATTCTATTTCTGTCTGTGTAGCATAGTTTCTTCTATGCTGCTGCTGCTGCTAAGTCGCTTCAGTCGTGTCCGACTCTGTGCGACCCCACAGACGGCAGCCCACTGGGCTCCGTCATCCCAGGCAAGAACACTGGAGTGGGTTGCCATTTCCTTCTCCAGTGCATCAAAGTGAAAAGTGAAAGTGAAGTCGCTCAGTCGTGTCTGACTCAGCGACCCCATGGACTGCAGCCTACCAGGCTCCTCTATCCATGGGAGTTTCCAGGCAAGAGTACTGGAGTGGGATGCCATTGCCTTCTCCGAGTTTCTTCTATAGTTCCACACAAATGAAATTTTAAATATTTATTACTCTTTTGTCTGTCTACTCTTACTCAGAATAATGCTTTTGAGATTCATGCAAACTTTGTGTGTATAAGAAGTTTGCTTCTTTTTATTGCTGAGGAGTGTTCTATTCTATGGCTATCCTGCAATTTATTTATCCATTCCTCTGCTGATGGCCTGGGTTATTACGAATGAAGCTACTATAAACAATTCTTTACCAATAATAATTTGCTTCTCTTGACAAATGCTTATAATTTCTTTTGTACATTGATATTCAAGAATTTTATTTCTTCGTGAGTTGTGTCTTGCAAGGATTTGCCTATTTTGTCAACATTGTCGTATTTATTGGCCTATCCATAATATTCCCTTATCCTTTTAAAATCTGTGATGTATATAGTGATAATTCCTGTTGTATTGCTAATATTGCTTTTTTAAAATGTGGCTTCTCTGTCTCTTTTCTTAAAAATTAATCTAATTGGAAGTTTATAAAATTTACTGATTNTTTATTGGCCTATCCATAATATTCCCTTATCCTTTTAAAATCTGTGACGTATATAGTGATAATTCCTGTTGTATTGCTAATATTGCTTTTTTAAAATGTGGCTTCTCTGTCTCTTTTCTTAAAAATTAATCTAATTGGAAGTTTATAAAATTTACTGATTTTTTTTTAAAACAGCTTTTAGCTTTTGCTTTCTTCTTTTGTAATGAAAGCATTAAATGCTATAAATTTCCTTCTAAACAGCACTTTACCTGCATTCAACAAATTTTTGTGTGCAATTTTAATTCTTCATTCAATTAAAAATATTTCCTAATTTTTCCTGTGAGGTCTTCTGCACTCATGGATTATTTAAAAAAACATGGTTTATCTTCCAAATATTGGAAATTTTCTAGATATCTTTGCATTATAATACCAAAGGCAATTTAATTATAGTCAGAGCACATACTCTATGGTTTTTAAACTTTTGAATTTATTGAGGATTGTTTTGTGNGGAAAAACTACTTCTAAAATTCTTACTTGCTGACTAAAGAATTTAACATGTTTGACTTTTGCAGCAAAAACAAAAATCAGAAAATTCAGCACATAACTTTATTTGAGAACAGTTAATAGCCACTAACACACTAGAACGTGTGATTTAAATATACTTGTAAAATGTTTTTTTCAACAATGCTGTGAAACATGAAATGCTAAATAATAATTTATTGTTGTTTAGTCGCTAAGTTGTGTCTGACTCTTTGCGATACCACAGACAGGAGTCTGGCAGGCTCCTCTGTCTGCAGAATCTCCTAGGCAAGCATACTGGAGTGGGTTGCCATTTTCTTCTCCAGGGGATCCTCTTGATCCAGGGATTGAACCCATGTCTTCTGCACTGGCAGGTGGATTCTTTATCACTGAGCCACCAGGGAAGCCCAGTAATTTATTACTTGGGTATATTTTTAAAAGAAAGACACAAATCTGCAACATTTTCTTTTCTTTCTCTTTTTGGGGAGTGGGGTATTTACTATTAGTATTACTAATCAATTAGTATTTACTATTGTCCTACTCTGTACAGTGGCTTGTGATAGAGATGAGATAAAACCCAAAGACAGACAGACAAGGGTCCTCCTGTAAAGGAGCTCACAAAATATTGTAGAAAGAATCAGAGGCACAATGTATTAGGTTGAATTCTAAAGAATAGTATGATTATTCTTACTTAATATGAATAATCATTACTTAATTAGTATGATTATTAATAATCTAATGATATATTAATTTAACAGATATTTAGATAACTCGCAGGAGAGATGATGATGGAAATATAGAAATTTAAATTAATCTAAAAGGCTGGGTAGGATTTGGAGGAACAGAGATAGGAAATACAAGGTGGTAATACCAGTAAGAGGCATTGAAGAAACACATACAAATACGGAGATGGGAAAGTAAGATGTTTAGGGCATAATAAGTGAATCAATTTAGAAAAGTAGACTGAATATTATCATTGTGAATATGAGCTTTATTAAATAAAAATTCTAATTATTGATATTTATTAATAAATTACCATATGCTTTGCTAAGCTCTTTGGGTGAATTATTTAATTCTCAAAACTCCTATGAGGTAGATGCTATTATTATCCCCATTTTATCAATGGGAAACCCGAGTGTTACACATTAAACTGAGATTTCATAACTAGTACTTAGAGGCAACAAAGAATTATTTCAGAAATAAAGGGGTAGCATGAGCCAGGGATGGGGGAGCCTGGTGAGTTATCTATGGGGTCGCACAGAGTCGGACACAACTGAAGTGACTTAGCAGCAGCATGATCCAGGCAGAATTTTTAAGCCACCAGACGTGGAAGTTAAATAAAATGAAGATAAATCTAGTTAGGAATCTACCTGAAAGGAAAGCATAAATCTAGAGGAGAGACAGTAAAAGTAATAAACATGTTCATGTCTGGTTTCTCTGAAAACTATCTGCCCATTTATACTACACTGTTTAAACACATCATGATAAATCAGAGAGCAATAATAACAGAGTAATTACTACATAGACATTGAATAGAATGAAGCTGATTTCTATGAACTGAGGCGGATAGATTTCCAGGATATAGCTTCAGTTCAGTTCAGTTCAGTCACTCAGTCATGTCCAATTCTTTGTGACCCCATGGACTGCAGCGCACCAGGTTTTGCTGTCCATCACCATCTCCCAGAGTTTGCTCAAACTCCATCCATCAAGTCGGTGATGCCATCAAACCACCTCATCCTCTGTCATCCCCTTCTCCTCCTGCCTTCAATCTTTCCCAGCATCAGGGGATATGCCAAAGGACAAAGGAAGGTGTGAAAGAGTACATATAGTATACAAGGTTCTGCATAAGATTAAAAGGAAAATAAGAAAACACATAACACACATTTTTGTGAGAAGAAACAGGAATGATAGATCACAAACTAACGAAAACAGTAGCCTACAAGGTAGACGGGAATGGAATGTAGGGGATTAAGATAAGAGCAAGACTTCTCTGTGTTGCATCTTTTTATATGGTTTTAATCTTTAAAGGGGCTTCCCTTGTGGCTCAGCTGCTAAAGAAACCCCCTGCAATGCAGAAGACCTAGATTCGATCCCTGGGTTGGGAAGATCCCCTGGAGAAGGGAAAGGCTACCCATTCGAGTACTCTGGCTTAGAGAATTCCGTGGACTGTATAGCCCATGGGGTCGCAAAGAGTAGAACACGACTGAGCGACTCTCACTTTCACTAGGTGGCTCAGCACTAAAGAATTCACCTGCAATGCAGGAGATGCGAGTTCAATCCCTGGGTGGGGAAGATCGCCTGGAGAAGGAAATGGCACCCCAATCTACTATTCTTGCTTGGGAAATCCCATAGACAGAGGAGCTGGAGGGCTACAATCCATGGGGTCCCAAAAAGTCAGATACAACTTAACGACTGAAAAACAGCAACATCTTTAAAATTTATAAATATTTAACTTATTTAAAAAATAAAACTAAATCAAAAAGCATTTAAAAGCAAATGTTAAAATTTAATAGAAACAAAACCAAATAAATCCGATTGGATCAAATTGACATGTAACCACATAGAAAAACTAGTTCAGATATGTTTTGAACACAGCACTCTGAATATTGTTTGTGAGATGCAGTCTAAAGTCAAAAAAACATTCTTCTAAGAAATATTAAACTCCATTCAGTATCCTCTGACTGAGGACAGAAGATGAGATGGTTGGATGGCATCACCAACTCAATGGACATGAATTTTGAGTTGGTGATGGACAGGGAAGCCTAGGGTGCTGCAGTCCATGGGGTTGCAAAGAGTCGGACATGACTGAACTGAACTGAACTGAACATTATATTCATTTCAGGTATATACCAAAATTAGTTTCAGGTGTATAAATTGCAAAACGATCACCACAATAAGCTTAGTTAACAATAAACCTAGTACCATTCTAGATTAAAAGAACTAAAGATACATAATAAATTCAATGAACCTTATTTAAATCTTGCTTAAAATAAAAACCATAAAAGACATTAGGGGCAATGGGGAATTTGAAATGTGTATGTGTGATGATCTTGTGGAATTATTAATTTCTTAGGTGTGAAAATGAAACGACAGTTATGGTTATGTAGGAAGACGATTTATTCCTAGGAAATACATACTGAAGCATTTAGAGATAAAGTGTCATTGTCTGCAACATATTTTCAAATGGCTCACAGAAGAAAAGATACGTGTGTGTCTCTAAAGTAAAAATAAAAGTTAAATCTGTGTCATGAGATTATGGTGAAGAATGAAGAGAATGATGAATGTGAGGTGACTGGCAAGGTTAGGACTCATGAACAAACTCTACATAGTAAAGCATTTCCTGGAGACATCGGTCTTCCCAATCCTAAAACCAGGGTCACATGTGAAAGAATGATGGGAAGGATGTCATCCCTAAACTGGAGAAAGTATGGAATGAGTGAAAACAATATTTATTGGCTAAATTCTGGGCTCAAGAAAGTATTCTAACTAGAAGTCTCCTAACTATATAATCTCACTGCTACCGAAGTAAAAATACTGTTGTGTGGTCCTTAAGTGACACTAACAAATGTTTTGAGCTTCCCTAGTAGCTCAGATGGTAAAGAATCCACCTGCAATACGGAAGACCTGGGTTTGACCCCTGCATTGGGAAGATCCCCTGGAGGACGGCACAGCAACCCACTCCAGTATTCTTGCCTAGAGAATCCCCATGGAGANCCTAACTATATAATCTCACTGCTACCGAAGTAAAAATACTGTTGTGTGGTCCTTAAGTGACACTAACAAATGTTTTGAGCTTCCCTAGTAGCTCAGATGGTAAAGAATCCACCTGCAATACGGAAGACCTGGGTTTGACCCCTGCATTGGGAAGATCCCCTGGAGGACGGCACAGCAACCCACTCCAGTATTCTTGCCTAGAGAATCCCCATGGAGAGAGGAGCCTGATGGGTTGCAGAGTTGGACACAACTGAGTGACTAAGCACAGCACAGCTAACATTTTAGGTTCACTCAGATGCTCTGCAATTTTCGTACGTAGAGTCATTTCACTTTCACATATCTTTACAAATTGGAAATATTACCTTATCGTGAATGGCTCGCCGATTGGAAGGCTGTATTAAGACCTTGTATCCCAGGTTGGTGATCCCTTTGACGTGCCGGGGAGCCAGAGGAGCCCGCCTTTCCCAGGCATTCACATCCTCCCGCCTCAAGGCCATCACCGCCTTGTGGTGAAGCCCTCTGGAGAGGCTGGGGCTCAGCCTGCCCAGTTTGGTTCTGGACAGGCGCAGCATCTTGAAACCTGGTGACTGTAAAGACATTATAAGAGCAGGACAATGAAAGGCAGGAGGGCTCACAGGTCAGTTCTGGTCTCCTGAGAAATCTGTTGTAAAATCTAACCAACCCAGGTGGTAACAGATTCAAGGTGGAGAAGGGAGACGGAAAACCTGGATGACATTACAGTGTTCCTTTACCCAACCAAAACTGAACTTTCACAAACAAAGGTAAATCCAAAATTAAAAAACAAAAAGTTCCAAGCACTGACAGGACACTAATCAATATTTGCTGTGTCAAAATCATGTTTTTAAAATACATGCTTTATCAAACCATACATTCAGCACAAAGGTTTTAAGCAAGTTAATCTACAAATACAGGAAGATCATTTATACCAATTCTAATGATGAAAAATTTAGAATCCTTTCATAATGTACAAGATCCTTGACAATCCAGCTCCAACCTCTTTCCAGTTTAATCTCTGATCATTTCCTAACCTAGTTCTACTCAGTGTGTTTTACAGCCTGTTGTCGGTCACTGAACTGCTTTTTACTGGTCCAGGATGAGATGTGTACAGAAATAGAAAGTAGGCACTGAGAAATCTTTATCTGATAGGATCACTTTTTCTAGTAATTCATTGGTATTGAATTTTATAAAAGCATTGGTCCTGGCAGATTGGAAAACAAGACAAACATGTTTTCACCATAGGTGTTAGAAGCTGGAAAGCATGCCCCTAAACCCCTGCCCCACCCGACACCCCTCAGCCTCACTTTGCTGACCCTGTTGTTGCTTTTCACCTTTCCAACCTGTCCTCTACCCTACCACCCCTCCCTGCTATTACATTAAACCCAGACCGGTCTTAATCAGTTCTCAGACTGCTGTCCCAGATTACATAACTCTATTCATTTGTTCAATTAAGAAATATTTACAAGAGGCTTACTATGTGTCAGCACAGAGTAAATTTTACAAAAATTTTTAAAGCATAAATACTCAACAGTTTTCAAATGGGAATATAAACTTAGTAGTCAGAGGTTATTTCAGATCATTTGGATGCTAAACCTTGCTTTTCTATGTTTAAGACTGGCATCAAAATATAGATACTAAATGATCTTACATCTTCTAGAAATTCCCTAGCATATAGCAAAATTCTTATGGAACACATTTCTGTTACATCAGACTCCAATCTCTAAATCAGACCCACCTGAAAGAGAGGGAAGCTTTGTCCAAACAATGGAACATACATTTCCTAGAAGCGAACTACTTAACACCCTAGATAGAAAATGTGTAGGATAACTCACAACACAGAGTGAAAGAATAAAGCAAACAGCAAGGAGTCCAGCTAAGAAGGCCTTAGAAGAAGGGCAGGGAGAGAAAACACAGCACACAGCAAGTAAACAGTCTGATCATGAGGAGTTCAGGCTAACTTTTACTCAGGCCAGATACAGATGATCGACACTTCAGAAAGACTGTTACATACTCTATCTAAGGCTTTGATTTGTATATATATATAGCTTTGTTTTTAAAAAGACTATGTTAACTCCAAGCCCATAACATTTAATCTCCCTCACGCCAAAGGAAAATCTGCAATATTTCATAGAACGTGCAACCATATGTTTACGAATGAAATCAGTCCCAAAGACAAGTGATTTTTCTCAACATACTGACAAGCCCACAAACAGTCTCATCTTCCCAGCAGCAGTTATATCTCACATACCATGGGTGACCAAGTGATCCTAATCTTCTATACTTAGTAGCAGTTCTTGGCACAAAGATTCAGAAACCTATCCAAGTAATTCAGTCTCTCTCCTCAGCCCAAGTTTGATTTAAAACCACAGCTTCCCTTTTCTCAGAAACACTCTTCTGCCTTTTCCTCTTCCTCCATACCTCCTTTGTTTGGAGTCAGGGGTATGGTGAGGGAGGAGACATAGACATATATACTCACATAATATACACATCCGTGTTTGCAGAGGCAGACTTTCCTGGGGAAGAGGAAACGAAAGTAACAGAGGCTGATCTTTGTTTTATTTAGGAAACTACTTTCACTTTCACTTTTTGTAGGGAATCCCAATTCTCAACACTTTGTTTTTAAAGAAATAGAACAATAGTTACCACTGATTTAACATTATATGTCAAGCACTATGCTGAGCACTTTACAGACAGTATTTCATTTCCTCCTTGTGGCAATCTAATTAAGCAGATACTATTATTCTCATCATTTTACAGATGAAGCAACTGAAGTGAAATTCGACTAGCGTGGTTGCTTTTAAGCCAGAGAAGAATCCCTAGGTTAACAGTTAACGCTAGGGATTCTTCTTTGCCAAAGCCTGCAAATCCACACCTCTTATATCTGACACATGTTACTCTTGCCAGCTCAATTCAGAAAGAAATCAGATCCATATGGTATTGGCTATATGACCAGTTCTCCCACAGCATGGGGTGCCTCCATCAACCCCTTTCCTACATGTCACCAAAAATCCATCCTGAGCCTCGGCCAAGGTAAATTTTAAATTTCTGGATGCTTAGTAAGGAGACGATTATAGAGAGTCTGATTATATCAGTAACTGCTTGAGCCTTGAACCGTGCTCTCAAGTATAGAACTTTCTGGGGCCACCATTCATTTCATTCTCAGGTCATCAAGAAATATGTAACAGTGAGACTTTCTGAATTGCTCCAAGATAGAATATGCACAGAGTCAGACATGATTGAGCAACTGAACTGAACTGAGGGTATTATGACTCATTAGAAAAGACCCTGATGCTGGGAAAGATTGAAGGCAGGAGGAAAAGGGGACAACAGAGGATGAGATGGTTGGATGGCATCACTGACTTTATGGACATGAGTTTGAGCAAACTCTGGGAGATAGTGAAGGACAGGGAAGCCTGGTGTGCTGCAGTCCATGGGGTCGCAAAGAGTCGGACAGGACTGAGCAACTCAACAATAAAATACAAAACAGAGTTAGGCTTGGCCCCTTCTAATTTCTGTTGCTTTCATTGGGATATGTAAAAAGGATTACACATTCGAATAATGAAAATTTAAGGCCATATCATCTATCTCTAGCGCCCAATCAGAAATGTGCTTTGTCCATATATTTTAGACCTTTGAAATAATTCCACTAGAATACAATCCAGTGACTCACACTAAAACCACCAAATCACAAGGGGAGATTTCTCAATGTCAAGTTGTTTGCATACAATCAGGCACACATTTTGGTTAAATTTAGAGTGACTAAGGATGGAGTAGCCTTCAGTTGACTAAAATAAATAAAGGATGAGAAATGCAAATGATTTATACTCTCACTTCCAGTTTATTCAAAACATGCAAGTGTATTTAAAAAGCCACGAAGGGACTTTCCTGGTGGTTCATTGGCTAAGACTCCAAGCTCCTATGGCAGGGGGCCCAGGTCTAACCCCTGGTCAGGGAACTAGACCCCACATGCCACAACTAAAGATCCCACATGCCACAAAGAAGATGGTAGATCCCGTGTGCTGCAACTAAGAACTGGCACAGTCAAATATACAAATATATTTTTTAATAAAAAAAAAAAAGCCGTAGTTTCCCAGGAAGCCCTGATACAATAAAGGCAAGCAACTGCATGACCATGAGTCTTCGCCCACACTACATATTTGGCATCCAGACAGTAATGATCCTGAAGAGGTTCATAAGAGTTCCAAGTTAACAGAACACCTAGTGATAACCTAGAACTCCTCCAAGTACCTCCCAACCCCAAGGATTGTTAGAACAAGGCTTGAACATGAACATGAACGAGGCTTGAACGAGGCATGAACATGAGGCTTGAACAACACCGTCCTCCATACTTCCTGTTACATAGGTGTATTCTTTTAATGTTAAAATAGTTACAAAGTGAAAGTGAAAGTGAAGTCTCTCAGTCTACTGTACGACTCTTTNACAAGGCTTGAACATGAACATGAACGAGGCTTGAACGAGGCATGAACATGAGGCTTGAACAACACCGTCCTCCATACTTCCTGTTACATAGGTGTATTCTTTTAATGTTAAAATAGTTACAAAGTGAAAGTGAAAGTGAAGTCTCTCAGTCTACTGTACGACTCTTTGGGACCCCATAGAATATAGCCTGTAGGCTCCTCCATTCATCCATGAGATTTTCCAGGCAAGAGTACTGGAGTGGGTTGCCATTTCCTTCTCCAAGGAGATCTTCCGGATCCAGGGATTGAACCCCAGTCTCCCACATTGCAGGCAGAAGCTTTTACCGTCTGAGCCACCAGGGAAGTCCGATTACAAAATAGTTAACTAGAAGTAAAAACAAGTAGACTTGGAGGTCAATTAACCTGATCTAAGATTATCATGTGTTCTCAAGTCCATCAACTACCGTCTGAGCCACCAGGGAAGCCCATCAGCTACTCAAAGTCATCCAAAGATAATACCACCTACCAGTCTCCTGATCTCTAGCCTACAAATGTAGCTTCACTGAGATGGAATGCAAAGTTAGTTCTGAATTGTAGTCTTATCCACAATGTTTATTTGCTTAATTTGTCCCTTTGTTAAACTTTATAAATTCTTTGAAGAAATGAATTGTTTTCCTCATCTCTATATTTCCAGTGACTTCTCTACAGGAGAACTTAAATATTTGGTGAAAGAATGAATACATAAATGAGCAGATTTAAATGAATGTCATAAAGACCAGTGAAACAAACAAAATAAACTCATGAATAAGAACAGGGATTCATATTTACCACTGGCCCAACAAGGCTCACAAAATATCAAATCTCTTGTCAAGATCTCATAGATCAATGAATATTATGAAATACAACTAAAAATGGTATTAAAATCCAGATCTGGTTGCTGAGACATAAAACTAGATATGGGACTCCTTCCTTGACTTCAATTTCATAATTCAAGCAGGAATACAATGCTAACATCATTTTCAGCTTTAATGTGCTAATTCTATTAAGTACAGTATATAGAGGATGAGACGGTTAGATAGCATCACTGATTCAGTGGACATGAATTTGAGCAAACTCCCAGAGACAGTAAAGGACAGTCCATGGGGTCGCAAAGAGTCGGACACGACTTAGCAGCTGAACAACAACAACATTAAGCATAATAGTGTCTGGACACTGTGGATTACAAAGGAATTCAAATTTTAGAACATAAATAAGCGCTCTGACTCATGAAGATTCAGCCAAAGTACACAAACAGGGAAACAAAATACCAAAAGCACTGTGGAGAAAGACAGGATATTCACTTAAGTTACCTGCATTAACTGCAGTGACCAGGAGCCAAAAATAGGAGGGAGATACCTCACAAAAAATTCAGACTACTCTCCTCCATAAATGACCTGGGTTCCTCAGCTTCCCACTTACTCAAAGACTTAATCTGTCTGTACTTCACCTGCAAAATGGGATTTATGTCGGAGAAGGCAATGACACCCCACTCCAGTACTCTTGCCTGGAAAATCCATGGGCGGAAGAGCCTGGTAGGCTGCAGTCCATGGGGTCGCGAAGAGTTGGACAGGACTGAGCGACTTCACTTTCACTTTTCATTTTCATGCATTGGAGAAGAAAATGGCAACCCACTCCAGTGTTCTTGCCTGGAGAATCCCAGGGACGGGGGAGCCTGGTGGGCTGCTGTCTATGGGGTCGCACAGAGTTGGACACGACCGAAGTGACTTAGCAGCAGCAGCAGCAGCAGCATAGGGTTATTGAGAAGTTTACTTGCACTAATAGGCATAAAGTGCTGAGCACTGCATTACATGTCATAAACACTCAGTAAATGCTAAGCAAAAGGCTGCAAGGCTGCCCTCTCCTCAAAGGTAAGCACAGCCATCCATCACCCCTGACAGTGGAACATCACTTTCCCTCCTCTGGGTCACACTGTGGGGAGGCCTTCATAATGACTCCATGTTCATCCCTCTCTCTTCTTACTTTTTGAAAAAAAAATTTTTTTTAAAGCCCAGTAAGCCTTCTCTTTACCTTCACCCTTCAGGCATGAGGGTTCAAGATAATAAGTTATCATTTTAATACTATATTTCATCAAATTTAAATTACTTTTTTTTTCTCACATTTTAGCATCCTTGAAAGGAGGATACATCTTATAATCGACTGTATCTTAATTCTATGAATATGGTAATAACACTGTTGGTTACTTTCCATTCCAGATATACAGCATTTCTGTGATTCCATAAATTCCATAGAATTTTTTGTGGCCTCACCACAGAAACTTGTCACTGTTTGTAGTGTTATCTCTTTGAGAACATTAATAGAAGAATATTTGGAAAAAATGAAAATTTTGTGTTAAATGGGATTGGTTACCCACCAAAGATTATTTCCAAAATCCTGCTAATGCTTAGAGGACTGGTTACTTATGGTATACATTTTCAATTAAAAATAAATCAGAGTTCTGATGATGCTGTCACCAAAAACAAGCGAGGCTGATAACAAATAGGATTTTCTGGAGAATGGGAAAGTCACTTGGGGACATTGACTTAAACCTTTGTCCTCCTAGCTCATTTTGCAGAAGGGCCACCAGGTTACACAGCTGTGGCCCATAAGTTCACTCCTCTTTATAGCAAAAAAGGGGGAGAGGGAGTGAGAGGAGTTCACAACACGCATACATATGTAGAAGCAGTCCACACCAAGTGTCATAGTTGGTTTTTTGTTGTTGCTGTTGTTTTTTCAATACAGAGTTTATGAAAGCCATATGTCAAAGTCGATGAGAGTTCACTCCTGTGCACAGCTAGGTCGCCCTAATCAATTACATTTTCACAGCCGAATAACTGACGACCCACAACATCAGAAAATGCTCGTCTTCGTTCGAGTTACTAAACACAGTCTCTCCCTCTCCCCACGCCACAAGCCACTTCCACTCTCCTAAAATCAGTACCTGGAAAGCATATTGCTTCCAAAAGTACCCAGGGCGTTTAGCCCCACTGAGTTGAACAAGGGATTTAACTGCTTCTAACCGCGCCCCCTCCGCGGGCGAACTCTCCAACTGGCCCGCACAGCGCCTGCGGGGCCTCAGAAATTCAGGAGACGCTGATATCCAAACTTTCAACTTTCGCACTTTTCCTGTCTGTCAGAGGACGGAGGAGCCTGGTGGGCTGTAGTCCATGGGGTCGCACCTGAGCGACTTCACTTTTACTTTTCACTTTCATGTACTGGAGAAGGAAATGGCAACCCACTCCGGTGTTCTTGCCTGGAGAATCCCAGGGACGGGGGAGCCTGGTGGGCTGCCGTCTGTGGGGTCGCACAGAGTCGGACACGACTGAAGTGACTCAGCAGCAGCAGCAGCAGCAGAGGATGGAGGGAGACGGCCCTCATCCCAGAGAAAGGTCAGGTACACATGGCCAGTGTGAATAAGTTTGTGATCCAAATTCGTTTAAGCAGGCCAGGGGCTGAAAAGGTCAACCAGTAACTGCGCCGAAAGAAAGCTTGGGGTGCGAGCGTGCTGGGCCGGAGGGGCAGTGCCCGCCGCCATCCGTCAGCCACCCGCCGCAGCCGCCTATCTAAGCAAGCACACAGTCCAAGAATTAAGAGGCTTTGTTCTACAACTTCAATACCAATTCTTTACTCCCCAGCAACCGCCCCCCACTTCAGCCCTAGCCAGAAAAGAAATCCACATTGCCATCCCTTCTCCTGCCTCTACAGCAAATCCGGGGCTGCGCCCACTGCCCCCGACTTCCCACCCCTCGTCCGTAGCGAGACGCTCGGAGTGAGGCCTGGAGAGGAGGCCCGAACGCTCTTCACGCTCTTCCCCGCTCTCGTCCCGGCAACGGCCGGCGTCCGCGGAGCTCCCGGGTCCCCGGCGCCGCGGGGAGGAGTAGACAGAACACTCGCCCGATAGGCAGAGCCCCGCTAGCGGTCTCCAAATTCATCTCACAGGCCGAGCCCACTGCCCATCAGCTCAGCTCCTCCTGGCACCCCACCCGCCCTCACCTCGTCCGGTCCCTGCCGCCTTTGAGCTCCCGGGCCCCGGGAAGGGAGGCTCCAAATTCGCAGCCGAAATTGGGATGCAGGCGTTGAGGAGGAGGTGTTTGCTCAACTTCTTAGGACGTCATGACTCCTCCTCCGCAGCCAATCAGCGCCCTCCCTGAGGGAACAACCTTCTTCTCCGCCAATCGGCGGCGCTTCCAGGTACTAGGTCATACCCTGTCCCAGCTCCACCCCGAAAATCTTTCTGCCTTTTTAGATCTCTGACCTACGTCCGAAGCCGGGGACCTCACGTTCTTCCAGGATGGTTATTGACCAAATTTGTAACTGTNTATAAGAGACAGGGTACTAGGTCATACCCTGTCCCAGCTCCACCCCGAAAATCTTTCTGCCTTTTTAGATCTCTGACCTACGTCCGAAGCCGGGGACCTCACGTTCTTCCAGGATGGTTATTGACCAAATTTGTAACTGTTCGCAGCAGGGGACAGGCGGTAACGGTGAAGAAAATAGTCCGAACATTACACGTTCAACAGATGGGTGTATCTCCGGGGGTGGAGGGGAGGGAGGAGTTTCAAACTCATGTATATCACGCTCCTTTAGCAATATGCACTTCTCAAAACATTTTCACAGCCTCACAACAAAACTGTGAAGCCTGATGACCATTCTTAGAGCAGTTTTAGAGTCCAGCAAACGGAGACTGAGAAATTAAGTGTTGTGTGTCCACATCCAATGAATATTAATTTTCATTTATGAATTAATAATTTCACATTGAACTTTATTCTTATAAATAGTGTGTAGGCCCAGAGGTTTTTTGCTCAAATCAATGAGATGATCAGAGTTGCGTGCTTAAGGGAATATGGTCTAGGTAGTGTACAGAGGGGATTTGAGTAAAAATGATAGTAAAAACTTTAAGAGGACAAAGTCAACACCACGGGTAAAGATGACAGGTTAGAGGAAGAACTGAAGCAAATTTGGTATTTCAAGCTTGGCTAAGTGGTGATTAGGAAGCAGGTGATACTGAGAACAGTGCAGAAAAACATAGCAAGAAGGAAAGGCTTTAGAGGAATGATTAGGAATATGATCTTGGCGATGTAAAGCTAAAGATACAGAGGGAAAACTCAACTTCCAGAGAGGGCTCTAATTTTCTTTGTAATTAGAGATATGAGTGGAGTTTATAAAAATGTTCTAGGTTCAATATTGTTGACGTGAGAGTTGAAACCCAGCTGCGGCAAGTATGAGAAAAATACATGGTGGAGAAAATTTTCAAAACAGAAGGAAATATTACTGTCTAGCCACTGACACCCTAGGAAGACCACAGATGGACTTCGGTTTTCAGCTTCTAGAGCTGCGGCTAGTCTTCACAAAATGGGTATTCTCCTGTCTTCCAGGGCCAATTATCCAGGACTTTCTTTTCTTTTCTCTTTTTGTCTGTGCTGGGTCTTTGATGCCGCAAAGGCTTCTCTCTACTTAAGGAGAGCGGGGCCTACTCTGTCGTTGAGGTACATGGGGTTCTCAGTGCAGTAGTTTCTCTTTTTGCAAGCATGGGCCCTAGGGCTCTTAGATTTCAGTAGCTGAGGCACAAGGGCTCAGCAGCTGTGGCTCCCGGACTCTGGAGCAGAGGCTCAATAGCTGTGACACACAGGCTTAATTGCTCTGCGGCATGTGGGATCTTCCCAGACTAGGGATCAAACCCATGTCTCCTACACTGGCAGGCAGATTTTTTACCATTGAGCCACCAGGGAAGCCCTATTCAGGGCTTTTAAAGAACACTGGACTTTGTCACATATGCGTGAATTCTTAATACTCATTGAGTGTAGATATGCTATACTTAATCTTTCCGCCTCAGTGTGCTGAACTCTATAACTGTTCTAAGAATTGTCATCTGGTTTCACAGGCTTGTTATGAGGCTGTGAAAATACTTTGGAAAGTGCATATCACTAAACAAATGTGATAGTCATGAGTTCAAAACTTTTTTCCAGGAGATATACACGTCTGTTTAGTGTGTCATGCCCAGACTCTTTTGCCCACGGCCCTTCATACAATGTTTGAGTTCCTTCAAGATATGGCCAAAATCAGCCATCTCAGCTTTATTTTGACAACACCAGCCTGAAAAGAATAGTGAACCACAATCTGTCCTTTGTTATGTCCTAAGATTAAGAGCNGACTCTTTTGCCCACGGCCCTTCATACAATGTTTGAGTTCCTTCAAGATATGGCCAAAATCAGCCATCTCAGCTTTATTTTGACAACACCAGCCTGAAAAGAATAGTGAACCACAATCTGTCCTTTGTTATGTCCTAAGATTAAGAGCCTGGATCAGAATCCTTATTTTCCTGCTCGAAGTATAAATCATGGACAAGCTACTTAGTTTTCAAAAAAACCTAGAAAACCTAGGTTTCCTTATCTATTAATAGGTAAATAATAGGGACTACTTCAGGGGTTATTGCGGGGATATAAAATGAGATGATGTCCAAAGTGCTCTGCCAAGCATCTAGCTAAGAAACAGACAATTACTATTTATTTTCCCAAAGTCTCTTGTTGTCTATTTATCTGCAGTTCTCTTTCATTTCAATTGGGTAAATTAGGAGACATGAAGGGAGTGTATGCAGGGATAAAGGAGGGCAACAAATAAAAGATGGTAATGCCCACTTGCTCCCCAGGACTAGAAACAGTGAGACACCTGTAGGCCTTAATAGGTCCAGAGGAAGAGACAGTTACCAGAACACAGAAGGAGCTCTACCCGGGTTGTCACAGAAGCTATAGGGAAAGCCACCAGATAGTGGTGACTTTTGACAGGAATGGAGATGCCTAAAGAATCAATAACCCTTTCCAGAGAGGAAGTTATCTAAAGCAGGGGTCAATAAAATTTTTTTTTTCTGTAAAGGACCAGAAAATTAATATTTTAGGCTTTCAGTTCAGTTCAGTTCAGTTCTGTTCAGTTCAGTCGCTCAGTCGTGTCTGACTTTGTGACCCCATGAATTGCAGCACACCAGGCCTCCCTGTCCATCACCAACTTCTGGAGTTCACTCAGACTCACGTCCATCGAGTCCGTGATGCCATCCAGCCATCTCATCCTCTGTCGCCCCCTTCTCCTCCTGCCCCCAATCTCTCCCAGCATCAGAGTTTTTTCCAATGAGTCAACTCTTGGCATGAGGTGGTGTTCTAATCAACTTTAGCCAATGTTTTATATAGTACATGCACAGGTATTCTAATAGTACATATACATAAGCATGCATGCAAATATAGATATATTCCAAGCTATTGATATATATGTCTAATGTAGAATGGAAACAGAAAATCTACAGTGACTTTAGCTCTATGATGCTTGAATCTTTGTTTTCCCACTTTCTTTGTGTTTGTTGTTATTCTTAGATTAATTGGCTTTTATTTCACTGAAAATGTTGAAAGATATATATTAAATTAACACTTATATATCAATTATCAGTTCAGTTCAGTTCATTTCAGTTGCTCAGTTGTGTCTGACTCGTTGAAACCCCATGAATCACAGCACGCCAGGCCTCCCTGTACATTACCAATTCCTGGAGTTTACTCAAACTCATGTCCATCGAGTCGGTGATGCCATCCAGCTATCTCATTCTC
>SJYV01009750.1:0-81275 GCA_006410875.1 Neotragus pygmaeus | reverse complement strand
GGAAAAAGTGGAAACAGTGGCAGATCTTATTTTCCTGGGCTCCAAAATCACTGTGGATAGTGACTTCAGCCATGAAATTAAAAGACTCTTGCTACTTGGAAGGAAAGCTATAAGAAATCTAGACAACATATTAAAAGGCAGAGACATTACTTTGCCAACAAAGATCTATAGAGGCAAAGCTATGATTTTTCCAGTAGTCATGTACAAATGTGAGAGTTGGACCATAAAGAAGGCTGCACACCAAAGAATTGATGCTTTTGAACTGTGGTATTGGAGAAGACTCTTGAGAGTCCCTTGGTCAGCAAGGAGTTCAAACCAGTCAATCCTAAAGGAAATCGACTTTGAATATTCATTGGAAGGACTGATGCTGAAGCTGAAATTCCAATAATTTGGCCACTTGATGTGAAGAACTGACTCTTTGGAAAAGAGCCTGATGCTGGGAAAAATTGAAGGCAGGAGGAGAAGGGGACGACAGAGGATGAGATGGTTGGATAGCATCACCGAGTCAATGGACATGAGCAAACACAGGGAGATAGTGAAGGACAGGGAAGCCTGGTACACTGTAGATCATGGGTCACAGAGTCGGACACGACTTAGTGACTGAACAGCAACAACCCTAGTTATTGCCACTTTGTTACAGGGGCCCTTGGGAACCTAGTTCAGACTTAATTCATCAAACAGCCAGACTGTCCCCCAATATTATGGTGATTGCTCATGTATCACTGAGGATACACACAAACAAGTAAAATCATGCAATGAATGAAGAAGGTAGAAACATACGCTAACTGTATTGGCAGGAATTTAAATCAAGATCACTTCTTTAGATTGATCTTTCAAAGGTTGTTTGCTCTAAATGTCTAAAGAAAATGAAATTGAGCTACAGCTTCATTGTGAACTCTAAAATCAACCTGAAATACAGGTACACTGAGACTGGTTGATTCTACTTTTAGAAGACCTATGCCCATGGATTTTGAAGAATCGCTCTTAAACCTGCATTTTCTACAGACTCATTTAGCAAAAATATTTTGCTTAAAAAAATGCCTATATGAAAAGAGAATGGTGGAAACAAACATTTTTAATCACTCATCTCTGACAAGTCTTCTGTAACCCATGCTTCTTTGTGAGGTAGATTGACAAAAAGCATATCAAAGTTTTCACTGGTGAGTACTATCTTGAAAATAGTAGTGTTGCTCTTATCACATATGGTATACTGGGCACACTAGCCTGACAACGTGAGTAAAAAGACAAGTATCACCCTCAAATGAAACAGATGCCTAGCACCAAAATGGAGGTCTTCATTGCAGGACGTGGGCTTCTCACTGTGGCGGCTGCTCTTGTGGAGCACACGCTCTAGGCTCTCTGGCTCAGTAGCTGTGATGCCTGGGCCTAGTGGCTCCTGTGGAATATTCCTGGACCAGGATCGAACCCACGTCCCCTACGTTGACAGGTAGCTTTTTAACCAGAAGACCACCAGGTAAGACGTAGGAATTGTTTTTAAATGAATCACTGAAGGGATTTTCCAGGTCCCTTTCAGGAGATCCTGTTTTCCTCTCAAGATCTCTATCAGGTAAACCAGCTGTAACTTAATTGCTTGTTTTCTACCTGAAGCAATGAAACGATAACCCCAGAACTGTGAGATGCATGGAATCAAAAAGGTGAACAGAATCTTGCCCATGAAAGACAATTATCTGGTCAGGCCAGCCATGCCCAGATCCCTATGTTAGAGACACAGGGACAGATCCAGATTTGGGGGGAGCCTGAGATACCATCTGTTGGAACTCCTTCAATAAAAAAGACAAAATTATAAATTTAAAATTAAGTACAATAATGAATTCTTATTTATACTAAGAAAAGAATTCATGATGAATTATTAGGGGCTTGAAAATTCAGGTCTCATTCTTCTGAGATTTCTTCGGGCAATTTACCAAAATGTTTACATAGAAATACTTCCTGGGCTCAACTCTGGCTTCCTTTCTCTACTGGGAATAATCTACAGTTCCCAGTCAAGCCCAGCACTCACAGGGGTCAAGTAAGGGAGGGACTGAAGCTGAAACCTATTTTCTTTATGCTACATTCAATTCTGTAGAGAGGGTTGTGTCCAGCTATAATCAGACTTCCCTACACAGGACAGAATACACTGTCAGGCAACGACGTGTGTATCTTATTAAAAAAAAAATAAATAAATTGACATTTTTGGCTTTTGAGTTCAATCTGCACAAGTCAGTCCCTAAGATCCCAAAGTGCTGATAACAATGATGACAGCTTGAATGTGGAGATTCTTACAAATAATATCATCCTGAGAATCCGTGGTTGAACAACTAATCACACACTATTCCTCTGACATCTCCAACAAGCACCACCAGCTCCGTATATACAACTTAGCAAGAAATACTGGACTCTTCTCCTTGCTGGATATACACAAACACACTTACACTCCCCCCACAAGATACAGCTGACTCCATTTTCTATGACCTCAGTTTAGGAAGAAATTTACATCTAATAAATTCTCAACCTTGGCTGCTCATCAAATGCATAAGTAAGAAAAATCCTCTAATAAGAATGTATACAAAACAGACTTTAGAAAAAAAAAGCATGACTGACTCCAATGGGCCAAGGGGTCAACTCTGAAACAAGGTAGTAGCTGTGCTGCTATTCATGAAATGGAGAGTGGAAGAGAGTTGTGCTTTTTAGAAAATAAGGATTAAGGTTGCATGCATATCTAGTATGAGGTACCTACAGGATATACCCAGAAAAAGATGTTTAGTAACCAAGTACTAGTTACATTCAGACACGTCTTATGCTCCTGGTAAGTTGTGAATCCCATGAAGTAAGATAATATATCTTATACACATTTATTTATAGTCTTGGTGTCCACCTCAGGACCTGCAGTATTTAGGAATTCAATACATATTTGCGCTAAGGAATTCAATACATATTTGGTGAATGGATGAAAAAACAAGCTAGTGTATGAAGTAAATGAACAGTGTTTTGTAATCTGTTAAAAAAACTGTCATCAAAACCAAAGCTTTTCTGTGCACTTGCCAAGTCCCAAACAGAAATGAGAATTCTGGTGCCTGAAGCCCTGACACCTGAAAAATCCTGATTCATTTACTTTGTCCACTCGGCTAGCAGGTTCTTCCAGAGACTAACTTCACTTGGATTCTCACCTCCTTTACCCCACATGCCTATCAGTTAACACCACTACTTATTGCTACGATCTATAATGCTGATTGGTATTCATCTAGAATACCAGCTGTTGTCTGTGCCCATATTCTCTGCGTTCTCTGCTCTGCTTTCTTAGCCTCATTTTCTCCACCACTTGTAGGTGCATCCCACTACCAACGGCTATCCTTATCAAGTCCCTCTCAATTTTTTTTCTTCCTTCCATGGTATATCGTTGTACTAGCAGGAAAGAAATGGCAAACACAAAGACTGTAAGTGAAAGAGTTCCATGAAAGAAGTATGGGCAAGGCTTAGAGAAACACTCAGGGATCATCAGCAAGAGAGGCAGATCATTGCTACTTCACAACCAAAGGGACAGGAATGGGAATAGTGTCTCCATAACCTAGAAAATGTTTGGAACCACAGAAGAGGAACTGAGAGCTGTAGCTATAGAACACAGCCATTGCCATAACTCTGGCCAAGCAAAAGTAAAGGTGCAAAGGGAATAAGTAACCCAACATGCTTTTCTTTTCACCTCCCAATATCCTGTTATTGTCTCTCTTTGGCCAAACCCAGCTAGAGGCCAAAGGACAAGGGAAGCCTGATAATGGCATCCACAGAGGTCAGTGTCTGACACACAGAGGGTAAAGAGCATGGTATGGATCAAAGTGCAAGGTGGGGGTATGCAAACAGAGAATAAAGCATACAGTCCATTCATCTTGCTACTCAGCTTTTACCCTTGACCTTTGCCTAAATGAAGAACTTGTGAACCCTGCACAGGAGAAACACAGCATCTCATCAGCTGTAGTGTCACGGTTGAGTGATGTCAGTTCTGTCATACTTCCCACCCCTGGAATCTAGACTGTGATGTCAGCCACCACTGACACTCTTCATAAAATGTAAGATGGAAAAAGAGGAAAACAATTCATTTAAAACTGCTGGGAAAGCTTTTCGTAGTTGGCTACAGAACCAATAACAACAGCTTATGTGTTTTGCCACTCATTCCTCTACTTTCTACCAACATCTTGGCTGAACAGAATTCTTTATCTGGTGGAGTTACCCAAACATTTTTGCCTGCAAAATCTGAGTCCTTGGTGTTTCAGGTTTATTGAGCTATTGGAATTTTCCATTGACTAGTGTTTTGAACTGGGAATTCTAGACTTTATCTTTTAATGTCCACTCTCCAGAGTACCCAGAAGTGTCCAGTCCATTCCGCAGTCCACCCCATGGTTGCCATATCAACTAAGTGGAAGACTATTTGGTCCCTCACTACTTTGTTCGCTCTCTGTACTCTATCACATACATGTGCACTAAATTACTTCAGCCACGTTCTACTCTTTGTGACCCCATTAACTGTAGCCAGCCAGGATCCCCTGTCCATGGGATCCTCCAGGCAAGAATACTGGAGTGGGTTGCCATGCCCTCTTCCAGGGTATCTTCCCAACCCAGGGATCGAACCAGAGTCTTCTAAGTCTCCTGCATTGCAGACTGATTCTTTACTGCTGAGCCACTGGTGAAGGCCCATATTCCATCCCATGCCACCTTTAATGATAATTTGAGTATGTGATGTTATTATATGCCGTTGCCTCCCAACGAGGATGGTATTTATGCATTCAAGTGTATGAATATCGCAACCTGAGAATTCCATTTTGAGGATTACTCTTGAGACCAACATAAGTCAGGGTCTCAGCCAGGGACTCTAACTCAGAGTCCCTCGGCATATTTTTCCTGTACTCCAAACTTTGACAAGAGTAGCTCATCAACCCAACTCAACAGGAGATCTTAGGGCAAACCCTGGCATGAAACCCTGGGATGAAATCCATAGAGGTCAGCCTCCCGGGCCCAGATCAAGTTAGAAACCTGGAGAATGGATGTGACGTAGCACTCAGATAATAATCAGCATCTTGGCCACATTCACATTAAAAAAAAAAAACAAAACACTTTTTTTTTAAGTTATAACTCTTGAATTATAAAATTTAAGGTTGAGAAGAGTTTTTAAAGCTTCTTTACAGAGCAAACATCAATATTTGTTCCTCTAAATCAATTAACATGAAAGACTAAATGAACATATGTATGTAAGACTCTGTTATAGAGGCTTGGTACCCCACTAATCTAAATCCACTTCTAAATGGAAAGATTACTCAGAAAATCCCAACATGCCTTATAATTATTTTACTTTGATTATATTTTCCTTTTGAGGTTTAATGACTTTGAATAATGTGCTGATGCAATTTTGTTAGAACCTATCAATTTTAGAAATAATATATTAAAATTATATTTGATATAATTATAACTGGAAATATTCTTCGATAATACTCTACATGTTTGCTAATGTCATTTGGAGCAAACAAAATTACCAGAGCATATCTGGACATTTTTTTAAATTTCCTGTCACTAATGAATATTCAACTCTTATCCTTATGATAGTAACAGTCCTTGGGACTGACATTCTCTTTATTGAATTTTTGTGACCTGTTATGATGGCTTATAAAGTTGGGAATGATAGGTGTGACTTATCCATGTAAATAAGGTTAAAATACAGTGTAATGTAAACACTAAGGAATATTTACAGTTGCTAATGAGTTTCAGTTGGAGAATTTATAGAGCTCTGCTACTGATGGATGGAAATTCAGTTTAACAGTACTGATTATACTTAGCCTTGAAATGGAGCGATAAGTGGAGAAGTAGAGAGACTGGAAAAAGTAATATTGGGAAAGGAGAAAGATATGTAATTGGAGGAGCTAAAGAATCACCAAAATAAAATCTTATTAAGACTCAGCATCAGGGTCCCCTGGTGGCTCGGTGGTAAAGGATCTGCCTGCCAATGCAGGATATGCAAGTTCAATCCCTGGTTCAGGAAGATCCCACATTCTACAGAGCAAGTAAGCCCATGCATGACTACTGAACCTGTGCTCTAGAGCCTGAGAGCTGTAATTACTGAGCCCACATGTTGCAGCTACTGAAGCCCACACACCATAACTCCTGTGCTCTACAACAAGGGAAATCACAGCAATAAAAACCCCCACACTACAACAATAAAGTAGCCCCTACTTACAGCAACTAGAGGAAAAACTCTCACAGCCAAAAATAAATAAATAATGAAATCAGGAATTAAAAAAAAAAAAAATCTCAGCATCCTGGCTGAAGAACCATCATTTCCATTTAAATGATTTTATCTATATGATCTAATGTAGACTTGGTTTAACCTTAAGATCTCCAGACTCAGATATAATGGAAAGCATGTAGATTTGTAGAAATACCCCAACATAAACTTCTAGGGATTTGAGCTCTTTTACTTTAATTCTTCTTATCAGTTCAGTTCAGTCGCTCAGTCGTGTCCAATTCTGTGGCCCCATGAATCGTAGCACGCCAGGCCTCCCTGTCCATCACCAACTCCCGGAGTTCACCCAGACTCACGTCCATCGAGTCGGGGATGCCATCCAGCCATCTCATCCTCTGTCGTCCCCTTCTCCTCCTGCCCCCAGCCCCTCCCAGCATCAGAGTCTTTTCCAATGAGTCAACTCTTCGCATGAGGTGGCCAAAGTACTGGAGTTTCAGCTTTATCATAGTTCTTAAAAATATTTTGATGGTTGGCTTATGTTACTTTCATTCCGTGGAGAAGACTGATTCCTGTGCTGACGTATTTAAAGCAGGAATATAGGAAAATTATTTACATAAACACAGATAGCTAATTCTTACATGAAATCAATGAGTTCCTAAATATTTTCTATAGGATATCAGTGAAAAATATGCAGCAAATGATCCTAAAGTACATGAAAACCATAACCTGAAAGGTTTCCATTAAAAAAAAAAGTATAAACAATAGAGTAGTGAAAGTACAGGTCAGAATCTAAGAATATAATATATACTTTAGAAAGTCTTAAAAGAGAAATACCACTCATATTTTATGATAAGAAAAATTTGAACATAAAAATTTTTTCTTGGTCCATTGGCCTCCTCTCCCCACATCTACTGTGCACTGTCTGTATCTCCATTATGCATCAGCAAAACCTCCCCATAGGCAGAAATACCTACTCAACCATAAACAGCAACATTCTCCTAGCACCAATAAGATAATCCCTTAAAAGATAACAGTCCTTCTTCATCTTATAAGGGGTCACAGTGACCCACCACTGTGTACTTACAAATCTAGGATTGTGTCAGCTGTCAGAAATATACCATTTAAAATACAGCTCTCTTCTCAAAAAACTTATATCACTGTGCTTTGACCTCTAATGGACAGGACAGATCTCAGAGTGCTCTGAGATGTTGTTCCTGGGTGTGTGCTCTGTCCTGTTCAACTCTTTGCGACACTATGAACTATAGCCCACCAGCCTCCTCTGTCCGTGGGGTTTCCCAAGCAAGAATACTGGACTGGGTTGCCATTTCCTTCTCCAGGGATCTTCTGGACTCAGGGGTCAAATCCACTTCTCTTGCACTGCAGGCAGATTCTTTACCTCTTGAATCACTGGGGATTCCCACTGTACCTGGGTTATAATCTTCAATTTGGCTCGAATAAAATTTTCCTCTTCTTTCTTAGATCAACCAATTACATTTTTACTGACACAGGAAATACATTTAAAAATACAAATGTATACAGAGGTAAAATGCAAACAATATAGTAATTATATGGTAATCAGAAAAGTACCATCTTTGAACACCTACATGCCAGATATTGTGAAAAGTGTTAAATCTATGATAGCCCATGCAAGCCATACACTATCCCATGAGGTAGATATTAATAATCACAATCAATTTGAGAAAACTGAGACTCAGAAAAGTTAAATGAAGACACACAGATCCCTGCTGAGGAACTCAGCTTAGGTCCATTTCCTGGCGGACTCCAAAGCTCAAGCTCTTAACCACGATGCTGTTATTCTCAGAAAGAATAATTTGTGAATTTGAACCTGGATTAGTAATTAATTTTAGTAAGATGACTGCCTTTCTATACAATTTTCTATCCCAGAACTTGCCTGCTATAAGGTCCTGAAGCGTGAAAGCTTTTATCTTCTCTGGGTGGCAGCCTCTCTCACATTCAAAATCAAGAGAAAATATAATCTGACTATACAAGATGATCTATTTATTTTCAAGGCTGTAGACGTCATGGTGTCTGAACGGAAAGAAATGGATAGGTAGAGGGTAGAGGTGAAGAAGAAGCTGTGTTTGCAATAGCCTCAAGGAATTATTTATAGATGGACCAACAGAGAAATTCAGTGCTGTCAATAAGGATCTTTGGAGAAAAACGTAGGGAAAAAAGCAGAGGTGTTTGGTTTCTTCTGCGTAAAAACAGCAAATGGCAGATGACGCCCCTGCTGCCACGGCAGTACCTGCAAGCCCCAGGGCCCTGGAGTACATTCCTGTGTTTTACACAGTGTGGTGCACACAGTGTGTGTGTTTACACCCTCCTGTAGTGGCTTCTGGGAGGCCTGGGCACCTGTGGACATGCCCGGGTCATAGCTGAGGCCAACCCTGCAAAGCTGGCAAAGGCAAGGCCAAGGATATGGACCGTCCTCGGCGCCCCCCACACGCACCCACACCCCTTCTGCCACCATCACCAAGCTGGGCCATCTGGTCACAACATGAAGCCCGGAAGACATCTATCTCTTCTCTCTGCTGATCAAAGGATCTGAGGTCACTGACTTTTTTCCCCAGGACATCCCTCAAGAAGGTTTTGAAGCATATGCCTGTGCAAAAGCAGCCTTTTGCTAGCCAGCAGACCAAGTTCAAGGCATTTGTTGCCATCGGGAATTACAAGGGACATGTAAGTTTTGGTATCAAGTTCCCAAGGAGGCAACCACTAACATCTGTGGGGCCAGCACTCTGGGCAAGGTCTCCACTGTCAGTGTGCGATGAGGTTATTGGGGGAACAAGATCTGCAAGCCCCATGTTGTCCCTTGCAAGGTGACTGGTCACTGGGGCTGTGTGCTGGAGCACCCACTCCCTGCCTGCCTCCGGGGGCATTGACCTGGTCTCAGCCCCTGTGCCCAAGAAGCTTCTACTGAGGGCCGGAATTGACGGAGTGCTACACCTCTGTCAGGGGCTGCTCCACCACTTTGGGCAACTTGGCCAAGGCCACTTTTGATACCATTTCCAACCTATAGCTATCTCACTCCTGATCTCTGGAAAGAGACAGTGTTCACCCAGACCTGCACCAGAGTTTCCATGCAGAGGACCCAGGCTCCAACTGTAGCCACCACATAATTTTCTATGAGAAAAATAAAGTGAATGAAGCTGGTAAAAGAGAGAGAGAGAGAGATTTGAAGATTGACAGTAGTGCACAAATGAAAGTAAAATTAGAGTTTTAAGAGGCAAAAGGGGTGGGGAGGTGGATGGGTAAAGCTCAGATCAAGTAACAGTTTGGGTCATACTTTGGACATATCAAATATGAAATGGTGAAGAGATGAAATACTTGAGAAGGAGACTGGGGACCAATAAAGTGGTTGGAGAAGTTGGGTAAAAGCAAACCAATACTTTAATTTTTGCCTAAATGAACATAAAGTGAAAGTGAAGTCGCTCAGGTGTGTCTGACTGTGACCCCATGGACTGTAGCCTACCAGGCTCCTCCCTCCATGGAATTCTCCAGGCAAGAGTACTGGAGTGGGTTTCCTTTTCCACTAAATGAACATAATCAAGATGAGATGTGTGTAAAACAGAATAAAGATACTCACTGCTCATGGACTTCTCCCTACCCTTTCACCCCCATCAAATCTGACATTGCCATCAGAAGGGGTATCTTCAGCACTTATCAAAATAGAAGAAGGGAGAAAGTGGGGAGGAGGAGAAGAAAAAGGAGAAGAAACATCACTAGATTCAAATTCAGAGGTTTGATTGAGATAGTTCAGAAATAAAGGATGGGACAAGCCATCCCAAGGTATGTTGTAGCTCTTGGCTGCCAGCTTCTCACACATTTAACCTGAAAGCATTAAAAATCATTTTNGATCCAGTCATCTTTTGGTGAGACCATATTTTGTAGGTTGTTTCTGCTTTTCATCAAGAAGCATAGATCATCTGCTTTTCTCTCTTTTTGTGGTGTTAGCAGCCATTGAGTTTTATTGCCTGGATCCATTCATTTATTAAGTGTTGTGAAATGGTAATATTCCAGTTTGATCTTTTTTTTTTTTAATCTGTTGGAATACTTTCAAAAGGAGAGAAACTTTCCCTCACCTTTGGTTTGTTTTCCCAGTAGAACAGTTTATGTAGGAAAGGCAGGTGAATATGTGGTATTTTAATTTACCAGTTGTTTTTCCTTTCTCTTATATTTAGGGACTTATTTGGCTGCAGTGGAGTCTTAGTGGTGGCATGAAGGATCTTTAGTTGCAGCATGTGGGATCTAGCTCCCTTGNCAGTTTATGTAGGAAAGGCAGGTGAATATGTGGTATTTTAATTTACCAGTTGTTTTTCCTTTCTCTTATATTTAGGGACTTATTTGGCTGCAGTGGAGTCTTAGTGGTGGCATGAAGGATCTTTAGTTGCAGCATGTGGGATCTAGCTCCCTTGCCAGGGGTTGAACCTGGGTCCCCTGCATTGGAAGTGTAGAGTTTTTGCCACTGGACCACCAGGGAAGTCCCAGTTTACCAGTTTTCAAGATACACATTTGTTTCCTATCATCCTTTGAGAGTGACCAGTTGATTTTTTGTTATTAATATTACATGTGATTATGAATTTTTGGACTTGAACATACTCTATTGGTTTTTAGTTCAGTTCAGTTGCACAGTCGTGTTCGACTCTTTGTGACCCCATGGACTGCAGGATGCCAGGCATCCCTGTCCATCACCAACTCCTGGAGCTTACTCAAACTCATGTCCATCACATCAGTGATGCCACCCAGCCACCTCATCCTCTGTCGTCCCCTTCTTCTCCTGCCTTCAATCTTTCCCAGCATCAGGATCTTTTCAAATGAGCTGGTTCTTCACATCAAGTGGCCAAAGTATTGGAGTCTCAGGTTCAGCATCCGTCCTTCCAACAAATATTCAGGACTTATTTCCTTTAAGATTGACTGGTTTGATCTCCTTGCAGTCCAAGGGACTCTCAAGAGTCTTCTCCAACACCACAGTTCAAAAGCATCAATTCTTTAGCACTCAATCTTCTTTATAGTCCAACTCTCACATCCATACATGACTACTGAAAAAACCATAGCTTTGACTAGATGGACCTTTGTTGGTAAAGTAATGTCTCTGCTTTTNGTTTTCTGGAACTCTCTTGCTTTTTCCATGATCCAGCGGATGTTGGCAATTTGATCTCTGGTTCCTCTGCCTTTTCTAAAACCAGCTTGAACATCTGGAATTTCACAGTTCCCGTATTGCTGAAGCCTGGCTTGGAGAATTTTGAGCATTACTTTACTAGCATGGGAAATGAGTGCAATTGTGTGGTAGTTTGAGCATTCTTTGGCATTGCCTTTCTTTTGATTGGGATGAAAACTGACCTTTTCCAGTTCTGTGCCAGTCTTGAGTTTTCCAAATCGCTATGGTTTTTCCAGCAGTCATGTATGGATGTGAGAGTTGGACTCTAAAGAAAGCTGAGCGCTGAGGGATTGATGCTTTTGAACTATGGTGTTGGAGAAGACTCTTGAGAGTCCTTGGACTGCAAAGAGATCCAACAAGTCCATCCTAAAGGAGATCAATCCTGGATGTTCATTGGACGGACTGATGTTGAATCTGAAACTCCAATACTTTGGTCACCTGATGTGAAGAGCTGACTCATTGGAAAAGACTCTGATGCTGGGAAAGATTGAAGACAGGAGGAGAAGGGGATGACAGAGGATGAGATGGTTGGATGGTATCACAGACTCAATGGATATGAGTTTGAGTAATCTCCGAAACTGGTGATGGACAGGGAGGCCTGGTGTGCTGCGGTTCATGGAGTCGCAAAGAGTCGGACATAACTGAGTGACTGAACTGAACTGAAGTATAGACAGCAAAAATGAGAGGATACGTCTTGTATAGATTCAGGCAACCACTACCACAATATAGAGAACAGTTATATCATCCTCAAAACTCCCTCCGTGTTCATAACATGCTTTGTAGTAACATTGTGCTCATATGTTTAACCCCAGGCAATCACTGATTTGCTCTCTGTTGCTATGTTTTTATCGTTGCATGAATGACTTCCCCAATGATCCAATTGTTAACACTCTGCCCTTCTAATGCAGGGGGTGTGGGTTCCATCCCTGGTTGAGGAACTAAGATCCCACATGCTGTGCAATGTAGCAAAAAACAAAAATAAAAAACAACATACAAATAGAATCATATTGTATGCAATTTTGGGATAACCTTCTTCTAGTCAGAATTATATATTCAGAAAACATCTAAGTTGTAGAGTGTATCAATAGTTCATTCCTTCTTATTGTTGCATAATATTCTATGGTATGTGTATACTACAGTTTATCCATTCACTCACTAAAGAACACTCAGTGTTTTGACTCCTGGCGATTTTGAATAGAGTTGCATATATCTGTAGAGGTTTTTATGTTTTCATTTTACTACCTTGGAGTAGGATTGTTAGGTTTTAGGGAAATTTAACTTTTTAACTACCAGGTCTTCCCTGGTGGTTTCGTGATTAAGAATCTGCCAGCTAATGCAGGGGATATGTGTTTGATTCCTGGTACGAGAAGATTCCGCATACCATGGGGAAACTAAGTGCATGCACTGCACCGACGGGACTCCCCTGCAACTACTGAAGCTGGCGTGCCCTAGCACCTGTGCTCGAAACAAGAGAAGCCATCGCAAGAGACACTATCAACTGCAAATACAGAGTAGCCACGGTTTACTGCAACTAGAGAAAGCCCGCATGCAGCAACAAAGACCCAGCACAAAGAAAAATAAACAAAAAATTTTTAATTTATTAAGAAAAAAAAAAAGAAACTGCTAATCTGTTTTCCAGAGTGGCTCTACTGTGTTTTATTATCACCAGGAGTCCAGAAGAGTTCCAGTTACTCTGCATCAGCATTAGGACTTGGTATATTTACTCATCTTAATTTTAGATACTCTGATTGAGATACTGTAGTGGTATTAAAATTATGGTATTAATTTGTGTTTTTCTAGTAGTAAATGGTGTTGGATATCTTTTTATGTGCTATTTATTTGCCTTCTACATAAGCTCTTTAGTGAAGTGTCTTTTCAAGCATTTCCACATTTTTAATTGGGTTGTTTTCTTTCTCTTCACTTTTGAGATACTTTATGTATTCTGGTTATAAGCCCTCTATAGAATATCTGGAATGCAAATAATTTCTTTCAATCTATAACTTAATGTCTACCACAGAGAAAAAGGTTTTAATTTTTATGAAGTCTAATGTGTTAATATTTTTCTTTTGTGGACTGTGCTTTTGATACCTTGTCCAGAACTCTTTGTTTAACCCCAGTCATGAAGACTTTTCCTAGGTTTACTACTAAACACATGTATGGATATAAGTTTTATATTTTATGATTCATTTAAGATTAATTTTTGCGTTGGTGTGAAGTTTTGTCAAGGATCATTTTTTTGTTCATTTATTTGTTCGCTTGTGATTGTCCACTTGCTCCAGCATGATTTGTTGAAAGGCTCCCCTTTTCAACATTAAACTGCCTTTGTATCTTTGTCAAAAATAAATCAGCCATGTTTAAGTAGCTCTATTTCTGGACTATCTATTCTGTTCATTGATTTCTGTGTCTATCAGTTTGTCAGTATCACACAGTTCTGATTGTTGCAGCTTTATTATAAGACTTAAAATCAAGTATTGTGATTCCTTTAATTTTACTCCTGCTTTTCAAAATTGTTTTGGCTATCCTAGTTCTTTGGCCTTCACATAGAAGTGTTTATATCTCAAAAAAATACTGTCATGATTTTGATTGGAATTGCAAGGTGTAGGGGTGGATGAAATCAGTGAATAGAGTCAAAAGATAGAAACATCCAGTTAAAAAGTAAGTGTTGGAGATGTAGTATAGTATTGTATTACATATTTGAAAGTTTCTAAGAGAATAGATCTAAAAAGTTCTCATCACACACAAAAAAAATTTTGTAACTATGTAGGGTGACAGACTCTTGAGAATCTCTTCAACAGCAAGGTCAAATGAGTCAATCCTAAAGGAAATCAATATTCATTGGAAGGACAGATACTGTAGCTGCAATATTTTGGGCACCTGATGCAAAGAACCAACTCATTGGAAAAGACCCTGACGCTGGGAAAGATTGAGTGCAGGAGGAGAAGAGGGTGACAGAGGATGAAATGGTTGGATGGCATCACTGACTCAATGGACATGAGTTTGAGCAAACTCCGGGAGACGAAAGACAGGGAAGCCTGGAGTGCTACAGTCCATGAGGTCGCAAAGAGCTGCACATGATTGAGTAACTGAACAACAATGGTGACAGATGTTAAGCATTGGACCTAATGGGGTGATCATTTCTCAATACATACAAATATCAAATCATTGTGTTGTACATCTAAAACTAATATAAAGTTATGTCAATTATAAAAAATTATGTCAATAAATAAAAATACTTTAAAGCAGTAAGGTGGAATCAAAAACTTTTGAAATAATTTTTATATTTTAAAAATAATACAATAAAAGTAAAATATTATTAAAAATGGATAAAATACTTAGAATATACTTAACAAATGAGGCAAAAGACTTGTATATTGAAAACTACAAAGCAGTGCTGAAAAGAAATTTTTAAGTCACAAATAAACGGAAAGACATTCTGTGTTCCTGGACCAATTTCACTGTTAAGCAGAATGTAGTTCACCTATATATCTTTGTCCCTCTTTTTTCCTAACTTAGAATATTATTCCACAATATCCACTTTTTACCCACCTGCTACATCCATGAATTCTCCTTGTTCGCCAGTCTGAAAATCATTAACAATTGGAATTGCTGCTTAAAGACTGAGGGTTTGCAAACTGCTGCTGGAGGTGTTCAGAGGCGATGATAATAGCAATGTAATACTCTTTTTTCCATATACCATGATGCACAGGTTCAAAAGGCAACTCACTCCAGTATTCTTGCCTGGAGAATCCCACGGATGAGGGAGCCTGATAGGCTGCAGTGCATGGGGTCGCCAAAGAATCGGACATGACTGAGGTGACTAAATAACAATAACAACGAGTTAAAATGGTCTCCGCTTGGGGTATTGTAAAACATAGCTGTGCTTTCATCAGACAAAAGTCAAGATTTTGCTGAGACGGGAGGTAAAGGGTTGTCTGGAGTATTTCTGAGCTTGTTGACAACAGAACATCAGTTGAAAGGAAGAGAGGAGGTGTTGTCAGGGGGAAGTTCAAGGAGATACAGGCCTGAGAAGGAGGCACAAGAACAATTAAACTGAACTGGATAAGGATGACAAAGCGGTGAAAACCAAACTAGAGGGTTTTCAGCAGCATATTAGCTCCTGTAACTTGCCCCTCCTCCCTTCTGGGGCTGCCTGGTGAGAGATGGTATTATGAAAAATCAAATAGCTAAGCAAGAATTTATTGCCAGTATTATTAATACAAGGGCAAGTACTCTGTATCTCAATGGTAAAAGATGGATGAGAAAGTCCAGTTTAGCTTTAAGTTGATTTGAGACCTTCTACATGGGAGGACCGTAAGGGAAAAAAAGGCATGTAGAAGGTGGATGGTTGTGCAGAACATACATCTGATCACTAACCCAACCAGCAGCATGGATGAGAAGAAGTGGCCCTACTTCAGCTACCCAGTCTTCTGCTTGTTGTGAAGACACTGTCCAATTTATCTAATTTTTGTTTAAATCCAACAGCATATCAGGCTTAACTGGTAGCTCAGACAGTAAAGAATTAGCCTGTGATTTAGGAGACCCAGGTTCCATCCGTGAGTCACAAAGATCCCCTGGAGAAGTGAGTGGCTACCCACTCCAATATTCTTGCCTGAAGAATTCCATGGACAGAGGAGCCTGGTGGGTTACAGTCCATGGGGTCGCAAAGAGTTGGACATGACTGACTTAACACTTCCACTTTCTTTCAACAGAGTGTCAGAAAGCCGAGTCTGTGCCACCAAAGGGCATTAATTTAGCACAGTGACTCAGGCTCCACTAAATCCACCTTCCACCCCCACCCCACCTGCCGCCACCTTAGCCCCACTACCACAAGTATGGAGAGGAATACGTATGGGGTGGAAAAAGAGAAGGCCAGAGGGACTCATTGCAAACTTCCTGGGAAGTCTAAGTATGGAATAAAGATAAGACCTAAGATTCAGTGAGTTTGGTATTGAGAGCCAATGACCAAGAGTCATTGATGACATAGCCTCTGGTTAGACAAGATGCTGTCTGAATTACTTAGGAGACAGTCCCTAAAGAGAGCCACCAGGCTTCCGTTTATGATACACTCCTTTGTTGTTTTGATCCATTTAAAGAACCTAGAAAATGAGCAAAACTGGGATTTAGACATCCACTTGAAGTCCTAAAGACAGTGGCTGAGCTCTAGTCATATCAACCATGCCATGCCAAACACCCTAACTTTTCACCTGTTTTGTTTCTATGCCTCCTCACTCCCTAAGGTGAAACTCTATATGAGCATTAACTGGAAGTAGGGCCCTAGTTAACTCCCCCAGGCTTTGCTTACTGGACTCCCTCAGTTGCCTCCCCATATTCTCACAGATCTGTTTCAATCCATCTACTGAGAAAGGTAAAGAAAAAGACTTGCTCTAGCTTCAGAGGAGGCGGTCACAAGTTCACACCCATTTATGCCTCCCATGATTCTATTTGTTTCCTTTGCATTAAGTGTTCCAAGATAATGAATACCTCCATAGTAACAAAAGTCTGAAAATAAACTGTTACCTTGATTTTCACATTTTCAAAGAAAAATCCCTCAATGGCAACCAAACCAGAAGTCTCAGCAATGAACATGCAATAATGGTTACAAGGTGAACAGTGTTTTTTTATTCCATTTTCTAAACAATGCCATTGAGTGATTCTCTTGGAAAGGGATTTAGATTGGATTAGGTGATTTTTTTTTCAGTTTTATAGCTTGTTATTAGCAGTTAACTATGCAGTTACTTTTGAAAAATGTAGGTGATAAGTGACTTCGAAGGAGATTTATTATATTGTGATACAAATGCTTTATAAATGCAGTTTTACTCTAAAACTTCCATCCTTTCTGTTTCTCTGGTTACAACTGTCAAAGTATTCTGAAAGCAGAAAGAATGTGCATATCTGGAAAAAAAGGACAAAACAGTTCAGACATAATAAATGTCTTACAGGCTTAATTCAAAGGACTATTGTTGCTGCACTTCTTTTTTTTTTTTTTAAACCAATNCTTTCTGTTTCTCTGGTTACAACTGTCAAAGTATTCTGAAAGCAGAAAGAATGTGCATATCTGGAAAAAAAGGACAAAACAGTTCAGACATAATAAATGTCTTACAGGCTTAATTCAAAGGACTATTGTTGCTGCACTTCTTTTTTTTTTTTTTAAACCAATACCCTTTTCTTTATGCACAACATATTTCAGGGACAATCTCCCTTGTACTGTGTGAAACCAGAAAACACTTTACAATAAGCTATTAAAATTTGGAAAGACTATACCTATCAACCATGAGAAAATTGAATAAGGCAGACAGCAAAGAGGAACCAAAGAGCCTCTTGATGAAGGTGAAAGAAGGAAGTGAAAAAGTTGGCTTAGAATTCAACATTCAGAAAATGAAGATCATGGCATCTGGTCCCATCATTTCATGGCAAATAGATGGGGGGAAATGGAAAGAGTGACAGATTTTATTTTCTTGGACTCCAAAATCACTTCTGACAGTGACAGCAGTGATGAAATCAAGATGTTTCTTCTTCTTTGGAAGAAAAACTCTAACAAATATAGACAGTGTATTAAAAAGCAGAGACATCACTTTGCTGGCAAAGGTCTATACAATCAAAGCTATGGTTTTTCCAGCAGTCATGTACCAATGTGAGAGTTGGATCATAAAGAAGCTGAGCATCAAAGAACTGATGCTTTTGAAGTTTGGTGTTAAAGGAGACTCTTAAGAGTCCCCTGAACTGCAAGGAGATCAAACCAGTCAATCCTAAAGGAAATCAACCTGAATGTTTATTGGAAGGACTGATGCTGAAGCTGAAGCTCCAATATTTTGGCCACCTGGTGCAAAGAGCTGACTCACTGGAAAAGACTCTAATGTTGGGAAACATCGAAAGCTGGAGAAGTGGACAACAGGATGAGATGGTTGGATGGCATCATTGACTCAATGGACATGAATTTGAGCTAACTCCAGGAGATGGGGAAGGACAGGGAAGCTGGGCATGCTGCAGTCTATGGAGTCACAAAGAGTCAGACACAACTTAGGAACTGAACGACAATTGCAGTTTAAGTTCTGGCAATATTGAGGGTCGAGATTCCCAGGGTTCAGCAGCAATATCTTTGTAAGAGTCCAGCTGAACACCTCATATTGAAAGGTTGTTGCTGAGCCTTGAACAATGCCGGGATTCTTGGCCTCTGGAGTAGAGGAATTCAATCCAGGGCCAGTGATGAGGCTTGATTGCGCAGAGCTTTTGTGTGATAAAGTTTTATTAAAGTGTATAAGAGATAGAGAAATCTTCTGACATAGACATCAGAAGGGGGCAGAAAGAGTGCCCCCCAGACTAGTCTTTAGCAGGAAGCTATATACGTACCTGGAGAAGGCAATGGCACCCCACTCCAGCACTCTTGCCTGGAAAATCCCATGGATGGAGGAGCCTGGTGGGCTGCAGTCCATGGGGTCACCAAGTGTCAGACACGGCTGAGCGACTTCACTTTCATTTTTCACTTTCATGCACTGGAGAAAGAAATAGCAACACAATCCAATGTTCTTGCCTGGAGAATCCCAGGGATGGGGGTCTTCATGGGCTGCCGTCTATGGGGTCACACAGAGTTGGACACGACTGAAATGACGCAGCAGCAGCAGCAGCATATACCTACCAGCAGGCTTCTAATTAGAGAAAGGAGATGTCTCAGAACTCAGAGAGTGGCACCAAGCCCTTCACCCACAAGATGCATTTTGAGATAACAGTGGTACAAGGTGAGTCATCCCAGGCCATAAAACAATTGACATATCTTGAAGAAAGTCAGGTTTCTAAGCAAATACATTAACATAGCTTAAGAGAACATTTGCATGAGCAAAACATACTGGTTTGTTGAGTAAAACATACCGGTTTGTCAAGTCGGTTCTGAATCTTAGGTGAACCCACTTGAAGAAAGACAGAGTCTAAGGTAAACACATAGTTCATTAACATAGCTTAAGAAAAATATTTCCATAGAAAAACACACTGGTTAGCTCAAGGTTTAAGAAAAGTTAAGCTCAGGTGGAACCAGAATTTTAAAAGAAACCTCATTTTAACTGTGTATAGAGAAGGGGGAAAAAAAATCTGACACTGTAGTTTTTTTCCTATCTGTCACTTAAAAGAGATAAAAAAAGTCTGACACTTGCAGCTTATTTTTTCCATTTGGAGACCCCAGGCCTTCCTACCTGTTACCCTCTCAATATAAAACATGAGCATGTGCAAATCAATTCCTATAAACTGGGAGCTTCAGTGAGCTCAGCTTAAGTTCTGAAAGGACAGCTCCCTAAATGTCTACGCTGGCTGGATTGGATATAATCTTAAAAATGAAATACTTACATTTATTTCAATGCTCCAGGCCTTGTGATTGTAGCTTAAGAGAGCCAAAAAATATCACTCTACTCTTCCCTATCCCAAGAGATGCAATGATCTAACAGAGACCAAACCATGATCTTTATTATCAATAAAAGATAGAAGGAGGATGTGGCTTAAATGTTTGACCTCAATACATTTCCTTACACTTTGTCACTATGTTAAATTTAGACCCTCTGTGGTGATGGATGGAAACTTTCAATGGAAAAATTAATCAGTCAATCTAAGAAAGAAATGTTCAGTTCAGTTCAGTNTGGAAGAGTCGGACACAACTGAGCAACTTCACTTTCACTTTTCACTTTCATGCATTGGAGAAGGAAATGGCAACCCACTCCAGGGTTCTTGCCTGGAGAATCCCAGGGACGGAGGAGCCCGGTGGGCTGCTGTCTCTGGGGTTGCACAGAGTCGGACATGACTGAAGCAGCAGCAGCAGTCTTTCTAAATATTCTGAAGTCCTGATATATGTTAAAACTAGAAGTAGTAAAGAGACATTTTGTAAACATCTTTATGTTAAAATTCCTTTGAAATATTGCTGGCAGGGGGGTGGTTGTGGCCAGATCACCTCTTCGAATATTTCATTCATTGTATCTATGTACTGGTTGAAGGTTGGGGTGGCAGGGGAAGAAGGAAATGCAAAGAGCTCCGGGCAAGACTAAGCACTGTGTTTTTTATGTTTGTGCATTTATTTCACTTTGCTGTATATATAGTGTATATAAGGGACAAGTGAGTTCTAATTTACAACATTTAGTCTTTCTAGATGTTAAAGAGATTGCTAGTGTAGGACAGAAATAGAGTTAGTAAATTAATATATTTTGTACATTTTGTGTGAAAATTTCCAGGGAAGATTGTCTTCTGAAAAATCGAGCTTTATTGCCCTCTGGGTTGGTGAAGCGGGGAGAGATGGGAGGGGGGTTGGTCTTAGGCTAGAATGCCTGTATTCTGAAGATATTTTCAGATTATAACTGTTTCATGTGCACAGTTTATTCAAGACTCCTCTGTATATAGTAGACAAATGAAGTCCTTATTTGAAACATCTAGTCCATCTAGATGTTTAGAAGTGCCTGACATAGGTTAAATGTAGAAATCATAAAATATCATTTTGTAAATAACTGTTTGCTCAGATTCATAGGAACTGTTATCTTTGGGAGTATTAAATGTTAAACCACCTCCATAAGCAAGTATACTGTTGTCTGTATTTGTTCTGTGGTTTGGAGGAGGTGGGAAAGAAAGAACTGCAAAAGGNGCACAGCCGCTGCTCCTTACCTTGGATTAGGGGTATCTCCTTACTGCCACCCTTCCTGACTTTCAACGTGGGAAGGCTCCTCTAGGCCCTCCTGTGCCCATGCAGCCACTGCTCCTTGGGTTGCTCCTCCTGGCTGCTGCCTCTGGCCTTGGGTGCCGCCCCTGGCCTCCAGCGCAGGGTGGCCCCTCCCAGCCACTGCTGCCCCTGGCCTCAGGCGCAGGGTGGCTCCTCAGGGCCACCACCCTTGGCCTCGAGTGTAAGGTGGCTTCTTCCGGCCGCCCCTGACCTCGGACTTGGCCGTTCCTGCGCCGTCACAGCCTGGCACTTTTGGCCACTGCCCCCAACCTTGGACGTGGGGTAACTCCTCTCAGTCATGCTTAGTGCACTGGGTCATAGCTGCCCTTCATGAGTCACTTCGTGTCCCCCCATCTGACATTTTCAGGGTAAGCTAGAGACACAAAGGCTGCATTTATCACCATCTGAGACCCAGCAGGCTCTGGCTGGGTCTATTGGCATATAAAGTCTATAGGCCTCGCAGAGTCTTTCACAGAACTCAAAGGGTGATTTGCTTTCCCTTTGAATCACTTTGGAGGGTTTTGTGATACTCGTAGCTTTTCAGGCCCCCCTCTTGAGAGCTTGTAAAATAGTCACCCAGTATCTCTCCAGGTGGCCCCTCCCTTCCTCTGTGTTATAGTCCCCACTGGGCCTCTCATTGGGGGTGGCTAGTTCTGCCCACCGCTGCTGGTTTGCAGTACCCTCAGGTGCCATTTCTCTTAACCATTTTCTGGCCTCAGTTAGGATCCTGTGTCTTTTCTCAGTGCTGAAAAGGGATCAGGAAGATCCTCTGGAGAAGGGATAGACTACCCATTCCAGTATTTTTGGGCTTCCCCAGTGGCTCAGGCAGTAAAGAATTTGCCGGCAATGCGGGAGACCTGGGTTTGACCCCTAGGTTGGGAAGATCCCCTGGAGTAGGAAGTAACAACTCACTCCAGCATTTTTGCCTGGGAAACCCCAAGGACAGAAGAGATTGGTGGGCTACAATCCCTGGGGTCACAAAGAGTCAGCCACAACTGAGAGACTAGGCATAGCACAAAGATTTGGGAATGGGGGGATCATTTCTGACTTTGAGTGGAACAACTCTGAGTACAGTGATGGGAACGAAAGTTTATCATTGTTCAGTCGCTCAGTCATGTCTGACTCTTCGTGACCCCATGGACTGTAGCACATCAAGCTTCCCTGTCCATCACCAACTCTTGGAGATTGCTCAGCCTCATATCTATTGAGTCTGTGATGCCATCTAACCATCTCACCCTCTGTCATCCCCTTCTCCTCCTACCTTCAATCTTTCCTAGCATCAGAGTCTTTTCTAGTGAGTCGGCTCTTTGTATCAGGTGGCCAAAGTGTTGGAACTTCAGCTTCAGCATCAGTCCTTCCAAGGAATATTCAGGATTGATTTCCTTTAAGATTGACTGGTTTGATCTCCTTACTGTCCAAGGGAATCTCAAGAGTCTTCTCCTTGAGCAGATACATGGGAGAATGGGAGGAGAGGGGGAGGGGAAGTAAGTGTAAAGGCTATTAAGCACAGGTTCATATGCCTAATACACAGTGAAGCCAAACAAACCAAACAACAGAGTTTGGAGCAGAGAAAAGTTTATTGAAGGGCCATGTAAAGAGAATGGGCAGCTCATGCTCAAGAAACATGAATTCTTAAATGTTTTTAGGGGAACTGTTTTTATAGGCAAATTTGAGGTGAAGGCTGCAAGATGTGCAATTTTTTTCTGATTGGTTGGTGGTGAGGTAACAGGGTGGCCCTTCAGAAATCTTGTGCTCTGCCTGAAGTTACCATCCTCCACCCAGGTGGGGGCCTTAGTTTCTGCAAAGGAACTCAATGATATATTGTTAAGGTATATCTCTTGAGGAGGAACCAGGACCCTGCTTTGTCTCTGCCCTCTTGCTCTTTACGTTCCTCCTTTGTTTCTGTTTAGGGAGGGCCCTTCCCTAGTTAGTAACTGTTTGAATCTGCCCTTTGTAACTCAGGGAAGGTCTAGGAGACTAAAACCTTTTCCTGCAGACAAGAAATGGGGGATGCAGGAAGATTTTGGAACTCAGAAACCCACAGCATCCTCCTCAGTTTCACTACCTTTCTGAGAAATGTTGTTATCAACAGGAGCAGAGACATGGCAGGAGCCAGTGGAAGATGTGAGATCCAGAGAAACTTATTTAGATGAGAAATATTACCACATGTTATATATTGATGTGAATAATAATTATGAAAAGAAAAGGGGAGTCCAAGGGACTCTCAAGAGTCTTCTCCAACACCACAGCTCAAAAGCATCAATTCTTCAGCGCTCAGCTTTCTTCATAGGCCAACTCTCACATCCATACATAACTGCTCGAAAAACGATAGTTTTGACTAGACAGACCTTTGTTGGCAAAGTAATGTCTCTGCTTTTTAATACCCTGTCTAGGTGGGTTATAGCTTTTCTTCCAAGGAGCAAGTGTCTTTTAGTTTCATGGCTGTAGTCACCATCTGCAGTGATTGGGAGCCCCCCAAAATAAAGTCTCTCACTGTTTCCATTGTTTCTCTATTTATTTGCCATGAAGTGATGGGACCGGATGCCATGATCTTCGTTTTCTGAATGTTGAGTTTTAAGCCAGATTTTTTTCACTCTCTTTTTTAACTTTCATCAAGAGTCTCTTTAGTTCTTCTTTGCTTTCTCCCATAAGGGTAGTGTCATCTGCATATTTGAGGTTATTGATATTTCTCCTGGCAATCTTGATTTCAGCTTGTGCTTCATCCAGCCTAGTGTTTCTCATGATGTACTCTGCATATAAGTTAAATAAGCAGGGTGACAATATACAGCCTTGATGTACTCCTTTTCCTATTTGGAACCAGTCTGTTGTTCCATGTCCAGTTCTAACTGTTGCTTCCTGACCTGCATANGCCTAGTGTTTCTCATGATGTACTCTGCATATAAGTTAAATAAGCAGGGTGACAATATACAGCCTTGATGTACTCCTTTTCCTATTTGGAACCAGTCTGTTGTTCCATGTCCAGTTCCAACTGTTGCCTCTTTATCTGCGTACAGATTTCTCGGGAGGTAGGTCTCTTAAAGAATTTTCCAGTTTGTTGTGATCTACACAGTCAAAGGCTTCAGCATAGTCAATAAAGCAGAAGTAGATGTTTTTCTGGTAGATGTTTTTTCTGGAACTCTCTTGCTTTCTTGATGATCCAACAGATGTTGGCAATTTGATTTCTGATTCCTCTGCCTTTCTAAATCCAGCTTGAACATCTGGAAGTTCATTGATCCTGTACTGTTGAAGACTAGCTTGGAGAATTTTGAACATTACTTTACTAGTGTGTGAGATAAATGCAATTGTGCAGTAGTTTGAACATTACTTGGCATTGCCTTTATTTGAATTGGAATGAAAACTGACTGTTTCAGGCCAGTGGCCACTGCTGAGTTTTCCAAGTTTTATGGCACATTGTGTACAGCACTTTCACAACATCAACTTTTAGGATTTGAAATAGCTCAACTGGAATTCCATCACCTCCACTAGCTTTGTTCATAGTGATGCTTTCTAAGGCCCACTTGACTTCACATTCCAGGATGTCTGGCTCTAGNTTGTGTACAGCACTTTCACAACATCAACTTTTAGGATTTGAAATAGCTCAACTGGAATTCCATCACCTCCACTAGCTTTGTTCATAGTGATGCTTCCTAAGGCCCACTTTACTTCATATTCCAGGATGTCTGGCTCTAGGTGAGTGATCACACCATTGTGATTGTCTGGGTCATGAAGATATTTTTTTGTATAGTTCTTCTGTGTATTGTTGCCACCTCTTCTTAATTAATATCTTCTGCTTCTGTTAGGTCCATACCATTTTTGTCCTTTATCGAGCCCATCTTTGAATGAAATGTTCCCTTGGTATCTCTAATTTTCTTGAAGAGATCTCTAGTCTTTCCCACTTTGTTATTTTCCTCTATTTCTTTGTACTGATCACTGAGGAAGGCTTTCTTATCTCTCCTTGTTGTTCTTTGGAACACTGTATTCAAATGGGTATATCTTTCCTTTCTCCTTTGCCATTAGAATCTCTTTTTTTCTCAGCCTCCTCAGACAACCATTTTCCTTTTTTGCATTTCTTTTTCTTGGGGATGGTCTTGATCATTGTTTACTGTACAATGTCATGAGCCTCCGTCAATAGTTCTTCAGGCACTCTGTCTATCAGATCTAATCCCTTGAATCTATTTGTCACTTCCACTGTAAAGTAAGTGCTTTGATTTAGGTCATACCTGAATAATCTTATGGTTTTCCCTACTTGCTTCAATTGCAGCAGACCTGGGTACGCCATGAGCCCTCTTGGTGGAGGTTGCCATTAACCCCACCACTGAGCCACCAGAACTTACATAGGACTGGGGAAACAGACTCTTGGAGGGTACAAACAAAAACTTTGTACACACCAAGACCCAGGAGAAAGGAGCAGTGACCCCACAAGAGACTGACAGATGTGCCCTTGAGTGTCCAGGAATGTCCAAAAGAGGTGTGAGTCAGCGGCGGCCTGCTGCAGGGTTGGGGGCACTGAGTGCAGCAGTGTGCGCACAGGATCTTTTGAAGGAGGTAGCCATTATCTTCATTACCTCCACCATAGTTTGGTCTCAGGTCAAACAAGAGAAAGGGAACACAGCCCCGCCCATCAACAGAAAATTGGATTAAATATTTATTGAGCACAGCCCTGCCCATCAGAAGAAGACCCCCAGTTTCCCCCTCAGTCAATCTCTCCCATCAGAAAGCTTCCATAAACCTTTTATCCTTATCCATCAGAGAGCAGACAAAATGAAAACCACCATCACAGAAAACTAACCAAACTGATCACATGGACCACAGCCTTGTCTAACTCAGTCAAACCTTGAAGCATGCAGTGTAGGGCCACCCAAGACAGACACATCATGGTGGAAATTTCTGACAAAATGTGGTCTGCTGGAGAAGGCAATGGCAAACCACTTCAGTATTCTTGCCTTGAGAACCCCATGAAGAGTATGAAAAGGCAAAAATATATGACACTGGAAAATGAACTCCCCAGGTCAGTAGGTGCCCAATATGTTAGTGGAGATCAGTGGAGAAATAACTCCAGAAAGAATGAAGGGATGAAGCCAAAGCAAAAGCAATAGCCAGTTCTGGATATAACAGGTGATGGAAGTAAAGTCCAATGCAGTAAAGAGCAATATTGCATAAGAACCTGGAATGTCAGGTCCATGAATCAAGGTAAATTGGAAGTGATCAAACAGGAGATGACAAGAGTGAACATAGACACTTTAGGAATCAGTGAACTAAAATGAACTGGAATAGGTGAATTTAACTCAGGTGACCATGATATCTACTACTGTGGACAAGAATCCCTTAGAAGAAATGGAGTAGCCATCATGGTCAACAATAGAGTCCAAAATGCAGTACTTGGATGAAATTTTAAAAATGACAGGATGATCTCTGTTTATTTCCAAGGCAAGCCATTCAATATTACAGTAATCCAAGTCTATGCCCTGACCTGGAATGCTGAAGAAGCTAAAATTGAACAGTTCTATGACGACTTACAAGACCTTCTAAAACTAACACCCAAAAAAGATGTCCTTTTCATTACAGGGGACTGGCATGCAAAAGTAGGAAGTCAGGAAATACCTGGAGTAACAGGCAAATTTGACCTTGAAGTACAAAATTAAGCAGGTCAAAGGCTAACAGACTTACAGACTTTTGCCAAGAGAACACACTGGTCATAGCAAACACCCTCTTCCAACAACACAAGAGAAGACTCTACACATGGACATCACCAGAGGTCAATACTGAAATCAGATTGATTATATTTTTTGCAGCCAAAGATGGAAAAGCTTTATACAGTCAGCAAAAATAAGACCGGGAGCTGACTGTGGCTCAGATCATAAACTCCTTATTGCCAAGTTCAGACTTAAATTGAAGAAAGTGAGGTAGTAACAGCAGTAGGGAAAACCATTAGACCATTCAGGTATGCCCTAAATCAAATCCCTTATGATTATACACTGGGAACCACTGGAGCTTAGCAGATCTAAGTGAAGGACAGTGTGGATCTTAGTGTGCCGCCCTGTGGATAGAAGACCAAGACACAGCTTCTTTTTGCACAAGGAGATCTGAATAAGAGAGAATGTGATGGAATCTGCAGACATAAGCAGATTCAATTCCAAAATGGATTAAGAATTTGTTACTGTTTTGTTCAGTCGCTCAGTCATGTCCGACTATTTGCAACCCCATGGACTGCAGCACACCAGGCTTCCCTGTCCTCCACTATCTCCTGGAGTTTGCTCAAATTCATGTCCATTGAGTCTGTGATGCCAACCAACCATCTCATCCTCCATCGTCCCCTTCTCCTCCTGCTTTCAATCTTTCCCAGCATCAGGGTCTTTTCCAATGAGTCAGCTCTTCGCATCAGGTGGTCAAATTATTGGAGCTTCAGCAACAGTCCTTCCAATGAATACTCAGGGTTGATTTCATTTAAGATTGACTGGTTTTATCTCCTTGCTGTCCAAGGGGTTCTCAAGAGTGTTCTCCACAACTATAGTTTGAAAGCATCAGTTCTTCGGTGCTCTGCCTTCCTTGTGGTCCAACTCTCACATCCATACGTGACTATTGGAAAAACCATAGCTTTGCCTATACACAGCTTTGTCAGCAAAGTGATGTCTGTGCTTTTTTAATACACTGTCTGAGTTTGTTACAGCCTTTCTTCCAAGGAGCAAGCGTCTTTTAATTTCATGGCTGCAGTCACTGTCCACAGTGATTTTGGAGCCCAAGAAAATAAAATCTGTTTCTGTTGCCTCCAAATGTGAGTGGTGAAAAAAATCCCTTTGGGAGAACGTAGAACTTCCAGTCAGCCAAGAACATACTAGGTTTTGGCCACAGTAGAAAAAGTTATGATTTCTTTCCAACAATAAAATGGTCTCTGCCTGAGACCTTCAAATGACAAAAGCAAAAGTTTGGGCATTTCAATGTAATCAAGTTATTGAAAGACAGCCAGCAATGAAAACTGTTAAGATGTATGTAAAACCAAAGGTGTAAAATGGTAGTTCATTTTATTGTGTATGTTCCATTTATAGAAGAGTACATTGGTATTATTTTTGCACCAGATGTTTCATCAGGAACAGAACTTTCCATAGATAAGAGAGCCAGAAACAGAGTAAGACCCATTTATCTCATTTGCTTCATTTGGCTTCAAAGGTCAAGTGTAGAGAAAGCTAGGGATGAGAAGAGGATAAGGGCAGACAACAAAGATTATGAGATAGAAGCTGCATGTTTAAGGCCAGAGATAGATGAGTCAGGGTCCTGGATGACTGTAGGATGACTGTAGAATGCCTGCTCTAAATTGCTTACTCAGACTTTAATATGAGGGAGATCTGTATCCCTGTCTTGTTTAAACCAGTTATTACTGAATGTTTTTCAACAGCTGAACCTATAATACAAATCCTAACCAGGTCATTGTGCTATAAATGAATGTCTCATTGAAAAAATGGATTTTTAATACATACGGCTATAACTCAACCAGTCCTGGTACTTCAACAGAATGCATGTGTCAGCAAGCAGAGAGTCTCCTACAGGATGAGGACTTTCACTCTTATTTCTGGCATCCGGGGAGAGGGGTTTCATATTTTTCCTATGGATGACTGAAAATTTCAGATTTCTGCAAGGCTCGTGTAACTTGAACTAAACATTTTAGAAAGATTTTTAAATTCACAAATATAAAGATTTTACTTAACATAGTGCAATATAAAAATTTTATTTGTCTAATACAGTTGGTGCCAAAGTATAATATGACGTTAGATCTTTAAAAAAAATGGAAGCTTTCCAGCTCTTAGCCATAGTGTAGGAACATATTCCCATTTTATAAATGAGGCAACTCCAGAACATGTTTACCTTATCTTAATTCAATATTTTTTCTATATTATATTATGCCATATTGCAGTTAAATGTACTTCCAAACTTATGCCATGATTTTCTTTTATAGTTGCTGGTGTTTCTGTGGGTTACAGGATACCAATTTAGTTTCAACGTGAAATTCTCCTCACAATTGCTCTTATGTGGCAATTCACAATATTGCCACTGGATGGCACCAGATTTTATCTTTTAAAGTTGCTTTTTTTCCCCCGTTGAAATTGATGCACAAGCAGTAAATATTTAAGTTGCATAACTTAAATATTCATCAAAAACTAAACACTTCAATCAAGTAAAATTACCCTAATCCTCTAGTCAACACTAAAAACTAACATTTCTGCACCACATGTTTGTAACTGAAGAAACAAAATACATGTACAAATGAACATTATAATTTAAAAGTGATGACTCAAAGCAAATTGTATGTAACAGTACCAGTGAGGATTTAAATTTGATATTACATTAATCCAAAAAAAAAACCTGTTCAAACAACCTAGGTCACAAAAAACTTGAAGAAACTTGCAATACAAAGACACAGAAAGTAATGCAAATACGCTCCAGAAACAAGAATTCAGATTAGGAAATATCCAAAGCTTATGATAACCACCTATTTTTCCCAACAGTCTGCTCTAGGAGCTCACTCCAGTGTTTTGTTCTTTTGGTGGATTTTCTCAATCTTGCTGTGGTCTATGAAAGACTGGTTGGGCATATCATAAGCAGATGCCCATATACCGCCAAGAAAATAATATGCACAGAAGAAAGAGGAAAACCAGAAAAGGATGGTGCTTGAGAGACAAGAAAAAAGTCTTCTGGGACAATCCCTTCCTTCCAGTTGCTCAAACCAGAAATACTTGGAATTATCCTTGACTCCTCTCTTTTTCTCATTGAATCTGCATTCAATTCAGTAGCAAACTCTATTTTCTCTACCTTCAAAACACATACAAGTCTGCTGTGGTCTAAATGCTTGTATCTCCCTAAAATCTGTATGTTGCAATGTCCATTGTGATGACATTAGGAGGTGGGGTCTTAGAGAAGTGCTGAAGTCATGAGGGCAGAGCCCTTATGAACGGGACCGGTGCTTTTATAAATCAAACAGACAAGGACTTCCCTGGTGGTCCAGTGGCTAAGATTCTCAGTGCAGAGGGCCGGGTCTCTATGCTTGGTCAGGAAACTAGATCTACATACTGTTCAGCTGAGACCCAGTGCAGTCAAATGAACAAATAAATATTAAAAAAATAAATACATAAAATAAAACAAAACCCACAAAGCTCCCTAACTCATTCTGCCATGTGAAGATACAGTGAGAAGTGTGCAACCCAGACAGGACCTAGAAATGGAATTACTGAGTCATAGGGTATAAGAGGGGCTTCCCTGGTGGTTCAAATGGTAAAGACTGCAATGCAAGAGACCTGGATTTGACCGCTGGGTTGGGAAGATCCCCTGGAATAGGGAATGGCTACCTACTCCAGCATTCTTGCTTGGAGCATTCCATGGACAGAGGAACCTGGTGGGCTACAGTCCATGGGGTCACAAAGAGTCAGACACGACTGAGCAACTAACACTCTCACACTTTCAGGGTATGAGAGACATAAATTGGTGTCAGCCTTGTTTCTCATAGTTGCTACTTACCTACTATACATTTTCCTAGGAGGAAAAACTCCTAGGAGCTTCTCCTAGGAGAACCCCAGTTCTCTTGGGGTTTACATGGAGATCACAGTGCCTTGATATGACCCTCACTTTCCCTGGCCACAGCACAGATGATCATCTCCACCTTGCAAATGCGAGAAATGAGTCTCAAAGAACTCTGATAAGATACCACATGTTTAGTTAAGTACATAAAATGAAAGGCAAACCTAAGTCTTCATGACTCCAAAGCTGTGTTCATTTTCCTATACTGCACCCTGATACAAATACAAAGAATTCTGAGTATGGAAGCTAAGTGGATTTTCTGGGACTCAGGATCTTGACCCTGGTTGGATCTGTGTTGTTTTCTGAGCGTCAAGAGAGGCGGAAATCCCCACTCATCAAACATTGTGTGGCATCAAAATGTTCTGACTCCACAGGACCACACATCCATGCTTCTGGCTCTCTGGACATGGGTTTTGGTAATACTACAACATGGACTGGATGTTTTATATTTTGTCTGGGTATTTAGGGACTATAGAGACCAACAGAATCCGATTAAGCACATACAGTGTTCACAGTGAGATGCTCTGATAATTTTAGCATTTCTGACTCAAGGAATGAGGAAAACTGCTATCAATAAAAGCATTCATTTATTTGAACCTAATAAAGCACTCAGATATTATTGATATTTATAATCCAGTACATGCTTGTAGTGATAAGGGAAAAAGAATGAGGCGGGTAATTTCCTTGAATTATATGAAACACGTTTCAACAGCACATGTCTGTTTCCCTTTGGTACAATTCTCTTGTCTTACTCTTCTCTAGACTTACTGAGGTCCAGAGCATACATAGCTTTTACTTTCCTCATCAGGTCCCCATCAGGTTCTCCAGTGGACAGTGCGGCTCTAACAGAACATACCTGCCTGAAGCAAACCTGGGAATTAAGTCATGCTACCTTCCTTAAAGCATCTGACTTTCCTGTTACAATAAAACCAGTCAAGAGCAATGGTGATGAAGATGACATGATAACAATAAACATACACTGAGCATCTATGGATGCGCTCAGGCTCTGTGGTCTATGGCCCATTTTTATCAAATGTTCTTAGCATCATTGGAGGTAGGTATTTTTATTACCCTCTCTTAAGGAAAAGGACACTGAGCTCCTAGGAACTGCCAAGGGAAGCGATAGGGCCACAACTCAAACGTTGATCAGACAGGTTCTTCACGTCCTTGTTCTCACAGGCCTCCTATGTAGTCGCAGCAAGCCAGAGGCCACATAACTGATCCTCCTCTGGATTCCACATTCCATCACCCTTTCTACTTTACTCGGATTAGAACTTGCCAGTTCTGTGCCTGAGATCTTGTCTGGAAAATTTTATTAACTGATCTCAAGGGCAAAAATGCCCTTGGTTTATGGATTCTAGTGTCTATTTTAAAAACTATTATAGGGACTTCCCCGGTGGTCCAGTGGTTAAGACTCCACACTTCTACTGCAGGGGGCAGTTTTGATTCCTTGTCAGGGAGCTAAGATCCCACATGCTGTGTGGTGCAGCAAAATAAAATAAAATGTCATGACCATAATATACAAAATGACATGGCCCCAAAATACAAAATAAACATAATAATATGTCTTAATGTAACTGTCTTAATTCAAAGATGTTATTTCTTAAAGCAAGAGTTGCTGAGCTCTCTGGAAGGAGATGTTGGGCAGGCAGAGATTTCTAGATTTGCCCAAAAGATATTCCCAGTGAAAGGGAGAGAGCATCAGTGGGCACCAGAAGGAAGCCCCCACTGTAGATCCAGCCTACTCCAGAATACTTCCTGTCATGCCTGTGCCTGCATGCTCAGTTGTGTCCCATTCTTTGCAACCCTATGGACAATAGCCCTCCAGACTCTTCTGTCCATGAAATTTTCCAGGCAAGAACACTGGAGTGGGCTTCCATTTCCTACTCCAGGGCCTGACATGCCTAAACATTATCCAACTAGGCCTCAATCCTTCCAATAAACAAATTCTCTCTCTCTCTATTTTTGTTAAGTCCTTTTCAGGACTTCTCCCCAAGGAAATATGCTGAAACTCTAGGATCCCCCATACAAGATTGTCATAAGAAAGAAAATTTCTTCACATTGAATCTTGGGCTCCATTATCAACGATGAAACCTAAAATTCTAAGGATACTTTTAAAACTTATCCCAATGCCTACCATTTCCTCCCCAAACTCCTCCCTAGTTTTCATGAATCAAATCTGGAACAGTTAGGCCTAGAAAGAGGAATGGACTTTTAGATTTCCCAAGAAATTGACTGATAGTTTATTTTACTTGGTAAGCTTCCTTGCACGTTTTCCATGTCTGTATAATATTCCTATATGGTCACAAATCTTAGTTGAAATGAATAGGAAAAAAAAGCTCAAACTAGCATAAGCCAAAAAGGCAACGAGGAAGTTCAAGTGATGGACACACAGACAAAGCTAAATTCAGAGGCTTCAATGATGGCATCGACCTTGGTCTCTTCCCTCCATCTCTCAGTTTTGCTACCTTCTACCCTGGCTTTCTTCTCAGGCATTTTTTGTTTGCTTTCTATGAGATGACCCACTGGCAGCTTCCGGTTTAAATTTTGCTAGTATAAAATTCATTCCAAGGTTTTCTTTTGCAATAGCTCTAGCAAAAGTCTCAGAATTCAGCCTTCCTTGGTGGCTCAGTGGTAAAGAATCCTCTTGCTAATGCAGGAGACACAGGTTTGATCCCTGGCCCGGGAAGATCTGCCCATGAGCCACAACTATTGAGCCCAGGAACATCAACTACTGAAGCCTATGGACCCCAAGAGCCTGCAGCAAGAGAAGACATGCAGTGAAAAGTCCACAAACTTCAGCTAAAGAGTAGTCCTGTCTCGTCATAACTAGAGAAAAGCCTGTGCAGCAATGAAGACTCCGCACAGCCAAAAATAAAAATGGAAATAAATAAATTAATAAATAAATTACTTTTCAAAAGTCTCAAAATCCACCTAACTAATTTGGGTTCCAAGCCCAGGTTTGAAGCCATCATAGTAGTTGGAAAGTGAAACTCCAAAAGACCAAGCCTGGGACATATATTCCTACTTCTAGGTAAACCCCAAGCCAGCACATGAATTGAGAGTCAGGTGGTCAAGTCCTCAAGTGGTTAAGTAAAGACGGATGGGGAAAAAAAGTTTTCTATACCTTCTGTGTCTGTGTCTTAATCAGACCATAAGCCATAAGCTTATCGAGCAATGACTACATCCTATGATTATATGTATTCCCCAGATAGAACTCAAAACAATGCTATACACGAGAGCTCATAAATAGAATTTTATTACCAAGTTTCTAGCTGCCTGAATACAATGGATTAAAAGGTGCCTTTATCAAAACATGATGACATTCTTCTGCTCCCAAAGCAAACAAACAAATCCATGAAAATAAAACAATGAAAAAGATGGACAAGAGGCAGTTGAAAAGATGCTCAACAACACTGGTTATTCAGTTCAATTCAGTTCAGTTCAGCCACCCAGTCGTGTCCTACTCTTTGTGACCCCATGAATCGCAGCATGCCAGGCCTCCCTGTATTAATTATTAGGGAAGTGCAAATCAAAACCACAATGAGGTATCAACTCTTACCAGTGAGAATGGCCATAATGAAAAAATCTACAAACAGTAAATGCTGGAGAGGGTGTGGAGAAAAGGGAACCCTGTTGCACCTTTGGTGGGCATGTAAATTGATATAGCCACTAAGAACAGCATGGAGGTTCCTTAAAAAACCACAAATAGAGCTACCATATGACCCAGCAATCCCACTCCTGGGCATATACCTGGAGAAAACCATAATTAAAAAAAAACAAAACCTGCAGCCCAACGTTTATTCCAACATGTTTTTATGATAAATCAGAGACAGAGATACATATATAAATTTATACATAAACAGTTGACCCTTGAACATCACAGGTTTGAACTGCATATGTTCACTCATAAGCAAAATTTTTAAATTAACTATAACTATATTTTTTAAATATAACTATAGCACTATATAATCTGGGTTTAACTGAATTCTCAGAAGCAGAACCACAGATAAGGAGGGCTGACTATAAAGTTATGTGTTGATTGCTCAGTCATGTCTGACTCTTTGTGACCCCATGGACTGTAGCCAGTCAGGCTCCTCTGTCCATGAGATTTTCCAGGCCAGAATACCAGAGTAGGTTGCAATCTCCTCCTCCAGGGGACCTTCCCAACTTAGGGATCAAACCCATGTCTCCTGTGTCTCCTGCATTGCAGGCAGATTTTTTACCCACAGAGCCATTGAGGAAGCCAGAATAATGGTGGGTCGCTATGCCCTCCTCCAGGGGATCTTCCCAACCCAGAGATCAAACCCAGGTCTCCCACATTGCAGATGGATTCTTAACCATCTGAACCACCAGGGAAGGCCATGTACAAAGTTATACATGGGTATTTTTACAGCATGGGGGCATTGGTGCCCCTAAGCCCACATTTTTTGAGATATATATATATATATATATATCCTGGAGAGATATATATATGCACATACATAGAGGGCTTCCCAGATGGCTCAGTGCTAAAGAATCAGCCTGCCAGGGCAGGAGCCGCAGGAGACATGGGTTCAATCCCTGGGTTAGAAAGAGCCTTTGGAGGAGGAAATGGCAACCCACTCCAATATTTTTGCTTGAAAAATTCCATGGACAGAGGAGCCTGGCAGCCTACAGTCCATGGAGTCACAAAGAGTCAGACACGACTGAGTGCGCGTGCGCGTACACACACACACACACACACACACACACACACACACCTCAATTGCTTCTGTTTCTCTGGAGGACCCTAACACACTATCATTATTTCAAAACAATACATTAAAAATAAAAATAAATATATGTTTGCATACTGAGCAAGTTTGGGTAGGGTTTTTTGTCGTTTTTTTTTTTGCTAAAGTGTTATTGTTCAGTCACCCAGTGGTGTCTGACTCTTCATGACCCCATGGACTGCAGCACGCCAGGCATCCCTGTCCCTCACCATCTCTCGGAGTTTGCCCAAGTTCGTGTGCTTTGCATCAGTGATGCCATCCAACCATCTCATCCTCTGTCACCCTCTTCTCCTTAAGTTTTCCATGGAACAGCAATGTCAGCACTGTCCAGGATCTGAAACTGACAAAACTGCCCTGAAGCCCCAGTTCCTGCTCTGCCAGCAAATTTCTTAACCCACAACCCTCAGTTTCTCATCTGTAAAATGGACTTTATAATAGCTACTGCTCTAGGGATACCATGAAAATTAAATGAGCCAACTCCTGTAAGCACACTACCCTGTGCCTGTAAAACTGTAAGCATTCAACATATTTAGTTACAATTAAAATTAAATTCATTCATAGTTAAGTATATTATATATCCATGCCCACATATTTTTTATTTTTGTCATAGTTTTAAACCTAGTACAAGTATAAAAAAATGTTATAGGGAGCTATTTTCAACCTCATTTTTGTGCTAGAAGATAATTTATGAAACCTTTCATGGGAAACCTTCGGAGCTTTAATTTTCTTCATTCTCTATTTCTCAGCATGCCGGAAAGTGTATTATGCCATTGGCTATTTAGTCTTGGAATTTCCTTCACACCGTTCTCAGGAAGTGTTGCCAAGGAGCAAAGATGAAAATCAGAATTGCGAGTCTTTCTTGTCCACATCTCACTGCTAGCTCCATCTCTGATGGCTGATCATATAAAAGACTAAAGTAAGTCTAAATGTGACGTTTGGATTGCATGATCTTTTTATTTTTTAAAAAAAGCATTATTTACTCAGATGGCAGCTGGGAGCCCAGAGCCCATGGCTACTTATGGCATTTTCTAATACAGGTAATTTTCTGCCCTAGAGATAAGACATAAATGGACCGGCTACTGGGATGACCAACAGTGGTGAGGGGTCAGGGAGGTATGACAGAAAACTAGGTAAAGGATAAAGACACAATTAAATGTCACTGACCATTGTCACTATCATCAGAACATCAGATTTCCTGGAGGCATTATTTACATAATCAAATACTAAAAGCTGATTGGATGAAGATGATCACCACTGGGTAAAATGACAGAGGAAAGAAAATTCAGGAGGTTTAAAATTCTTCATGTAAGTCAATCAGCTTATCAGTCCAAACCATTTTATGACTAAATTTTAAAAAACTAGAGTTAGAATTTATATTTTTGTTTAAAACTTCAGATAAGAAATGCAAAATATTGATGGGATTTAAAATTAAGTAATTGTCAAACAGTACGTTCTAGGTAATTGAGGCAGAACTTTAAAGCTTCTGTCTGGAACACCAGGAGACTCTAACAAAAGTGATGAATTCTCTGATCAAAGAGGACAATTTGCCTTGAGACCAGTGGCCTGCAGCAAGAGCAGGGGTGCAATGTCTTAGCTCTAGCATCAATTATTCTGTCATCCAGGTGTTTGAGATTTGCCACCTCTGATTTGTAAAAGTTGTTAGAGGTCCCCTAAAATCTGATTTACCCCAGCTGATCTGAGTGTAATGGTCTTATTAAGGACCCAAATCTGGTCCTTCCGGTTAAGCTGCTCTGGGCACTGCCCCCAGAGCCCACTTAACAATGTCTCTGGACATGGATGACTCTTATTCCTGATATTAGTCAGGACTCTTCTGATTGTGTGTGACAGGGCTCTTACTCCAACCAGCCTAAGGAATAAAAAAAAGGAAATACATGGGATCATCCAACCATTAGAAACTAATGTTTACTTACTACTTGACCCACTTTCTCATTCTTTTCCCCTTTAATACATAAAATGTCAAAGTTGCTTCATTATTATTCACCAGAATTTTCTATAAATATATGGATTAATTACTTATCATTATGGTATTCATTCAATAAACTTAATAATGATAAAAACTATAGTAAAAGCCCTACAGTAAGCAACTGATAAAAGGGGATTAAAAAAAGATCTCAAGTAATTGACTCAATTCAGTCCCTTGCCCATCCTAGGCTAATCACGGTGACTGGAGTTGGTAGCTATCATTCTGATTGGCTGTGTTCAAATCACGTGCTCCAATCATGTGCTTCCCAGATGGAGAGGGAGCCGCTGAAACAGACCTAAAAATGTTCAACTTTAAACGTAGCCATCCTAAAAGTGCTAGGCATTATAATTAATCTGAAAGTAACTAATTATACTTACATATATTTATATTAAATATAATAAATACATCATATAAAATATATATCAATTATTAAACATATTTATAATTATTCTATCATGCCTATATTTTATAATATATAACAAATTATATATATACTTATATGAATACTATAATTATAATTAATAAGCATTGTGGTTATAAGATTGCTTCTATCCTTTACCTCACCCCTCAAGAATTAGGTGTTATTCTTACTTTATAGAAAATAACACTGAGGATTCAAGAGTTTAAGTGGTTTCCCAGACTCACTGCTGGTGAGTGGAGGTGTATGGGTTTGAACGCACACAGTCCAAGTCTCTGCTGGCAGCAGAGTCACAGCCTTTTTTTCCTGATACNACACACACACACACACACACACACACACACACACACACACACACACACACACACCTCAATTGCTTCTGTTTCTCTGGAGGACCCTAACACACTATCATTATTTCAAAACAATACATTAAAAATAAAAATAAATATATGTTTGCATACTGAGCAAGTTTGGGTAGGGTTTTTTGTCGTTTTTTTTTTTGCTAAAGTGTTATTGTTCAGTCACCCAGTGGTGTCTGACTCTTCATGACCCCATGGACTGCAGCACGCCAGGCATCCCTGTCCCTCACCATCTCTCGGAGTTTGCCCAAGTTCATGTGCTTTGCATCAGTGATGCCATCCAACCATCTCATCCTCTGTCACCCTCTTCTCCTTAAGTTTTCCATGGAACAGCAATGTCAGCACTGTCCAGGATCTGAAACTGACAAAACTGCCCTGAAGCCCCAGTTCCTGCTCTGCCAGCAAATTTCTTAACCCACAACCCTCAGTTTCTCATCTGTAAAATGGACTTTATAATAGCTACTGCTCTAGGGATACCATGAAAATTAAATGAGCCAACTCCTGTAAGCACACTACCCTGTGCCTGTAAAACTGTAAGCATTCAACATATTTAGTTACAATTAAAATTAAATTCATTCATAGTTAAGTATATTATATATCCATGCCCACATATTTTTTATTTTTGTCATAGTTTTAAACCTGGTACAAGTATAAAAAAATGTTATAGGGAGCTATTTTCAACCTCATTTTTGTGCTAGAAGATAATTTATGAAACCTTTCATGGGAAACCTTCGGAGCTTTAATTTTCTTCATTCTCTATTTCTCAGCATGCCGGAAAGTGTATTATGCCATTGGCTATTTAGTCTTGGAATTTCCTTCACACCGTTCTCAGGAAGTGTTGCCAAGGAGCAAAGATGAAAATCAGAATTGCGAGTCTTTCTTGTCCACATCTCACTGCTAGCTCCATCTCTGATGGCTGATCATATAAAAGACTAAAGTAAGTCTAAATGTGACGTTTGGATTGCATGATCTTTTTATTTTTTAAAAAAAGCATTATTTACTCAGATGGCAGCTGGGAGCCCAGAGCCCATGGCTACTTATGGCATTTTCTAATACAGGTAATTTTCTGCCCTAGAGATAAGACATAAATGGACCGGCTACTGGGATGACCAACAGTGGTGAGGGGTCAGGGAGGTATGACAGAAAACTAGGTAAAGGATAAAGACACAATTAAATGTCACTGACCATTGTCACTATCATCAGAACATCAGATTTCCTGGAGGCATTATTTACATAATCAAATACTAAAAGCTGATTGGATGAAGATGATCACCACTGGGTAAAATGACAGAGGAAAGAAAATTCAGGAGGTTTAAAATTCTTCATGTAAGTCAATCAGCTTATCAGTCCAAACCATTTTATGACTAAATTTTAAAAAACTAGAGTTAGAATTTATATTTTTGTTTAAAACTTCAGATAAGAAATGCAAAATATTGATGGGATTTAAAATTAAGTAATTGTCAAACAGTACATTCTAGGTAATTGAGGCAGAACTTTAAAGCTTCTGTCTGGAACACCAGGAGACTCTAACAAAAGTGATGAATTCTCTGATCAAAGAGGACAATTTGCCTTGAGACCAGTGGCCTGCAGCAAGAGCAGGGGTGCAATGTCTTAGCTCTAGCATCAATTATTCTGTCATCCAGGTGTTTGAGATTTGCCACCTCTGATTTGTAAAAGTTGTTAGAGGTCCCCTAAAATCTGATTTACCCCAGCTGATCTGAGTGTAATGGTCTTATTAAGGACCCAAATCTGGTCCTTCCGGTTAAGCTGCTCTGGGCACTGCCCCCAGAGCCCACTTAACAATGTCTCTGGACATGGATGACTCTTATTCCTGATATTAGTCAGGACTCTTCTGATTGTGTGTGACAGGGCTCTTACTCCAACCAGCCTAAGGAATAAAAAAAAGGAAATACATGGGATCATCCAACCATTAGAAACTAATGTTTACTTACTACTTGACCCACTTTCTCATTCTTTTCCCCTTTAATACATAAAATGTCAAAGTTGCTTCATTATTATTCACCAGAATTTTCTATAAATATATGGATTAATTACTTATCATTATGGTATTCATTCAATAAACTTAATAATGATAAAAACTATAGTAAAAGCCCTACAGTAAGCAACTGATAAAAGGGGATTAAAAAAAGATCTCAAGTAATTGACTCAATTCAGTCCCTTGCCCATCCTAGGCTAATCACGGTGACTGGAGTTGGTAGCTATCATTCTGATTGGCTGTGTTCAAATCACGTGCTCCAATCATGTGCTTCCCAGATGGAGAGGGAGCCGCTGAAACAGACCTAAAAATGTTCAACTTTAAACGTAGCCATCCTAAAAGTGCTAGGCATTATAATTAATCTGAAAGTAACTAATTATACTTACATATATTTATATTAAATATAATAAATACATCATATAAAATATATATCAATTATTAAACATATTTATAATTATTCTATCATGCCTATATTTTATATTATAATATATAACAAATTATATATATACTTATATGAATACTATAATTATAATTAATAAGCATTGTGGTTATAAGATTGCTTCTATCCTTTACCTCACCCCTCAAGAATTAGGTGTTATTCTTACTTTATAGAAAATAACACTGAGGATTCAAGAGTTTAAGTGGTTTCCCAGACTCACTGCTGGTGAGTGGAGGTGTATGGGTTTGAACGCACACAGTCCAAGTCTCTGCTGGCAGCAGAGTCACAGCCTTTTTTTCCTGATATTTCTTTATCTGGTAAACATCTGCAACCCTCTGATCCTCAAATATTTGATTTTCCTCTTTTCTTAATGAAAGACTGAATTCATTTTAGTAGTCAGATCTATCATTATTCAGGATATCAGGGCAAGGAGAGAGGGCCTTCAATTACGGGAATGAGGAAACCAAAACGCTAAGATGTCTAGTAAAGACTGGACTCTCTTGTCCTCTCAGCAAGGAACAACACAGAGCTCAGAGCTCACAGAGGCATGAAGAGGGTGTGATAGAAAGGGCCTCCCAAGAGCAAGTCCAGGTTAGGGGTGTAACAGTCAGTGGTAACATGGTGGAGGAGGTTTTGCTTTCTGATACAATTATTTGCCCAGCACATCCATTCTTGAACTAGGTTGTCCATACTTGTACCCTGGTTCATGCTGACATCAATGATGTAGTTCAGATTCTGTAAGGCAAAACAGCTTCAGTCTTTTTGTTACCTAAGCTTCCCAACTCATGACTACTGAAAATGGAGTCAGCATACTGATAATTTGCGTCTTGTGAATCAAAGTATTGATGCCCAGGGCATCATAAATAGCACAAGGAGTGGATAAATTCAACCAGAGCTTCCTTGTTGTCAGTCTTTGATCATAACACCGACGCTCATAAGACACGTGAAGGGGTTATTCTCTTATCAAAAGTTTCCTTCAATTGTTGCTTCTATTAGCCGATTCTGAATTGGCCTTCCAGAGATAGAAGTATATTTTACTAAATGCTTGTATGGAACTATAAATATTATTCAAGGTATATGCATAGTAAGGTGATAGATGACTTCCTCAGAAGTGCATCCAAATTAAATTAACATTGGGAGTGAAGTCTTCATTTTCAAGAGAATTCCACACAATCTACTGCTTTCCCCCTGCTGAGAGTGTTAATTTATTTTTTCTTAACTAGAAAACCATAAGAATATCTCTCTTAGGACTGGGTTTTCTATTTATTCATTTCTTTCATTGATTCTAAGATACTTTAACAACAACTGGCAGTGGTTACAGTATTTTCAAGCTATTTAATGTAATATCAGACAATATGTTTCATAGTAGAATCCCTTTTGGAGTGTTAGGCAGTCTGCCTCCCTGTATAAAGCATCAAAAGACAGAGGGAAGTATTTATCTCAGAAATCCAATGATTGGTTGGAATTCTTTGTTCCACAACAAAGAGAGATAAATGTTAATTTTCCAAGCATTTTATTTAGAAACCAATTCAGGTGACTGTGTCCAAAAAAGTACTTAGTATTGTTAGTGGCTGTTTATGACTTTTCCCTCTATTCAATTAGGAACTTAAAAACTTAAGAAAAAGAATACTGGCACTGTTCTGCTTGTCAAAGGTAATTTCTATTACAACTGTTAAGTAAAAACACCTAGGTTAAGTGACTTAGCTATGTCCTCCCTACCTAAGACTCCAATTTGAAAACTGTTTCTGCTCTAAAATTAACTTGCAGATTTAAATATTTTCAGGGTAGGAAAGTATAGCTATACTACTTGTTGTATGATCTTGGGCAAAAAACTTTGTTTCTCTGAATTTAGTTCTTATGCATAAAGGAACTTTCTAGCATACAGGATTATTGTAAAGATTTAATAAGATAGCAAATGCAAAATATTTAGTACACTTCCTAGCAAACAGTTGATGTTATATAGAACATAGCCCATAAAGGGCAATTTGAACCATTTAAAAAGCTGAAAAAAATTATATAAATTAGTATCAAATTCTGGAATAAAGAATATGCAGATTGTTTTTACAAGTAAATTTCTCACTGAAGATGAATGAACACATAAATAAAGTCCACAAGTAATAAGTATATTGCTCAGTAAATTTAAAAATATAAATACACCAAGTAACCAAATCAAGAAATAGAACATTACCAGTATTTCAAAAGCCTATGCCTGTGTTATTTCTCCCAGTCACTACTCCACTTTCAAGGTTAATCAGTATTTTGACTTCTGACATTCTAGGTTGGGTTTTATCCATTCTTCAACTTTATACAAATGGAATACATGGTACGTGCTCTTGTGTCTGGCTTATTGCCTTTCAACATTATTGAGATTAATGCATGTTGTTAGTGTATCACAGTACTTTATTTTCATTGCTCTGTTATATGCATATACCACAATTTACTTTTCCATTCTAATGTTGATGGATTCTTGGAACTATTATATTATGAAATAATGCTATTAAGATTTCTAACATTCAGTTCAGTTCAGTCACTCAGTCATGTCCGACTCTTTGCAACCCCATGAATCACAGCACGCCAGGCCTCCCTGTCCATCACCAACTCCTAGAGTTCACTCAGACTCACGTCCATTGAGTCAGTGATGCCATCCAGCCATCTTATCCTCTGTTGTCCCCTTTTCCTCTTGCCCCCAATCCCTCCCAGCATCAGAGTCTATTCCAATGAGTCAACTCTTTGCATGAGGTGGCCAAAGTACTGGAGTTTCAGCTTTAGCATCATTCCTTCCAAAGAACACCCAGGACTGATCTCCTATAGAAGGGACTGGTTGGATCTCCTTGTAATCCAAGGGACTCTCAAGAGTCTTCTCCAACACCACAGTTCAAAAGCATCAATTCTTCAGTGCTCAGCCTTCTTCACAGTCCAACTCTCACATCCATACATGACCACTGGAAAAACCATAGCCTTGACTAGACGNTCTGTGTGACCCCATAGATGGCAGCCCACCAGGCTCCCCCATCCCTGGGATTCTCCAGGCAAGAACACTGGAGTGGATTGCCATTTCCTTCTCCAATGCATGAAAGTGAAAAGTGAAAGTGAAGTCGCTCAGTCGTGTCCGACTCTTCACCAGATGAATACTAGGACACACAACTGATGCCTGAGAACTGCTTGATGTCGGGGGAAAAGCCCCACACAGGAATTAGAAGCACAGTTGGATATGTCTGAACCAGGAGGGCTTTATGCTACGTGAAATAAGCCAGGGAGAGAAAGGCAAACATTGCGTTATCACTTATTTGTGAAATGTGAAAGAAAGAAAGAGGGGAAGGAAAAGGAAGGAAGGTCAAATTCATAGAAATAAAGAATACAAAAGCAGTTGCTGAAGGTGAAAATGAAAGTCACTCAGTGGAGTGGGTAGCCTTTCCCTTCTTCAGGGGATCTTCCCAACCCAAGGATTGAACCCAGGTCTTCTACATTGCAGGCGGATTCCTTACCAGCTGAGCCACAAGGGAAGCCCTGCTGGGGGTTGGGGTCAGGGAAATAGGGATCAGTTGGTAAAATGGTGCCAACTTTCAGCAGTAAGATGGATGTGGATCTAATGGATAACATAGTGACATTGTTTATTATACTGTATTGTGTAACTGAAAGTTGCTAAGAGAGTAGAGCTTAAATGTTTTCATTCAAAAAATCCCAAAAGGTAATTATGTGACGTGATAGATATGTTAATAACTCAATGGGGAGAAACCTTTCACAATGTATACATATATCAGGTTATCATGTTGTATACTTTAAATGTATTACAATTTTGTCAATTCACCCTCAATAAAGCTGAAAAATAAATATCCGTTTTACATAAATAAAATTACTGTTCACGTTTACTGAATGTTATATTAGAAAAGTATGTAACATAGACAATACATTTAATTCTAAAAACAACCTCTGAGGCTTATTGGCCCCATTTTTATGCAAAAGGAATTCTCTGGTAGCTCAGATGGTAAAGAATCTGCTGGCAAGGAGGGTTTCCCAGGTGGCAATAGTGGTAAACACCCCGTCTGCCACTGCAGGAGACTTAAGAGACACCGGTTCGATCCCTGGGCCTGGAAGATCCCCTGGAGTAGGAAAAGGCCACCCACTCCAGAACTCTTGCCTGGAGAATCCCATGGACCCGGAAGCCTGGAGGGCTACAGTTCATGACATAACAAAGAGTCAGACGGGACTGAAGCAACTTTGCACACACAGAAGAAGGAACTGAAGCATGAAGAGATTAAATAACTCAAAGTCACAGAACTGGTGATCAGAGGAGACAGGATTCCAATCCCAGTTTCTGACCCTAGAGCTTCATTGCCTAGCAGCCCACACTGTCTTAATACTGCTGCTGCTGCTGCTGCTGCTGCTAAGTCGCTTCAGTCATGTCTGACTCTGTGCGACCCCATAGACGGCAGCCCACCAGGCTCCCCCGTCCCTGGGATTCTCCAGGCAAGAACACTTAACTAGAGTGCAAAAAAAGAACTGTTAAAACATGTATTTTTATATGCTTAAGACATTTTCTAGGAAAAATAAACTAGAAATTATGAAAATAATAGTTCCCTTTAAGGCAAGCGCCTCGTTATGGAAGAGATTTTTTTCTTTGTTTCAATCTCTTTATTTTTGTTGTTGTTCATTTATTTGAGGGAAGGCTAAAGACCATCATGCATCCAAAAGAATATATGAAACCTCTATTATGAAGCATAACAGTAAAATGAATCCTTGTGAACCATGATATTAAAAGCAGTGTATTTAGTCTCTCAGTTGTGTCTGACTCTTTGCGACCCTGTGGACTGTGGCCCACCAGGTTCCTCTGTCCATGAGGATTCTCCAGGCAAGAACAGCAGCATGGGTTGCTGTGCCCTCCTCCAGGGGATCTTCCCAACCCAGGGATTGAACCCAGGTCTTCTGGATTGCAGGCAGACTCTTTACCAGCTGAGCCACCAGGGAAGCGCAACAATACTGGGAGTGGGTAGCCAATCCTTCTCTGGGAGATCTTCCCAATCCAGGAATCAAACCATGGTCTCCTGTATTGGAGGTGGATTCTTTAGCAGAATTCTTTTATTTATTTATTTCTGGCTGCGCTACAAGGGAAACCCTAACAGACATTACCAACACTGTTACATTTACACCTCTATTATAACTTCCTACTCAAGTGAAGGTAGTACTTTAATTTTTTAAGTAAAAAGTTCAACTAGAAGTATTTGGATGGTGTATCATTTTTCTCACTGGCAAAGCCCACTACCTTTCCCAAGAAATAAAAAATAGAATCTGGATACTAAAATTAAGTCTAACCTCTTTTTTCTCTTTTCCTTTCTGGTTAGTCTGGTTTCACTTGCTCATTGGGTGCTTGCTTCATGCACAGGCCATGCAGCCCACACTTCAGAGCAGAGTTCCTGGCATGAAATGGCTTCACCGACACCTGAGCTGGGCAGGCCATGCGATGAAGCATCGCACAAAACACTGCAATTCAAGACGATGGGAGGCAGGCCATGTGCAGAGAGGCTGTGCCCAGGACCAGCTTGGCATTGCAATCTTCAGCCAGGTGCCTCATACATGTGCCTGCACAAAATCAGCAAGAACCCAGTCTTTCCCCCTCCCTAAAAGCAGCCCCACTCACAGCCTGTCTGGGACTTAAGTAAGATTACACTTCTCCATTCTTTTTTTTTTTTTTAATTGAAGCATAATTGCTTTACAGACTTTTGCTGTTTTCTGTCAAAGCTCAGCATGAATGAGTCATAGGTATACATATATCCCCGACCTTTTGAGCCTCCCCCATCTCCCTCTCCATCTAACCTCTCTAGGTTGATACAGACTCAGTTTGATTTTCCTGAGCAATACAGCAAATTCCTGTTGGCTATTTATTTTACATATGGTAATATAAGTTTTCATGTTACTCTTTTCATACATCTCATCCTCTCTTCCCCTCTCCTGATGGCCATAAGTCTATTCTCTATGTCTGTTTCTCCACTTCTGCCCTATAAATAAATTCTTCAGTACCATTTTTCTAGATTCCATATATATGCTTTAGAATATGATATTTATCTTTACTTTTCTAACTTACTTCACTAAGTATAATAGGCCCTTGTTTTCATCTGCCTCATTAGAACTGACTCAGATACATTCCTTTTTATGGCTAAGTAATATTCCACTGTGTGTATGTACCACAACATCTTTATACATTCATCTGTCAAAGGACTTCTAATTTGTGTCCATGTTCTATCTATTGTAAATAGTGCTGCAATGAACAATGGGATACATGTGTCTTTTTCAATTTTGGTTTCCTCAGGATATATGCCTAGGAGTTGGATTGCTAGGTCACATCAGCTGGATCATCAAAAAAGCAAGAGAGTTCCAGAAAAACATCTATTTCTGCTTTATTGACTATGCCAAAGCCTTTGACTGTGTGGATCACAATAAACTGGAAAATTCTGAAAGAGATGGGCATACCACACCACCTGATCTGCCTCCTGAGAAATCTGCATGCAGGTCAAGAAGCAACAGTCAGAACCTGACATGGAAAAACAGCCTGGTTCCAAATAGGAAAAGGAGCACATAAGACTGTATATTGTGACCCTGCTTATTTAACTTACATGCAGAGTACATCATAGGAAATGCTGGGCTGGATGAAGCACAAGCAGGAATCAAGATTGCTGGGAGAAATATCAATAACCTCAGATATGCAAATGACACCACCTTTATGGCAGAAAGTGAAGAAGAACTAAAGAGTCTCTTGATGAAAGTGAAAGAAGAGAGTGAAAATATTGGCTTAAAGCTCAACATTCAGAAAACTCAGATCATGGCATCCAGTCCCATCACTTCATGGCAAATAGATGGGCTCCAAAATCACTGGAGAAGGAGGTGGCAACCCATTCCAGTGTTCTTGCCTGGAGAATCCCAGGGACAGAGGAGCCTGTTGGGTGCTGTCTATGGGGTCGCACAGAATTAGACACGATTGTTGTGACTTAGCAGCAGCAGCAGCAAAATCACTGCAAATGGTGATTGCAGCCATGAAATAAAGAGACGCTTACTCCTTAGAAGGAAAGTTATGACAACCTAGACAGTATATTCAAAAGCAGAGACATTATTTTGCCAACAAAGGTCTGTCTAGTCAAAGCTATGGTTTTTCCAGTAGTCATGTATGGATGTAAGAGTTGGCCTATAAGGAAAGCTGAGTGCCGAAGAATTGATGCTTTTGAACTGTGGTGTTGGAGAAGACTCTTGAGAGTCCCTTGGACTGCAAGGAGATCCAGCTAGTTCATCCTAAAGGAAATCAGCCCTGAATATTCATTGGAAGAACTGATGCTGAAGCTGAAACTCCAATACTTTGGCCATCTGATATGAAGAGCTGACTCATTTGAAAAGACCCTGATGCTGGGAAAGATTGCAGGCAGGAGGAGAGGGGATGACAGAGGATGAGATGGTTGGATGGCATCACTGACTCAATGGACATGAGTTTGAGTAAACTCTGGGAGTTGGTGATGGAGAGGGAGGCCTGGCGTGCTGCAGTTCATGAGGTCGCAAAGAGTTGGACAGGACTGAGAGACTGAAGTGAANTGTGTGTGTGTGTGTGTCCACAGTAAGTAAGACAAAGAGTCTGTTCGCCTCCAGGCTCTAAGCGGCAGTCTGGAGAAAGAGGTCAGTCTTGTGTCTCTGGACTCGTCAGCAGACAGTCCTGCCACTGTGACAAGGGGCCTGGCAACAGAGGCCATTTCCTGTCTTGGTGTCTGAGTCATTTTCTCAGCTCATGATTGATGATTCTAGGATGAGAAGGTTCAGGATGGGGCAAAGAACAGCAACCAAACAAAAATTTGCATTGGTATTGAGGCAGAGGCAAGTAGAAAGTATAGTCCATGTAATTCCTCTTTGGGTGCCGTCGGTCTTTTGAGGAAACAAATGTAGTTGACTCTTAGTAAAACTTACCCTAGGCAGCTTTGCAGTATTCATTTATGTTGCACAGTTTATGAATATGATTCTTCTCAGATATACAAATTCTGAATCTTTAGGAAATGGTGATTTCCAAATAGAATTGCTTGATAGAATTTCCAAATAGATTTCCAAGATAGAAATGAAATGAAAACTTGAAAATGAATTCATTTTTGAGCTAAATGCAGAGGACTCAATTCCATCAGTCCTATTTTATGCTCTTCTTCAATAAAATCTGTTCTTTTTCACTCAGAAAATTGCCATCCCTTCTCCCCTCATTCCTGACTTTCTTGCATCTGTGTAACCCTTCATCCTTCTCCCAACTACCCAGAGCTTAATCCTTTTTAAAAATTTCTGATAAGATGCACATAACATAAAATTTGCTATTTTAACCAGTTTCGAGTGTACAGCTCAATGGTATTTAGTACCTTTAGATTATTGTGCAACCACGACCGCCATCCATCTCTAGAGCTCTTCATTTTGTGTAACCGAACCTGTAGCCTTTAAGCACTAACTTTGCATTGTCTCCTCCTGCCTCTTGGCAGCCACCGTTCTATCTTCTGTCTCTGTGAGTTTGACTGCTCTAGGTGCTTCATATAAGTGGAAGCACAGTGTGTCTGTTTGTGATTGTCTAATTTCGCTCAGTGTAATGTGCCAAGGCTTCATCCATGTTGTAACATGTGTCAGTGTATTGTATATCCATGTATATACATATATATTTAAATCTTTCTGTGTGTTATGATGTTTTGACACCTTAAAAATGCTTCCTGATTGGGCAGCTACTGCCCCTTCCAGGGTTAGCCAGTTCTTTGTGATGGCAAGGGGCCAGCTTGGAGCAGGTCTTTGAGCATACAGTCTATCCAATCCAGAGTCATATCTCCTCTACGTGATGGCTTTTACATCACAAGAGACAATACTCTGATGTTCTAATTATCCGAAGACCTGGTACCAGGCCACTGGAGACCACGTGTATAGCTGCAAGCCCACAGGAGTTATTCAAGTTAGCCAAACCAGCCAATCTGAGTTGTTTATCCTGCCTTTTCCCCCAGAGACCTCTGTTCAGATCATGACCTCAGCATCCCCTCCTTTGCCCTGTCTCCTGCCTCCCAACCACCCTTATGTCTTTCCCATGTAGTCCTGCAAAGCATGCCATACCACCCGTCTCCAGAACCTGGGAGTGAGTTAACTTTGTTTTCCTGAGCCTGTCCTAAGCTGTACCTGACTGACCATCATGTAAACAAGCACAGAAAGGCTAAGTGATATTCCACGAGCATATGCTGCATTTGGTTTACGCATTATCCCTCTGTGGACATATGACTTGATCCCACCTTTTGGCTGCTGTGAATGTAGATGTACAAATATGTCTGAGTCTCTGATTTTAATTCCTTTGGGTATATAACCAGAAGTGGAATTGCTGGGTCACAGGCTAGTTCTGTTTTTGGTATTTTTGAGGAGCCTGCATACTGTTTCCCATAGTGCCTGCCTCATTTTGTATTCCCACCAGCCGTGCACAAGGCTTTCGTTTTCTCCACGTTGTTGCCAGCATTTGTTTATGCTTTTTTTTTTTTTAATTTAAATAGCAGTCATCATAATGGATATGAAGCTGTTTTGATTTGCATTTCCCTGGTGACTAATAATGCTAAGTATCTTTTCATGTGCCTATTGGTCATTGTTTGTCTCTTTTTGCCTTAAGTCCTTTACCCATTTTTAAATCAGGTTCTTTTGACTATTTGTTGTTGAGTTTTGGGAGTTCTTTTTATTTTTTGGATATCACACTTACAACATACATGATTTGCAGATGTTTTCTCCCATTATACGAGTTGCCTATCCACCGTGTTGGGCTTCCTGGGTGGCTCAGTGGTAAAGAATCTGCCTGCCAATGCAGGAAATGCGGTTTTGATCCCTGGGTCAGGAAGGTGTCCTGGAGAGGGAAATGGCAAACCACTCTAGTGTTCTTGCCTGGGAAATCTCATGAATAAAGGAGCTTGGCAGACTATAATCCATGGATCACAGAAGAGTCAGACATGACTTAGCAACCAAACGACAACAATCCGCTATGTTAATTGTGTCCTTTGATGCAAATAAAATATAAACTGAACTTTTTAATCTTGATGTAGTCCAGTTTATTTTTTTCTTTTATTGCCTGTGCTTTTGGCGTCATATATAAGAAATCGTTACCAAAATCAGTGTCATTAAGCTTTTCTCCTGTGTTTTCTTCAAAGAATTTTGTAGTTTCAAACCGTCCTTTTGGTTTCTGATACATTTTGAGTTAATTTTTCTATATTGTATAAAGGTTCAACTTCATTTTTTTGCTTGTGGGTATCCAGTTTACATAACTCCATTTGTTGTAAATACTTTTTCCCCACTGAATGGTCTTGACATGTTGTTGAAAATCATTTGCTATGGCTTAATCTCTAGTCCTTGAGTTGTAAATCTTGAGCCTCCTGTGGCCACCGTGTTTCCTGAGTACCACGGTCAGGGCCACTTTCCGGAAGATTCTTTTCACTTTAGCATGACACTGCTTAAAGGAGAAGTTGCTTAAAACAGCTTCTCTCCCAGGTGTGTGTGTGTGTGTGTGTGTGTGTGTGTGTTTTCCAAACTCTTCTCTTAAAACCTTTATTATACTATGCACTTAATACTTCTTTGATACTTCCCGCTTCAAGTTGTTAAGGCTTTACATCTGTAGATCCTTTTTATTTAATGAGATTAAAAGCTCTGGACACCTAAAGTCTGGTAAATACCATGATACAACCAGAAAAAATCTCTTACAAAAAGTAGATCCTCAACTGACTGACTTAACATAGCCTTTGTATAACATTTATAAGGTTATGCAGCATTTGGAGACATAATATTTGCTGAATCCAATTAAGTTGAAGAAAGATGCTACTTGATGTTCAAAGTAGTTAGCAAAGCTCAGTTTAAAATGCTGAATAGTCCTTTAATAAAATTTAAACACTATGTACATAGTTCATAGAATCATATTGGGGTGTTTTCAAAAATGCCAACAGCTCTGAAGCTCACATGACTCCGTTATGCTGACAGAATAGTTGACTCCAGCTCATTATCATCATTTTTATTTTCGTGAAGATCTGAACAACATGGCTGCAGATTGCTGGGTATGTAATTGAACAACAGACTTGAGCTTACAGGTGCCACTCATCAATGATTACTTACTTAGCAAAACTGGAGGAAGCTTGTTGTAATAATTGCTGATACAAACACTCTTGTTTCCATAGAAATACTTTGTTTATATGCAGAGATTCAGGAGTCTTATTTATGTTCCTCCAGGCCANAATTGAACAACAGACTTGAGCTTACAGGTGCCACTCATCAATGATTACTTACTTAGCAAAACTGGAGGAAGCTTGTTGTAATAATTGCTGATACAAACACTCTTGTTTCCATAGAAATACTTTGTTTATATGCAGAGATTCAGGAGTCTTATTTATGTTCCTCCAGGCCAGAACTGGAGAAGGCAATGGCAACCCACTCCAGTACTCTTGCCTGGAAAATCCCATGGATGGAGGAGCCTGGTAGGCTGTAGTCCATGGGGTTGTGAAGAGTCGGACATGACTGAGTGACTTCACTTTGACTTTTCACTTTTATGCATTGGAGAAGGAAATGGCAACCCACTCCAGTGTTCTTGCCTGGAGAATCCCAAGGATGGCAGAGCCTGGTGGGCTGCTGTCTCTGGGGTCGCACAGAGTCGGACCCAACTGAAGCGACTTAGTAGCAGCAGCAGCAACAGGGCAGAAATACTCTGAAATTGGTGTTCATCTTCCCTGTACCAGTCAGTTGCTGAGTGCTGGGGAAAAGAAGCCACCTCCTTTCCAGTGGCACAGACCCCTGACTTGGAGTTTGTTTTGAGAATCTCATTACTGGTCTTTCAAGTTCCATTTCTGCCAAGGAGAGGGGAACTGATTTTCTTTAAGGTTAAATGAGCTAATTTTACCTCTGATGCACAGTTAGATATTACAGTTTTTTGTTGTATGAATTTTATTAAAAAATTTTTTTATTACTTTATTTTACTTTACAATACTCTATTGGCTTTGCCATACATCGACATGAATCCTCCCTGATAGTTGGAAGTCAGTCCTTAATTGACTGAAGTGTTATTCTTTTCTGAGTTGCAGAATTTGAAACCTGTGATATGCGTATATGTCTTTACGTAATAATGATAACAATGAATATTTCTTAATCTCCTTTGGTATATGCATTCTCCAGATCTTTGCTTTGAGTTGCACCAAAGTAATGGATAAATAACTTGAATTGTCCTTGATATTACTCATTGTGTGGGGGTGTGTTAGTCGCTCAATCGTGTCTGACTCTTTGTGATTCCATGGACTGTAGCCCACCAGGCTTCTCTGTCCATGGAATTCTCCAGGCAAGAATATTGGAGTCAGTTCCCATTTCCTCCTCCAATATTACTCATTACTTAGGTTTGATTTCATAGCATAACTTTGATATTTCTTATGTGATGTCTTATATTTGACCTTTTTATGTTTTCTCTGTCATATAATCAGCTAAACAAAGACTTTTAGAGTATCACAGTCATCTATCACTGGCAACTTGCAGTGTATAAATATCCTGGTTTTTTTACAATTAAATTTACTAACTGTAAGAATCCTTCATCATTTAAGAATTGTAACTACCATTCAGGTCCCAAAGAAAAATCCACCACTTTTCCGTATGCTGTTGAGCTGTCAGTGTGTGACTCAGAGGAAGTTGAGGGGCGCTTTCTGGCACATTGTATTAACTAACATACATGTGTTTTCTCCACAGTAAAACCCACTGTAATTGATGTTGACATCTATGTTAACAGCATTGGTCCTGTGTCGTCGATAAATATGGTAAGAAGCTTCTTTTCTGATCTGATAGTCTTTTTATCAGTTCTTGCTTATGTTCTTATTGTGGATTTCTGTTTGAGATTTATCATGCAAGTTTAAGCTCACTACTGGCTTCTTAAATATGTAGCATTTATTGAAAGTTTAAACACTGAAAGTGGTAAAACTCAAGGAATAGAGATGGTGATTAAAAAGTATCTCATCCCATGTTTTTCTCTGAATATATGCCCAGGAATGGAACTGCAGGGTCTTATGATAGCTCTATGTTTAGTGTTTTAAGGAATCTCGATACTGTTCTCCATCGTGGCTGTACCAGTTAACATTCTAGTGGAGGAGGAGTCTCTTCTCTCCACACCCTCTCCAGCATTTACTGTTTGTGGATTTTTTGATGATAGCCATTCTGGCTGGTATGAGGTCATACCTCATTGTGGTTTTGATTTACATTTCTCTAATAATTAGTGATGTTGAATATCTTTTCATGTGCCTGTTGGCCATCTGTATGTCTTCTCTAGAGAAATGTCTATTTAGATCCTCTGCCCATTTTTTGAGTGGATTGTCTGTTTTGATGCTGTTAAGTGTCATGAGCTGTTTGTAAATTTTGGAAACTGACCCCTTATTAGTAATATCATTTGCAAATATTTTCTCCCAATTTGTGGGTTGTCTTCTGGTTTTGTTTATTGTTTCCTTTGCTGTGCAGATCTTTTGAGTTTAAGTAGATCCCATTTAAAATTTTTGTTTGCATTTCCATCATTCTGGGAGATGGATCAAAAAAATATGTTGCTGTGATTTATGTCCCAGAGTGTTCTGCCTATGTTCTCCTCTAACAGTTGTAGGGAGTCCAGTCTCACATTTCGGTCTTTAATCCACTGGAGCTTATTTTTGTGTATGGAGTTAAAGAATGATCTATTTTCATTTTTTTTGCATGTGGCTGTCCAGTTTTCCCAGCACCATTTGCTGAAGAGACTGTCTTTTCACCATTGTGTAGTCTTGCCTCCTTTGTCATAGGTTAATTGACCATTCGTGCAAGTGTTATTTTAAGGTTTTCTATCCTATTCCATTGATATGTGTTTCCATTTTTGTACTAGAACCGTGCTGTCCATCCCCATCTTGTCCATGTGTTGTTTACTGTATGTAGATTTCCAGGTGATGTTGTGTGCAGTTGTGTAGTCATTGGGTGTGTCTGACCTCATTAAAACTAGGGATGACTATAAATGACATTTTAAAAATTTTAGTTCATATTTTCAAGGTCCAAAAGACCTGTCTTTCAGTGTTTCTCAGGAAAGAATCTGAGAATACTCAGCTTATACTTCTGTTTTCCTGGGGTAAATATACTACTGCCTGTTTTTTAAACAGGAAAAAGAAAATATGGGGTCAAGTACGTGTGTGATTTCCCTGAATAAAACTTTAGTATATTTTCACATACTTATAAGCAAAAAATCTCCAGAAGTAACTGTTTCCCGTGTAGACGTCCTTTCCTGTGCAGAGTGCTTGGCTGTTGGGAAGGGGCTGGAATGTTGGAATCCACTAGTGTCAGGGCCCCTCATGGCACCACAGGCCAGAATGGGCCTCCCTGCCCAGAGTGTGCAGATTCTAGGAGCAGGCCCTTGCCTGCGGGCCAGTGGCCTGACACTGGGCTCGTCCTTGTGCTTCCCTGCTGCCCAGGGGCTCCTGGATTCAGCAGATGCATGAGGCTGAAGGGGGGTTGCACAATTCCAGCTTAAGAAGTCTTCCTTTCATTGCAGAGTTCTGTGGATGGAAATAATCCTTCCAAAAGTGATAGCAAAATTGTTTCTTTTCATTGCCTGGTATTAAAAGTGCTCATCTTTTCTCTGATGATAGAAAGCTTCCATGTGGGGCTGAAATTCTATTTATGGGTCACTCACTTTAAAAAAATCCCCTATGTCACCCACACAGTGGAGATGGACCACTACCAAAGAGGGGAGATGAATAAAAGAAGATTCGCCCTATACAGACTACTGGCTACAGATTGTGAAAGGCAAACTATGACTGTAAACTGTGCCTTTCCCTGATTCAGTAGTCAGTTTCCCAGTGTTTCCTGTTCCGGAATTTTATTTACTTGTATTAGTTCCGTAATGCTTTATTCAGACACTGCATTATGTGTAACACTAAAACAGAAGTGCCTCCAAAGATACGTAGTCATAAAACTGTTTTAGGAACAGTTGCTTGTATTTGCATATCTAGGGATGTTCATGAACTCCTGTGACCTGGAGATCTACTTTGTGCCCAGAATCAGTCTTTGCTGCTGGAATTGAAAGACTTTTCTGTGTGAAAATCATAGGCTGCAGGGGAGGCTAAAAATAAGTGACAGTCCTCACAGGGTGATAAGGGCTCTGCTAACGGCCAGCACCCCCTTGGAAGGCCCATTGCAGTTAGGATAGATTTCTCTGATGAGGTCTTTTCAGCCTGAGATGAGGCTGCTAGGCGGGGCTCGGACAGGTGGGACACGTGGGAAGTCGGCAGGAAAAAGCAGGACGGCAGATACGTGACTTGACTGGGAACCAACTGGCTTGATGTTTGAAGCCCTGGGGTGCATGGGCTGGGAACTGTGGGGACTGAGACTCGGAGGCCGCGTGTGCTGAGAGTTTGGCTTTCCCTCCGCTCTGCCCTGGACAGACCCTGCACTGGGGAGCGTGTGGACTCTCCCATCTGAGTAAGTGCAGGTCTGACTTCATGAGAGATTAGCTCAAATCCAGATTTGTGAACAAGCCATCCTGATGCCCAGGGGGTCAGAGCAAAGACAGATTCACTTTCCTGAAGGAGGGAATGTGCAAAACCCCTGAGGGAGGTTTCAGAGGCCTTGGGAGGCAAGGGCTTCCTTTTTTTTAATCTAAATTTTTAGTTGTGAAAAAACATTTTTAGGTTCACATCAAAGTTGAGAGGAAGGTGCAGAGATTCCCTATATTCCTCCCTGCTTCCACTCATGCATGGCCTCCCCAAATGTGAAAACATCTGTTACAATCAGTAAACCCACACTGACACATCATCATCACCCAGAGCCCATGGTTTACATTGGGAGTCCCTCCTGATGTTGTACGTCTGTGAGTTTGGACCAATCTGTAACGACATGTTTCAGCCATCACAGTATCATGCAGAGTAGTTCCACTGCCCTGAACATTCTCTCTGCATCTACTTCCTGAAGGATGAGTACTTCCAGCCTTTGTGTTCCTAGCTCTTTGGTTAGAAGTCAGAATGACAGAGGGCTTCTTCTCACATTGCCACTTACATCACATTTACCCTCTGTATCCTTTAAAGCAAATGAAACAGTTTCAAAAGTATTGTAAAGTGCTTTACTGTGGACCTCATGAAAAAGAAAAGCAATTTAAAAGTAGAGAACTGACTGTTGAAGTGGGAATTGGGGATTGAGTCAGCAATAATAATATAAAAAAGAATAGGAGAGAGACCAAAACAAATTAAAAAACACATTGTGGGAGAAAGGCACAATTTAGAGAAGTGTACATGATTTAATGATGTAAATTTTTATTGCAGTTTTGACCATAGCTAAAGCCTGATAAATTTATTACTTCCTCTAACTATTCATTTAACAATCAAGGAAAGAGAGAAAACGGTATCTTCCTCTTCTTCCTCTTTTCCTTCCCGCTTTTCTGCTTCTTTTATTGATATTATTCATATTGAAGTTTTAGTCTCAGACATTCTCCTCCCTGCTAAATAAAATGAAGTTGCATTCAGTCACTTCCTTAACAGAGTGTTTTCCGTTGTCTTGTCTCTCCTGGAGTTGTTTATGCTTTTTTTATTTTATTATTTTTTTGGGGGGGATTTTTTTTTTTTTACTTTATTTTACTTTACAATACTCTATTGGCTTTGCCATACATCAACATGAATCCACCACAGGTGTACACGAGCTCCCAATCCTGAATCCGCCTCCCACCTCCCACCCCACAACGTCTCTCTGGATCATCCCTGTGCACCAGCCCCAAGCATCCTGCATCCTGCATCGAACATAGACCGGTGCCTGATTTCTTACATGATAGTATACATGCTTCAATGCCATTCTCCCAAATCATCCCACCCTCTCCCTCTCCCTCAGAGGCCAAAAGTCTGTTCTCTATGTCTGTGTCTCTTTTGTTGTCTCACATACAGGGTCATCATTACTATCTTTCTAAATTCCATATATATGTGTCAGTATACTATATTGGTGTTTTTCTTTCTGACTTACTTCACTCTGTATAATAGGCTCCAGTTTCATCCATCTCATTAGAACTGATTCAAATGTATTCTTTTTAATGGCTGAGGAATACTCCATTGTGTATATGTACCACTGCTTTCTTATCCATTCATCTGCTGATGGACATCTAGGTTGTTTCCATGTCCTGGCTATTATAAACAGTGCTGCAATGAACATTGGGGACCGCGGCACACAGCCAGGAACTTGTCACTAGGAAACCGTGGAACACAGCCTAGACCTCGCTGCACAGCGAACGTGGCACACAGGCCAGTTCTCATCGCAGGGTGAACACGGTACACAGCCCGGACCTCAGCAAAGGGCAATCTTTGCAAACAGCCTGAAACTTAGTGAAGGGCTACTGCGGCACACAGCCCAGAAATCAGCGCAGGGTGACACATGAACACAGCTCAAAACTTGGCGCAGGGCAACTGTGGCACACAGCTGGACCGCGGCGCAGGGCGATCTTAGCACATAGCCCAGACCTCGGCGCAGGAAGACATTGGCACACAGCACGGACCTCAGCAAATGGCAACCATATCAAACAGCCCGGACTTCGGCACAGAGCACCCGTGGCACAGAACACGCAAGCCATCGCTAGGCAACCGTGGTCACAGCCCGGACCTCTGCACATGGTGACCACAGCACACAGCCCCAACCTTAGTGAAGGGCGACTGCAGCACACAGCCCGGAAATCGTCGACAGCCAACCGCGGAACACAGCCCTGACCTCGGCACAGGGCGACCGCAGAACACAGCCCGAACATCAGCACAGGGCTACCGCGGCAATCAGCCCGAACCTCAGTGAAGGGCGCCCACAGCACAAAGCCCAGAATTCTGTGAAGGCACAGCACAGAGCCCGGAACTCATCGCTAGCCAACCTCGGAACACAGCCTGGACCTAATTGCAGGGTGACCACGGCACACAGCCTGAACCTCGGCGAAGGGCGACCGTGCACACAGCCCGGAATTTGTTGCTTGCCGAACGCAGAACACATTCCAGAACTTAGAGAAGGGTGACCGTGGCACACAGGCCAGGCCTCGGTGCAAGGCAACCGCGGCACACAGGCCGGACAGTGGTGCCGGGCGACTGTGGCACNTCTGCTTTTGAATATACTATCTAGGTTGGTCATAACTTTTCTTCCAAGGAGTAAGTGTCCTTTAATTTCACGATTAGGTCTAGTAATCTTCTGATACTATTTTTAGGGTTTTCTATGCATAGTATCATGTCATCTTCAAACAGTGAGAGTTCTGCTTCTTCTTTTCTGATCTGGATTTCTTTTATTTCTTTTTCTTATTTGATTGCTATAGCTATGACTTCTAGAACTATGTTAAATAATAGTAGTGAAAGTCGACACCCTTGTCTTGTTCCTGATCTTAGGGGGAATGCTTTCAGTTTTTCACCATTGAGAATAATGTTTGCTGTAGGCTTATTATATATGGCCTTTACTATGTTGAGGTACGTTCCTTCTATGTCCATTTTTTGAAGAGTTTTAATCATAAATGAGTGCTGAATTTTGTCAGAGACTTTTTCTGCATCTATTGAGATTGTCATATGGCTTTTCTTTCAATTTGTTAATATAGTTTATCACATTGATAGATTTGCATATATTGAAGAATCCTTGCATCCCTGGAAAAAAGTCAAACTTGATCACAGTGTATAAGCTTTTTGAGGTGTTGCTGAATTCTGTTTGCTAAAATTTTGTTGAGACTTTTTGCATCTAAGTTCAGTGATATTGGCCTACAGTTTTCTTTTTTTGTGTTGTCTTAAGCTAGCTTTGATATCAGGGTGATAGTGGCCTCGTAGAATGAATTTGGAAGTGCTCCTTCCTCTGCAATTTTTTGAAAGAGTTTTAGAAGGATAGGCATTAGCTCCTCTCTAAATGTTTGATAGAATTCTCCCGTGAAGCCATCTGGCTGTGGACTTTTGTTTTTTGGAAGATTTTTGATCACAGCTTCAATTTAAGTGCTTGTAATTGGGTAGTTCATAATTTCTATTTCTTCCTGGCTCAGTCTTGGAAGATTGAACTTTTAAGACTCTGTCCATTTCTTCCAGGTTACACATTTTATGGCCATATAGTTGTTCATAATAGTCTCTTGTAATCCTTTGTATTTCTGCATTGTCTACTGTAACCTCTCCTTTTTCATTTCTAGTTTTGTTGATTTGATTCTTCTCTCTTTTTTTTCTGATGAGTCTGGCTAAAGGTTCGTCAATTTTGTTTATCTTCTCAAAGAACCAGCTTTTAGTTTTATTAATCTTTACTATTTTTTTTCATTTCTTTTTCATTTATTTCTGCTTGGGTCTTTATGATTTCTTTCCTTCTACTAATTTTTTTTGGTTTGTTGTTGTTGTTGTTCTTCTTCTTCTTTTTCCACTTGTTTTCAGTGTGAAGTTAGGTTGTCTATTCATGTTTTTCTTCTTGACATAGGATTGTATTGCTTTAAAATTCCCTCTTAGAACTGCTTTGCTGCATCCCATAGGTTTTGAGTTGTCATGTTTTCATTGTTATTTGTTTCTAGAAGTTTTTTAATTTCCCTTTTGATTTTTTCAGTAACCTGTTGGTTATCTAGAAAAGTATTGTTCAGTCTCCATGTGTTTGTGTTTTTTACACTTTTTTTTCCCTGTAATTAACATCTAGTCTCATAGCATTGTGGTCAAGAAGATGCTTGATGCAATTTCAATTTTCTTAAATTTACTGAGATTTTATTTGTGACCCAAGATGTGGTCTATCCTGGAGAATGTTCCATGTGCACTTGAGAAGCAGGTGTGTTCTTCTGCATTTGGATGGAATGTCCTGAAGATATCAATGAGACCCATCTCATCTAATGTATCACTTAAGATTTGTGTATCCTTTTTTCTGTTTTGATGATCTGTCCATTGGTGTGAGTGGGGTGTTAAAGTCTCCTACTATTATTGTGTTTCAATTTCTCCTTTTATGTCAGTTAGCATCTGTCTTATGAATTGAGGTGCTCCTATGCTAGGTGCATAGATATTTACAGTTATTATGTCTTCTTCTTGGATTGATCCTTTGATCATTATAGAGTGTCCTTCCTTATCTCTTATAATCTTGTTTATTTTAAGGTCTATTTTGTCTGATATGAGGATTGCTACTCCAGCTTTCTTTTGCTTCTCATTTGCATGGAACATATTTTTCCATCCTCCCATTTTCAGTCTATATGTGTCTTTAGATCTGAAGTGGGTTTCTTGTAGACAGCATATATATGGGTCTTGTTTTTGTACCCATTCAGCCAGTCTGCATCTTTTGGTTGGAGCATTTAATCCTTTTACATTTAAAGTAATTATTGATATATATGTTCCTATTGCCATTTTCTTAACTGTTTGTGGTTGATTTTGTAGATCTTTTTCTTCTCTTGTATTTCTTGACTGTATAAGTCCCTTTAACATTTGTTGTAAAGCTGGTTTGGTGGTAATGAATTCTCTCAAATTTTGCTTGTCTGAAAAGTTTTTTATTTTTCCATCAATTTTTGAATGACATCCTTGTGGGTACAGTAATCTTGGTTGTAAATTTTTCCCTTTCAGTGCTTTAAATATATCCTGCCCTTCCTTTCTGGCCTACAGAGTTTCTGCCGAAAGGTCAGCTGATAAACGTATGGGGTTTCCCTTGTATGTTACTTGTTGTCTTTCCCTTGCTGCTTTTAATATTCTTTCTTTGTGTTTAGTCTTTGTTAGTTTGATTAGTATGTGTCTTGGTGTATTTCTCCTTGGGCTTAACCTGTATGGGACTTTGCACCTCTTGGACTTGATTGACTATTTCCTTTTTCATGTTGGGGAAATTGTCAAATATAATCTCTTCAAAAATTTTCTCATCCCCATCTTCTTCTCATAAAACTTCTTCATCTAGGACCCCTATAATTCAAATATTGGTGAATTTAATATTGTCCCAGAGGTCTCTGAGATTATCTTCAGTTCTTTTTGTTCTTTTTAATTTATTGTTCTTCAGAAGTTATTTTCACTATTTTATCTTCCAACTCTGATGCATTCTTCTGCTTCAGATATTCTGCTATTGATTCCTTCTAGAGTATTTTTAATTTCAGTAACTGTGTTGCTTGTCTCTGTGTTTATTCTTTAATTTTTCTAGGTCTTTGTTAATTGATTCTTGCCTTTTTTCCTTTCTGTTTTCAAGGTGTTTTTTTTTTTTTAATCATCTTTACTATCATTGCTCTGAACTGTTTTTCAGATAGTTTGCCTATTTCCTCTTCATTTATTTGGACTTCTGTGTTTCTAGTTTGTTCTTTCATTTGTGTAGTATTCCTCTGCCTTTTCTTTATCATATATTTTTTAACTTATTGTGATTGAGGTCTCCTTTTCCCAGGCTTCCAGGTTGAAATCTTTCTTCCTTTTGGTTTCTGCCCTCCTAAGTTTGGTCCAGTGGTATGTGTAAGTTTTGTATAGACTGAGATTTNTCCTCTGCCTTTTCTTTATCATATATTTTTTAACTTATTGTGATTGAGGTCTCCTTTTCCCAGGCTTCCAGGTTGAAATCTTTCTTCCTTTTGGTTTCTGCCCTCCTAAGTTTGGTCCAGTGGTATGTGTAAGTTTTGTATAGACTGAGATTTGTGATGAGTATTTTTGTTTGTTTTTCCTCTGATGGGCAAGGCTGAGTGAGGTGGTTATCTTGTCTGCTGATAATTAGGTCTGTATTTTTGTTTCATTTGCTGTTTAGATGAGGTGTCCTGCACAGGGCGCTTCTGGTGGTGGGGTGATGCAAGGTCTTGTATTCAGGTGGTTTCCTTTGTGTGAGTTCTCACTATTTGATATTCCCTAGGATTAGTTCTCCAGTGGTCTAGGGTCTTGGAGTCAGTGCTCCCACTCCAAAGGCTCAGGGCTTGATCTCTGGTCAGAAACAAAGATTCCACCAGTGGTTTGTTATGGCATTAAGTGAGATTAAAACAAGTACCCCAAAATGAGAAACCCCAGACAAATGGCAGTTACAAAATCAGGCAAATAATAATTAAAATAATGGAATATATACATATACACCCATAAACAAAATCAAAACAGTCCAACAAAAGTAAAGTAGGATAGATTGACCCAGGGAACAAAGGAAATCAAATATTGTATCTACCAGTTAAGAACAAAGCTAACTAAAGTACAAAGTGAAAAACAAAACTAAATCAAGGAGCCAAGTGGGGAATAAAGCAATGACAACAAAACTAACAAATATGTTGAAAGGAAAGGAAAGAAAAAAAAAAAAAGAAAGAAAGACTAGATATGCAAAGTTAAGGTAAAGAAGATTTATATACATCAAAGATTAACTGCAAGGGGAAAAGAACAGTAGGAAAAGCAAACAAAGGAATAAATGTAGAAAAAATAGTAATAGGTTAAAAAATTGAAAAATTAAGAAAAGAGAAGAGAAAAGAAGATAAATAGGAAGAAGAAAAGGGGGAAAAAGGAAAACTACAGAACTGCAAAAGCACAATGTAGAGGCAGAGGTTTATAACAACAGTAAAAAATTACAGAGGAAAAAAAAGCTCAAAACCTTAAATGGATTTCATAGTGCCAATAAAATCAATAATTTGGGGGTGGGGGCAGCAAAGAAAAAAAAGAAAAGAGTTAAAAAAATACAAACAAATCTACAGAACAAGTCAAAACATAAGAATAATAAATGTTTTTCTTGAGTCAATGCTGTTAAAGTTCTTTCCCTCACTGGGAGTTACAGTCCATCTCACCTCCCTAGGATGCCCTCCAACACTGCTGGTCTCTGGACCTGCTGTGGAGGCAGCTTAGCTTCTAATCTGGCCTACTCCTATGTGTTCTTGCCTCCAATGTCTGCAGCTATCAATACTAATGAGTTTTCTTTTGTGGGAGCCCCCAGTGTCCTTTTATATATTCCGTAGACACAGAGACTGCCCAGTTGATCCTGTGGATTGAATTTGCAGCTTGTACAGCTGGTGGAAGGTTTTGGGTCTTCTTCCTTAGCCACACTGCCCCTGGATTTCTATTGTGGTTTTATTTCCAGCTCTGCATGTGGGTCATCCACTGGGGTTTGCTCCTGAGGCCACCCTGGAGGACTTGTGTCTGCCCCAGTGAGGGCTGGGTGTGGAGGTGGTGCAGCTGCTTGGGTTGTAGGGATTCTGGCAGCACCAGGTACTCAGGGGAGTTGGTAGCTAGGGCAACAGGAAATACAGTGTTCTAGAAGGGTATGGCAACCAGTATTGGCCCATATGCTCCAGTATTCTTGCCTGGAGAACTCCCCTGACAGAGAAGCCTGGCAGGCCACATTATGGCCTTATCAGAATCTTTTTCGAGCTTCTTGTAGCTGGTGATCAAAAGGCCTCTTTGACCAGTCTTTCTCTGTAGCTCCATCTGTTCAGGCACGTAGAGGTCTCCCTTGCCTGGGGTCCTTCTCTATTGTTCGGTGTCAAGCACATAGAGGGGTCCCCCTGACTGGGGTCCTACTCTGTAGATCGCCATGTCAGACACGTAAAGGGGCACCCTGGGTGGGATTCTACTCTCTAGTTCAGTGTGTTAGGGTTAAACATGCTTTTGATGGGCCAGCCTCTCTATTGTTCAGCTGCCAATGCTGGCATGTGGGGCGAGAGAGGCTATGGTGATGGTTCCACCCTCTACCTATGACTCAGCAATATTGCCTTGCTTCCATGGCTGCCTGGTTTTCCTCCACAGGAATTTCCCAGCACAATCCCCTCCCTCCCGTTCCCTCTATTCATCTCTCCACATTCAGCAGCAGCCCTTGCCCTGGGATTGCTCCACAATCCCTAAGCTTTGTGTCCCTCTCCAGAGTATGTATGGCTGTGGCAAGGACTGCCTGATTCTCATTTCATTTAGGCTGCCACAGATCAGCGCTTTCAGCCTTAAATGTTTCTCCTCTGACTCAGACAATCGCCCCAGTGTAGGGATCAGACCCCTGCTTCAGTTCCTCCACCTGCCAAGGGTAGGTCCAATCCTACTAACACTCCTGTTTGCCCCCTTAGTTCCTTCATCCTACCACATTTTGCGTAGTTCTATATATTCTTTTCTGCTGGTCAGGTACTCCTGTCCACTTTCAGCTGGTTTTCTGCATGCACTTCTGTGTCTGGAAGGTGTATTCCTGAGGTATCCTTGGAGAGAGATGTACTCCACATCCACCTACTCCTCCACCATCTTTTCTCTCTTCTTTTTTTTTTTAAGTAATTTTATTTATGTATTTATGTTTGGCTGCACTGGGTCTTCTTTGCTGCATGGGCTTTGCTCTAGTCGCAGCAGGGGAGGGCTACTCTCTAGCTGTAGTGCACAGCCTTCTCATTGTGGTGGCCGCTCTTGTGGAGCATGAGCTCTAGGGTTTGCAGGGTCAGGAGCTGTGTCACAGAGGCCCCATTGTTCCCTGACGTGGGATCCTGCCGAATCAGGGATTAAACCTCCCAGATCAGGGATCAAACCTGTGTCTCCGTCATTGGCAGGCAGATTCTTTACCATTGAGCCACCAGGGAAACCCCTCTCTCCAATCTTTCACTGAAGAATTAGGCTTTTCTTTGCTTCTCAACCAACCTGGGTCTCCTTCTAATGGAGAGAGCAACACCAGGCAGAAAAACCCTTGCTGAGTACTGACTTGGGAGGGTCAGTAAGACTTTTGTCTTCTTTATACATTTCTAATTTTTTTTTTTTTTAAGGAACCAGAAAATAAAGTGGGGAGGTGAATCAGAATGTCACATTTTCAGTCCCATCCAGAGATGCAACAGCACCTGAAGCCTCTCAATGCCCTTGATTAAACCCATGTATACCTCACTCGAGGCAATGATAAACACTGTTGAAATATCCATTGTAAGTTTATGTAACGGGTTATTTTACAACGTCTGAAAGGGAAGTGAATTCCAAAGGGGGGGGGGAGCTGTTTTATGCAAGTACTTTGCTTAAAAATAATAAGTCTATGAAAAAAGCTACCCATGGCTAGAGACTCTTATCACTATTAAGGACAGCATGAGAACTCATCTCCGCTGTTACAAGCAGCTTTTGTCATGGCACTCTTTGTCTCTGCCAGCATCACTTTTGGCTTAAAAAAAGAAAAGAAAAGAAAAAAGCACCTGAAAACCTTGAAACCCAACAATCATTCCCACATGATTCTGGGACAAACTAACAAGTATTGTTCAACTGCTCCATAAAAAGGTTAAGGACCTTTAATAATAATGTCAGCACATTGACGACTTTGTCAGAAGCTTTATTCTAATTCTGAACACAGCAGAATCAGTTGTGTCACTGGTGCTTTTAGGTGTTCTTTCAGAAACGTTTAAAACCCGGTAGCATATGAAATCCTTAGCACTTAATGGACAAATTTCAATTCTTGAGAATGCCAGTTGCATGAAATAATGTGTTTTTTTTTTCCAATAGTAAATTGAGCACCAACAAAAATTTTGAAATAAATTCAAGTTTCTTAGGTATACATTTTATGTAATATATCCTTTTCAAGTGATAATTTACTTCTTTCATTTGAACAGTTGAAGGGATAACTCAGGAAATTGGATGTGAAGATGCTATCTGAAACACTACACACACACACATACAAAACCTATCCTTTAACATAATCTTAGCACTGCTGGCACAGGTATGACTTGAGCAGAAGGATCTGAAAAATATGAGCCAATGTAAGCCATATTTCTAGAATAATCTATATGTTAGAGAGATAATCTGACACATCCCCTATTACTCTCCTCCTAGCATATATCCACTGCCTTCACCTTCTCACCTGCTTCTTGCTGCTTGGTAGCAGGCTAATATAGTGGCTAAGAGCTTGGACTTTGAAAGCAGACTTTTTGGCATCTAATCCTGACTCTGCAATTTACCACTCTTATCTCTATGATGATGGATGAATTATATAACCTCTCTGTGCCTGTTTTGTCATATGGAAAACAGAGACGATCGTATTATTACAGATATTAAAGGTTCTGTTCAGTTCAGTCACTTATTCATGTCTGACTCTTTGTGGCCCCATGGACTGCAGCATGCCTGGCATCACTGTCCCTCACCAACTCTTGGAGCTTGCTCAAACTCATGTCCATCGAGTCGGTGATTAAAGGTTACTATATGTAAAACACTTAGAATAGCACCTGCCAGATATTAATAATTGGAGCCAGGAGCAGCATGTCTTTGCCTGCACAAACCCAGCAAGAAACCAGCTCTTTCCCCTACCTAAAAGCAGCCCCACCCATAGCTTGCCTGGAACTTCAGTAAGATCACACCTCTCCATTCTTTTTCTTTTTTTTTTTGACTTTGACAATTATTACCCCACACACACTCTTCTCTATCCTAGTTCTCAAATCTTCTCCATAACTCCTACCTGCTTTTTTACTTATCGGTTCAGTTCAGTCGCTCAGTCATGTCTAACTCTTTGTGGCCCCATGGACTGCAGCACAATAGGCTCCTTGTCTTTCTCCAACTCCTGGAGGTCACTCAGACTCATGTCCATCGAGTCAGTGATGCCATCCAACCATCTCATCCTCTGTCATCCCTTTTTCCTCTTGCTTTCAATCTTTCCCAGCATTAGGGTCTTTTCAAATGAGTCAGTTCTTCACATCAGGTGGCCAAAGGATTGGAGCTTCAGCTTCAAAATCAGTCCTGCCAATGTCAGGGCTGATTTTCTTTAGGATTGACTGGTTGATCTCCTTGAAGTCCAAGGGACTCTCAAGAGTCTTCTCCAACACCACAGTTCAAAAGCATCAGTTCTTCGGTGCTTAGCTTTCTTTATGGTCCAGCTCTCACATCCATACATGACTACTGGAAAATCCATAGCTTTGACTAGATGGACCTTTGTTGGCAAAGTAATGTCTCTGCTTTTGAATATGCTGTCTAGGTTGGGCATAACTTTCTTTCCAAGGAGTCAGCATCTTTAATTTCATGGTTGCAATCACCATCCACAGTGATTTTGGAGCCCAAAAAATTAAAGTCTGCCACTGTTTCCAATGTTTCTCCATCTATTTGCCATGAAGTGATGGGACCTGATGCCATGATCTTAGTTTTCTGAATGTCAAGCTTTAAGCCAACTTTTTCACTCTTCTCTTTCACTTTCATCAAGAGGCTCTTTAGTTCTTCTTCACTTTCTGCCATAAGGATAGTGTCATCTGCATATCTGAGATTATTGATATTTCTCCCAGCAATCTTGATCCCAGTCTGTGCTTCATCCAGCATGGCATTTAGCATGATGTACTCTACATAAAAGTTAAATAAGCAGGGTGACAATATACAGTCTTGATGTACTCCTTTCCCAATTTGGAACCAGTCTGTTGTTCCATGTCCAGTTCTAACTGTGGCTTCTCGACCTGCAGACAGGTCACTCCCGTCTCTCCCATAATAACATATCCACTTGTGACCTTAACAAAAGTGCTGCTTCGAGTATGGAAAGGTGACCCACAACATAATTAAGATTGATGCCTGTTATTCTTCCATCTGGACAGTTTACCCTGGTGCATCTTATAAGCAATAAAGTTAAAAACAGTTTCCAATAACGAATGAGAACTGATTGTATAGCACAGGAAACTGTACTCAGTGCTCTGTGATGATCTAAATGGGAAGAAAATCCAAGAAAGAGGGGAAAAATGTATACAGGTGGCTGAGAAACTAACACAACACTGTAAAGCAACTGTACCTCAATTTTAAAAAAATTTCCAAAGGCCTATTTCTTGAACTAACCATACCATGACACTGGCAAAATAGCAGATTCTGTAAATAGAATTAGTGATGAAAAATACAAGCTGCTGTATAGCACAGGGAGTTCAGCTCAGTACTTTCTGATGACCTATAGAGATGGAATAGGAAGGTGGAAGGGAGTCTCAAGAGGGAGGGGATATATGCATACATATAGTTGATTCACTTCATTGTATAGCAGAAACTCACACAACACTATAAAACAATTATGGTCCAATAATAAAATTTTTTAAAATAAAGAAGAAACAGGAAAAAAAAAAATCATGCAAGGCTATCTGCCAAAGTCGACTTTTACTCATGCTCCCAGTGATGGTACGTTTCCCATGGCTTATAGAACCCAGAAGCTATAACAACAACACAAATATGATCCACAAGTCCCCAAAGTAATCAGTTTTATGGGATAATTACTCTGCTAGCCTTTATAAGTCCTTTTCTATCTCCACCTTTACCCTGTGTGCGTGCTAAGTCACTTAAGTCGTGTCTGACTCTGTGTGACCCTATGGACTGCAGCCCACCGGGCTCCTATTCCATGGGATTCTCCAGGCAGGAACACTGGGGTGGGTTTCCGTGCCCTTCTCTCACCTTTACCCTGCCATCCCAGAAAAATCTAAGATATGCAATAGGAAAATCTTGCCCGATTTTCCTGCTATCGTCATGATCACAAGTTTATTAGGAAGGAAGCAAATTTCTTTAGACTTCCCTGGTAGTCCAGTAGTTAAGAATCCACCTATCAATGCGAGGGATACAGATTTGAACACTGGTCTGGGAAGAATCCACATGCTGTGAGCCACCACTCCTGAAGCCCATGCGCCCTAGAACCCTCGCTCCTCAACGAGAGAAACCACCACAATGAGAAACCCATGCACCACAGCTAGCGAGGAGACTGCTCACAGCAGCTAGAGAAAGCCCACACACAGCAATGAGGACCCAGCACAGCCAAGAACACGTTTATTTTCTTTCAGAGAAAACACAAACAACAGCACTCAGTTATTGCATTCAGAAACAAAAGCTACCTCTACTCCAGAATATCCCTCTCATGGGTGTTCCTTTATATCCATCCTGGCCCTGGCTCAGTTTCTCAGTCCGTCTCTGGGTCCACCTGCATTTCCTCAGACAACCACAGTTCTGCTTCTTTCAAGCTTCAGCTAGGTGTTGGGTGCTTTGGATTACTTTAAACTCACCACTTATTCTCCACAGCCTTTAAAGTTTCCTTCTTCACGGTAGTGCCATCCTGTCCTCTGCCCCCAATACCACCAATTCTAGGTGTCTGGATGAGGGAGAGATAAAGGCCAGAGGGGGTTGCTAGGTAATCGCCAACCGTCTTTGGCAATAATTTTGTTTTCTTCCAGTCAATCACAGATTGCACACCACCATATTCAACCATATTCAATAGGGTTTTTGTTGTTTTTTTTTTTCCAATTCATACCATATTCTCTAATGGTGACCTGCCACAGATGGACCTGTTGGCTACAGCTTGTTAATTACAACACAGCTTAGTTCTACTTCTAACTTGCCCTGGCTTAGTGACCAGGCCATCTCCTTCAACTCCCTCAGTAGAGAGAGACTCAAGGGGAGATGCTGAAAGAATTTTTTTTTTTCATTTATTTATATTTAGTAATTTGACTGAGCCAGGTCTCAGTGGCAGCACACAGGATCTTCCATCCAGAGATCAGAGCCAGGCCTCCCGCACTGGGAGCAGGGAATCTTAGTCACTGGACCAGCAGGGAAGTCCCTGAAAGAACTTTCTATTCCAGTTCACCAGGTTCGTTAAGACAACCTTAGGAGGTATGGGATTGCACTTTCTGCTTGCCTGTAAGTTGTAGGCCTGTAGAGAATTAAAGTAAACCAGGTCTTTGGATGGTACCTGATTCCATGAAACATAGACAATCCCTTTTCACAGGGAATTCTGATATGAATTCAATTAGAACCTGCTTTTTCTGGGATCTGTTGTAGATCATCTTGAAACAATTTTAATGAAGTTTTCAATAAAAATCCAACAATACTGTTCCTAACTTTAATTGACACTTATAAGTGTTTAAAAGACTTTCAAATATTGAGGGGTTAATTAATTCAAACTCCTAAAAGCAGACCCTTAATAACACTTTAATAAAAAGAAAACCTAGTAGACCACAAATCTCCCACTTAAGAATGTGTAATATGGGAAACTAATAGATATAATAATATATCTATTACATATACATATATTTAGTAGAAGAGTTTATTTTATGTTAACACTTTATTGACTGGAGGATTTTTGCAGAAACTAATGCCTGTGGTCAGTGATTTGTTATGTAAATGAATACTGAAATGTCTCCAGTCAATAATGTTTGGGAAAATGAACACAAAGTCAACAATGGAATGAAGTATAAATCCCCCAAAATTAGGTTCTTATCACCTTTCAGCAAATGCATCATATAACCTAAAATGCAACTCACGCTNATTTGTTATGTAAATGAATACTGAAATGTCTCCAGTCAATAATGTTTGGGAAAATGAACACAAAGTCAACAATGGAATGAAGTATAAATCCCCCAAAATTAGGTTCTTATCACCTTTCAGCAAATGCATCATATAACCTAAAATGCAACTCACGCTCTTTCTTTGATAATTCTTGTTAAACAGGATGAAATGGGAAATGTTTAAATGAGCAATAAAACTTGAACTGTTGTAAATAGATATGTATGTACGTACATATGTATGCATATATTTAAAATGAGGGTAAAAATAAATTTAAGCAATTTTTAAAAATGAGACTGAGTCCTTTTCAAGGTATCAAGACAAATAAATACCAGATTTTAATTATAAGCTTTTATGACAATGCAAGAACAAACAACTGGTTTGGCTGAATCCTGCCTTAATGGACTTGCTTGATCAAGTAAACAGCTAGGTTTCCTGTAAAGTAGATACATCTTGCTGCTGCTGCTGCTGCTAAGTTGCTTCAGTCATGTCCAACTCTGTGCGACCCCATAGATGGCAGCTCACCAGGCTCCGCTGTCCCTGGGATTCTCCAGACAAGGACACTGGAGTGTGTTGCCATTTCCCTCTTAGACTTTCTGAATTTTTCTACTTTTTATCAAAACTACTTTTTAACACCCTTTCCAGTTGTTTGTTTACTTTCCACACGATTGTCACAGCATGAGGAGGCAATATAATGCCAGTTTCCAGCCACTATTTTTTCATGCAGTGTAAAAACTGGCATTTAAAACAACTATTTTGTATCCTGAATATGACAGCTTCACTTCTGTAGTCCAATTAGATAAGTCATGTGTCTGATATAAGTTTTCCTGCTAATCTAATTGGTAACAATTAAACTTCATCAGTAGGTCTATTCCATATTACTATAGAAGGTACCATCCAACTTAACCACAGGTAATAGTGCTGTTCTGGAAAGGATTCTCAAAGATAAGGCTACTCTGCAATTACAGGGCAGCTTGAAGCTTCCATCTGTCTGCCCTTCTGTATTCAATAACCACAGTCCTTGGGTTTCAGCCAGCTAACAAAAGACAATAGAGTGCCATCCTTCTTATTAGATTATGCTGTTGACAGTATGATAATCCATGTGCATGAGCGAGGCTGAAAGGACCATGAAGGAGCAGAATTTTCTTTATTCACAGCAAGCCTGTGAAGAAAGTCATTTGAATTTTGGCAAAAGACACCGCCCTAAGAGCATCCTTAGCTGTCCTTCGGCGTCTGCACTGTTCAGACTGTATCCTCAGAACATCTGCTTTATTTGTTTGCGCCTTGGCCCCACCCCCCACCCCATGTTGTCAGCTTGTTGGAGGCAGAAAATCCAGTGTGCATTCCTCTGAGATCCCTAGGGAAGTGGTGATCTTCTCTGAACAGTAGGTAATCAATAAGCACTTGTTAGGCTAATTTGTTTGCCACTCCTGTTTGCCAACAGCTCACAGCTACTTCACATTGCTTGAAANAAAATCCAGTGTGCATTCCTCTGAGATCCCTAGGGAAGTGGTGATCTTCTCTGAACAGTAGGTAATCAATAAGCACTTGTTAGGCTAATTTGTTTGCCACTCCTGTTTGCCAACAGCTCACAGCTACTTCACATTGCTTGAAACAGTGCTTCAGTGAATCCCTTATGAGTCCTTGTAACAGTGTCACATAATGGAATAAAGCAGGGAACAGAGAATTCTAATACCTGGATTTTGGTCCCAATTTGCTGCTAACTTAGGAGTGGGAGATGCTCGGAAAAAAATGCCTGTTCATGGGGCTTTCAGATTTTTGGTATCCTCCCACAAGCACCTTTAAAGTAATCATTTAAAAAGAGGCCTTTCCTAACTAGCTTAGTTAAAATTAACACCAGGGCCATCCCTGGTGGTCCCATGGTTAAGAGTCTGCCTTGCAATGCAGCGGACATGGGCTCAGTCCCTGGGTGGGGAACGGAACTCAGTCCGGCACCACAATGAAGACCCAGCATGTGGGGACTAGGACCCAGTGCAATCAAATAAATTAATTAATTAAAAAAAAATTAAAACCACTACCAACTCCAATCCAGAAGCATTTCCCTTCATCCTTCCTTTATTTTTCTCTGTAACATTTAACTGCATTTCACATATTAATTTATTTTTTTTTGTTGTTTTTGGTTTTTTTTACTTTTTTTAATTAATTAATTTATTTATTTTTTAATTTGACTTTACAATACTCTATTGGGTTTGCCATACATTGACATGAATCCACCACAGGTGTTACCTCTCCTCATTAGAATGGAATCTCCATGAAATCAGGGGCNTTTTTTTTGTTGTTTTTGGTTTTTTTTACTTTTTTTAATTAATTAATTTATTTATTTTTTAATTTGACTTTACAATACTCTATTGGGTTTGCCATACATTGACATGAATCCACCACAGGTGTTACCTCTCCTCATTAGAATGGAATCTCCATGAAATCAGGGGCTTTTATCTCCTATAACCAACATATTTCCAATATTTGGGACAATGCATGAGTGATTGCAGGCATTCAATGAATATTTGTCAGTAAGCAATAAATAACTACATTTCACTCAAGAGGAGGAGATGGAATTAACAGATTGGGACTGGAACTAGGATCCATTGCTCTTTGTGGACTCTTTTCCAAGAAGATAGGCTTCTCTAGTGGCTCAGATGGTAAAGAATCTGCCTGCAATGCAGGAGACCTGGGTTCAATCCCTGGGTCGGGAAAATCCCCTGAAGAAGGAAATGGCTACCCTCTCCAGTATGCTTGCCTGGAGAATTCCGTGGACAGAGGAGCCTAGTCCACAGGGTGGCAAAGAGTCTGACACGACTAAGTGACTAACACTTTCACTTCCCAGAAGATAGGCTGTATATTGCAGCAAAGGAAAAGAACATATAATATTTGCCAATTTTCTATCACAAGTCCCTGCTTGTTTAGAAATTATGCAAACCTAGTCTTGGTGTTTCTTCTGGACAATAGGGAGAAACTTTCCCTTTAGCATTTAGTTTAATAGAAAGCATCAAAAATAATGAGTGATGATTAGATTCCTGGTTACATAAAACATTTGCTGGAATTTGGCATCCCAGAGAAAGTTAACAAAAACAGATCATAATCACTCCTTTGGGAGACAATACTTCAACACATCAGAGACTCAATTGGAAGTTTCAAGAACATCTGCTTGTAGCTCATCTACAATTCTGAGGAGAAAATGTCATCTCATGGCCCAGAATCCTTCAATAATTGCAGAATCCCACCCTTAGGCAAAAGACTGGAAGCAGCAGTTAAACATCTCAGCATTGCTTAGTATCCTATTCGACAGGAAAGAAATGGATTGAAAAACTCTTTAGAATGTTCCGTCTCTTGGTACCCTATAACTTTCCGTTTTATCGTCATCTGAAAGAGTGAGAAAATAATGTAGTCCAGAGACAGACAGAGAGAAGTGCTGTGAGAAAGAGCCTTGCAAAATTCTGGCAAGTATACATGATAATAATTCCTCCAATCCTTCCCCCAAACGGTCCTATAGCCAGTTATTTGGGTAATTGTTTACTGAGAAGGGAGAATGCAAAGTTTGTTTGTTGTTTTGTTTTTTTCTAGGACTCTTGGACAAATGGTCTGGGTTGAAGTTGATCTTCAGAGACCTGAATTGCCATTAGACCCCAGTTGCTAGAGTGGTGGAGTGGTAAAGAAGCTGCCTGCCAATGCAGGACGCTCAAGAGACATGGGTTTGATCCCTTGGCCAGGAAGATCTCCTGGAGGAGGGAAAGGCTACCCACTCTAGTATTCTTGCTTGGACAAAGTCTATGGATAGAGGGGCCTGGTGGGCTACAGTCCCTGGGGGCACAAAGAGTCAGACACAACTGAAGCGANAGCCTCTGCTGTCTCGTGCCTGGTTCTCCAGTCTCCCTTTACTGCCATTGCTCCTTTTGCATTTGAGGATAATTCGGGAGTCAGGACCAAGGAGCAATAATCATCTCCATGGAAAGGTCACTTACTGTGTACTCGGACCTGCTGGGCATTACACATCTATTACCTCCAGCCCCGGGCCAGGGTGATTTATTATCCCTGTGTCCTGATGAGGATCCTTAGGCTCAGGGAGGTCAAGCAACCTGTTTGGGACCACCCAGCTATGGAGGGGCAAGCTGAGACACAGTTTTCCCAACACATCACTTGCCCATAACAGCCACCACTGGAGACAAATGCAGGTGTCTCCTCCTGCAGTAACATCCTCCAGCAGAGGCCTCCCAGCAGAGCGATGACGAGTTCTTCCTAGGGCTCTTCCTCGTGCCTCTTGACAAAAAAGGGTGTGGACACAGCAGGAGGATGCAAACGGCCCTCTCCAGTTAAGCAGAGATTTTTATCCACAGGGCATAGGAACCAAAGAGGGTGTCATCATCGAAATTCTGGCTTCTCGGACCAAGAACCAGCTGCGGGAGATAATGAAGGCATATGAGGAAGGTGAGGGGCCTGTTAAGAAGAGAAGATGTGGGCCCTGCGTTAGAGGCCAGCTTGGGAACGGCCATGAGCTTTGGCAGCGTAGCAAGGAATAAGAGACAGGAAGTGTGCTGGGCCACGTTGGAAAGGACTCTTTCTGGGCTTTTCCACACATGGATGCTGAGCACCCACTGTGTTCCAAATCCCGCGCCTGATAGTGAGGTCAGGTATGGCTCAGGCTTAGCCGCTAAGCTCCCTAAGCTCACAGGCTGCTTGCTGGAGGGAAGGGCATGCAGACACCAAACCCTGCCCCTTGAGAGTATGGCAGTGCTGCGGGCCACAGAATTTTTCTGCAGTGGGTAGTGGGGCTGGTACCTTCCTGGCTGGGCATAGCCTGACCCCAGGGACNGAGAAGGGGACGACAGAGGATGAGATGGCTGGATGGCATCACTGACTCAATGGACGTGAGTCTGAGTGAACTCCGGGAGTTGGTGATAGACAGGGAGGCCTGGCATGCTGTGATTCATGGGGTTGCAAAGAGTCAGACATGACTGAGCGACTGAACTGAACTGAACTGAGTTTCTTCCATCTCTTGCAGAGCAGATGGAAAAGGTGGAAGACACCCTTGGCAGTGGTAAAGAATCACCAACTGAACCTTCAGCAAACTTCTGGTAGCAGCACGTGTGGACTGGAACCCTGAGGATACCAAGCCAAGAGTGAGTCTGTGTCTACCCCAATTTTCCTATAGGTTTCCACCCAGTACAGAGGGATGATACACAGAAAGATTGGCTACATGCAGGGGAGCCAAGAGAAATACCCCCTGAACAACCCTTCAACAACCCGAAAAGCCAGCAACTAGGCTTTAGAGCACGAAGATCTCCAGATATTTGGTAAAGGGGCTACCTTGATGACTCAGATGTAAAGAATCTGCCTGCAAAGCAGGAGACCCACATTTGATCCTTGGGTTGGGAAGATCCCTTGGAGAAGGGAATGGTTACCAACTCCAGGAATTCTTACCTGGAGAATCCCCATGGACAGAGGAGCCTGGTGGGCTACAGCCCATGGAGCCACAAAGAGTTGGACATGATTGAGTGATTAACACTTTCACTTTTCTTTCATAAACGAAGCACTGCTGAAGAAAAGTTCTGATGTTGCCCCCCAAAATAGTTAAATCAGAGGTGAATTGAATGTAAAGCTGCAACAAAGTTGAGATTCAGTTCAGTTACAGATGAGATTACCTTAGTGTTTTATACCAGTAGCTTGCTAGAAAATGTGGGATCATTATATCATCTACTTTANGTTGCCCCCCAAAATAGTTAAATCAGAGGTGAATTGAATGTAAAGCTGCAACAAAGTTGAGATTCAGTTCAGTTACAGATGAGATTACCTTAGTGTTTTATACCAGTAGCTTGCTAGAAAATGTGGGATCATTATATCATCTACTTTAATGTCTACTATTCTCTTACATGCATGTAATATCTGACCATACAATCAAACTATGTAAGACACAAGAAGATGCCATCCATGGCCAAGAGAGGAAAACAGTGAATAGAAGCAGATTAAGAGATATCTCAGGTCATAAAATATCCCATAATTATAACATAATGATTTTAAAGTAACTATGATAAACGTTCAAAAGATGTAGTATAAAAGACATTATGTATACATATATAGACAGAAAATTTTAGAAGAGAGATGGAACTGTGAACAAAAGTTAAATAAAATCACTAAAAATGAAAAAATATGAATCAAAATTAAGACGTCAAGCAATATTGATCAACTAAGCTTCAATAAAAGTAAATTAATTTAATTTAATTTTTTAAAAAAGAATTCAAGAAATAGTCTTAACAGCACACTTGGTACTACAGAAGAAAAATAAGTAAACTTGAATATGGTGATGGAGGTTTAGTGGTTAAATCAAGTCCAACTCTTGTGACTCCATGGACTGTAGCCTGCCATGGTCCTCTGTCCATGGGGTTTTCCAGGCAAGAATACTGGGGTAGGTTGCCATTTTCTTCTCCAAGGGATCTTCTCGACCCTACACTGCAGGCAGATTCTTTACCACTGAGCCACTAGGTAAGCCCCAAACTTGAAGATAAATCAATAAAAATTATTTGTATTAAAATACAAAGAGAAAAAAGGTAAAAAATAAAACAGAACACCTTAAACATCTGGGACAATAAACATATAAATGCAGTCAAATATACGTATAAATGGAGCACCAAAAATAAAAGAGAAAGAAGAGGAAGAAAAGAAATATTCAAAGAAATAATGGTAATTTTTCTCTCAAATCATAAAATACATCAAATCATGGATCCAAGCAATTTAGTGACCGCAAGTCAAGTACAACACACACACACACACACACACACACACACACACACGTATAAGTTAAACTGCTGAAAAAAATAGAGATAAAGAGAGGATCTGAAAAATCAGCCTAAAGGAAAAAAACAAAAAACAAAACTGGTGTGAGTTATGACTTACTTCTCATCAGAAACAATAAAAAAGCTAGTGAAAAGGACCAAAAGAAAATGGAAAAAAAAAAAAAAACTTTAAAATGCTGCAAGAAAAAAATTCCTAGCCTAAAATTCCATTTCCAGCAGAATTATCCTTCAAAAATGAAGATGAAATAAAGTCATTCTCATTCGTGACCACCTGAGGAATTTTGTCTCCAGTAGACCTTTACAAGAAACACTGAGAGAAGTTTCTCAGGCCAGAGGAAAATACTGTCAAATGGAGCACTGAATATGAGGATGGGAAAGACGAAATAATATATACATGTATATATATAATTTACCTAAAAGACAGTTATGAAAAACAATAGCTGATTATACTGGGGTTATAGACTATAGAAAAATAAAATATAAAAGAATAAGAGAACACGTGTCAGGAGAAAGAATAAAAGCATTTGTATCATTATACTTTTTCACAAGGTAATACAATGCTATTTGAAGGCACATTGTGAGGGGATAAAACATATTGTCATATTAATAGATGGTGAGAAAATATTTGATATCTTAACAGATGGGAAAAAATGTATTAATGATAAAAACTCTTAACCATGCTAGAAAGAGAAGGAAATTTCCTAGAGATACAGAAGTAGAGAACAAATGTCTGGACACAAAGGAGGGGAAGGAGGAGGGGTGAATTGAGAGATCCCAGGACTGACATATATGCGCTACTATGTACAAAATAGATAACCAATGAGAACCTACCGTTTAGCACAGGGAACTCTGCTCAGTGCTCCGTAGTAACCTAAATAGGAAAAAAGAGGGGATATATGTATATGTATAACTGATTCACTTTGCCGTACAGCAAAAATAACACAACGTTGTAAAGAAACTATGACTCCAGTAATAATTAAAATTAAAAAAAAAAAAAAGGGAATTTCCTTTTGATAAACTGCTAACTGCTAAGTCGCTTCAGTCGTGTCCGACTCTGTGCGACCAGGCTCCCCCGTCCCTGGGATTCTCCAGGCAAGAACACTGGAGTGGGTTGCCATTTCCTTCTCCAGAGCACGAAATTGAAAAGGGAAAGTGAAGTCGCTCAGTTGTGTCCAACTCTTAACGGCCCCATGGACTGCAGCCTATCAGGCTCCTCCGTCCATGGGATTTTCCAGGCAAGAGTACTGGAGTAGGTTGCCATTGCCTTCTCCACCTTTTGATAAAGGACATCCATAAAATACTATCGCTAATACTAATGCTATACATAATATGAAACACTAACCTCTTTTTCACTAATACTGGGAATATTGCAGGATGTCTGGTCTCACTTCTTCCATTCAATATTGTAATGCAAGTTCTAGCCAATGTTTCAAAGCCAAAAAAAAAAAAAAAAGGAAACATGAAGGGCATAAATATTAGAAAGGAGGAAGCATAATCATCCCTACTCTCAGTGAGTGAAAGTTGCTCAGTCCTGTTCGATTCTTTGCGACTCCATAGACTGTCCATGGAATTCTCTAGGCCAGAATACTGGAGTGGGTACCCTTTCCCTTCTCCAGGGGATCTTCCCAACCCAGGGATCAAATCCAGGTCACTCGCATTGCAGGCAAATTCTTTACCAACTGAGCTATCAGAGACACCCACTACTCTCAAATAATGTACAAATACACATAGAAAATCCAGCTGTATCTTCCCAAAGTACTAATAAAATAAAATGTTAATAAATAAAGCTATTAAAAATTGCTAGTACTAGGGAATTATTAATTTGGTTGAATAAAAGGTCAGGATGCAAAAATAGATTGTAATCCAAAACATTTTAAAATTACTTTTTTAAAAATATAATTTGCAAGTCCATCAAAAACACCATATAACTAGGAATAAATCCAGCAAACAATACAAAATATACCAACATTGGAAACTATTGACAGAAAGCATTGTTGAAAGAAATTAAAGAAGACATATACAAATGAAAAGACATAACCCATTTATAGATTGAAGGATTCAATATCATAATACTTCCTCTCTCTCCAAATGCAGTGCAATCCCAGTCAAAATTCCAGGAAAGAATTTTACAGAAATATACATACTGATTCTAAAATGTATATAAAAATGCAAAGGATCTACAATATCCAAAGCCATATTTTAAAAGAAGGACAAAGTAAAGAACTTATTCTGCCTGACTCACTGGCTTTATAGCTACAAAAATAAGACATTTATTAAACTTTTAATTGGCCTAAGCATCAATGAATACACCAATGAAACAGAATACAGTCCAGAAACAGATAAACACAAGTATGGTCATTTCAATGGGAAAAGGAAGTTTTTTTAACAAATGATTCTAGAAGGGGATAAACATATGTAAAAAAATGGACCTCTACCCCTGAGCAACCACACACAAAAATTAACTCTAGATAGATCATAGACCTAAATGTAAAAGCTAGATCCATAAAGTTTTAGCAGAAAATATAGGCATATATCTTCATGAATTTGTAGTAGGAAAAGTTTTCTCAAATCACAAAAAGCATTAATCATAAAAGAAAAAATAATAGTTTAGATTTTGTTAAAAAAAAAAAGTTCTGCTCATCAAAGTAACCTTTAAAAATGAATAGTCAGGCCATGGTATTCTGGGGATATGTTTTTAAAAATAAATCATGGCCTTGCTATATTTTTAGCAACTACTACAAACCAACAAAAAAAGAAAAAATATCTCCCCCTTTTTTTAAATGGGCAAAAGACTTGGACAGACACTTGATAATAGAAAATATAGGTATAGCCTATATTACAAGAAAAGGTGTTCAAAATCAATTATTAGGGGAATTCCCTGGTGGTCCAGTGGTCAGAACTCAGGGCTTTCACTAAGCACNTTTAAATGGGCAAAAGACTTGGACAGACACTTGATAATAGAAAATATAGGTATAGCCTATATTACAAGAAAAGGTGTTCAAAATCAATTATTAGGGGAATTCCCTGGTGGTCCAGTGGTCAGAACTCAGGGCTTTCACTAAGCACCCAGGTTCAATCCCTGGTGGGGAAATGAGATCCCCACAAGTTGTATGGCATGGCCAGAAAAAAAAAAAAAAATCACTAATCATTGAAAGTGAAGTCACTCAGTCATGTCCGACTCTTTGTGACCCCATGGACTGTAGCCCACCAGGCTCCTTCCATCCATGGCATTTTCTAGGCAAGAGTACTGCCATTTCCTTCTCCAGGGGAATCTTCCCAACCCGGGGATCAAACCTGGGTATCCCACGTTGCAGGTAGACGCTTTACTGTCTGAGTCACCAGGGAATCCCACTAATCATAAGGAAAGTCCAAATTAAAACCACAAGGAGGTACCATATCCCACCTGTTAGAATGGCTAAAATCAAAAAGTATGCCCTTATCAAATTCTAATGAGAATGTGGACCAATTAATCCTCCCACATAGCACCAAGTGGGAGTGAAAAATTAGTAAAACTTCTTTGGGGAATTGTTTGCAAAGTTTTCTAAGAGCTCTAGGTCTGGACATCCCTTCTGACATGCCATTGGCCACTCCACCAATGTTATCATGATAATTAAAACAGAGGAGCAAAAGTAGCTAGTATGTTGACAGTTTGGGTAAAGCACCTTTTTCCTGAAGATTTAAAATAGACGTTATGGGACTTCCCTGGTGGCTCAGTGGTAAAGAATCTGCCTGTCAATGCAGGAAGTTCAGTTCAGTTCAGTCACTCAGTCATGTCC
>SJYV01009748.1:114483-129119 GCA_006410875.1 Neotragus pygmaeus | reverse complement strand
AAACCATAGCCTTGATTAGACGGACCTTTGTTGACAAAGTAATGTCTCTGCTTTTTAATATGCTGTCTGGGTTGATTACAACTTTCTTTCCAAGGAGTAAATGTCTTTTGATTTCATGACTGCAGTCAATATCTGCAGTAATTCTGAAGCCCAGAAAAATAAAGTCAGCCACTGTTTCCACTGTTTCCCATCTATTTTCCATGAAGTGATGGGACCGGATGCCATGATCTTCATTTTCTGAATCTTTATCTTTAAGCCAACTTTTTTACTCTCCTCTTTCACTTTCATTAAGAGGCTCCTTAGTTCTTCAATTTCTGCCAAAAAAAAAAAAAAATCAAAGAAGGTTGTCCAGAGCTAGTAGCACAGCTGCCCAGTGGCATGAAGGACAGAAGCTCACACTTGTTATCCTCAGTAGATTATTGTCTCTTAAGGTCACCTCATCTGTGAATAAGAAGTTGGTTGCAGCAGAAACCAAACTAGATTTTCAGAAAGAAAAAAAGTAGGAACAATACATGTACTCTTCTCTTTAAGAGAATTTCTTAAAAGTCCAACATGGCCTTATCCCTCACATTTTATAGGTCAGAAGGTAATATCATCACCACATGCACCTACAAATATTGTTCTAGGACTGGGAAGAATAAAAATTATAATTCTGATACTAGAGAATGCAACAAATAGTCTTTCACTAAAACTTCAAGCTCCAATTTTTTCATATGTAAAATACAATAATAACAGTACCTACAATTTACAAAGATTCATTAAAATAATGCATTTAAAGTATTTGGCACATTTTCAGTTACATAAATTCTGAATGAACTTACACTACTCTTATCCTTAATGATCCATCCTCCATTGATTTACATCTAGATTTCCTATAGACTTTATAACTAGAATTATATAATTTTAGTGTAACTGTATTGTTTATTATGTATTTATTACTCCCTCTCATATTAATTTTATCTCCCCAGTAGCCTATGAAGTCTTTGTGAGTAAATTTAATGCATTATATGTTTTTAGCATCTTACAATATCTAGCAAATCATTCAGTCAAATGAGATGTATTCTGTGAGAACATATGCTTTGACACTTTGGGTATGTATAAAATGTTTTGAGATTATATGAATTGATGTACACGGTTTCTGATATCAATGGCTCATAATATATGAAGGCAATGAGACACACAAATATAAAGAAATGTGATAGTGAATAGGTCACTCTCATGACCTAATCATTTCTCAAAGGCCCCACATCCAAATTACAATTTCACTAGGAGTTGGAACTTAACATATGAATTTTGAAGGGGACACAAACATTTAGTCTACAGTAACCATTTAGCAATTATAAATAACTTCAGTCTTACCCAGCAGAATAATGCCCTACACACTGAAACCTGCATTGTTTCATTATTTGTCATTGAGTGGATTACTTGTCAACCATTCTCTTAAAGTACCGCAATAATTCTGTAGGGTTCTACTGTATCTTCAGAGCTTGTTCTTATTGTTCACCTAAAGAAAAAACTAATCCCTTGACTCTGTGTGTTTTATAATCCTAAGATTTATGAAATTTAGGAAAAGAGAATGAAGTTATCATCAGTTCATGCATAGAATAGTGAGTTTTGGGGAGAGCATTATAAAATTAATTTTTGTACTTTCTACCCTTAACTCACCACTTATCTCATAAGAGACTCACTAAATATATTTTTGTATTGAAATAATGGGGGCAATCTGATATTTTTTAATGGTAATACATGGTCTTGGTTACATACTGAATGACAAGTAGTAGAAATGGGTCATATTCAGGGCTGGAATTGAGGAAAATATATCAAGGATATATTTTGTTGTCTAAAGTAAGGTTGGACAAGTCCTACTTTGAAGGTCTAAGAAAGGAAGAAGACATTTCACCAAAACACCCTCAATTATTTATTTATTTATTTATTGGCCATGCCACTGAGCCTGTGAGATCTTAGTTTTCCAGCCAGCGATTAAACCCTGCCCCCACGGTGAAAGTGACCAATGACTGGACCACCAGGGAATTCCCATAAGAATTTTAAATTAAGGGGTTTTTAAATGGTAAGACATTAAGTAAATGTTAGCAAATGCAGGCAGAAATGAAAATTCCTCAACATTTAGGGACTGTATTTTCATGAAATTTATCACCAGCCAATGTCACATGCTTTTTGTCATTATTTCAACTTTCCATTAAAATTTTAAATATGAACATATGTGTGTTCTATGTGATTATCCAACATTTGCTATATGAACATTAGCAAGGATTAACAGTTACTGCTATTTTTTTCATAACTGGAGTAATCATAAAGCAACTTGTCTGGGCTGCTTATTCCAGGCATACCTGCAACTATGATTATATTATTTGTTTTTAAACAATAAAGAAATTTCAAAAGTTTCACACAGCATTAACTGCAAGTATATGTGAATAATCCATTAACAACCACTCAAATGATGGTAACACCTGAATTTTATTTTTTTAAGAGAATAACAATTGTAATATATTTTCCCCAAACTATATGTGCCTCAACTGTCAATCAGACAGATTTCTTACTACTGAGTTTGATAAAATATATAAGACTTTTTAGAAAACTGTTTGGTTGACAGGAAAGTTTGTCATACATAAATCTGACACTACAGTTTTAGTGTAAAAAAGGTATTGACTGACAAGTTAACAACTGAACTATCCACTTTAGTCTGTGTTGCTTTATAACATTTCAAAAAAAAAAAAAAACTTCCAAATTTCTACTCTTAACAGGACTTAGAAAAACAAAACCAAACAAGCAAACAAACAAAAAAAACAAGCATTTTCTTTTCTTTTTGAGTAAGGCAATAGAAAAAATCTAGAAGAAAATGGACATAAAATTATATAGTTGAAAATGAACTATTTTGATCAGACTAGCTTGGAAAATTTTATCAATATTATTTTACATTCTTAGAGTCAGAAAAATCACAATAACTACTATATTATAAAAGTTGACAAAATAAACCAAAAGAATAATGATCTACCAAATACATAAAATAAAAACACACATTCTTGATACTATTTAGATATTTATGTATTTATTTGTATGACTTATTAGTAATCACATCATTTTATTTAATTTATTTTTTTAATTTGTTTATTTTAGAGGCTAATTACTTTGGGCTTCCCTGGTGGTGCAGAGGTTAAAGCATCTGCCTGCAATGTGGGAGACCTGGTTTCGATCCCTGGATCAGAAAGATCCCCTGGAGAAGGAAATGGCAACCCACTCCAGTATTCTTGCCTGGAGAATCCCATGGGTAGTGATTTTTGCCATATATTAATATGAATCAGCCATGGGTTTACATGTGTTCCCCATCCTGAACCCCACCTCCCACCTCCTTCCCCATCCCATCCCTCTTGGTCATCTCAGTGGACCAGCCCTAAGTACCCCATTTCATGCATTGAACCTCCACTGGCAATCTGTTTCATATATGACAATATACATGTTTCAATGCTATTCTCTCAGATCATCCTACTCTTGCCCTCTCCCACAGAGTCCAAAAGACAGTTCTATACATCTGTGTCTCTTTTGCTGTCTCGAATATAGGGTTATCATTGCTGCTAAATCACTTCAGTCATGTCCAACTCTGTGTGACCCCATAGACAGCAGCCCATCAGCTCCCCCTTCCCCCTCAAGGCAAGAACACTGGAGTAGGTTGCCATTTCCTTCTCCAATGCATGAAAGTGAAGAGTGAAAGTGAAGTCACTCAGTCGTGTCCGACTCTAAGCGACCCCGTGGACTGCAGCCTACCAGGCTCCTGCGTCCATGGGATTTTCCAGGCAAAAGTAATGGAGTGGGGTGCCATTGCCTTCTCTGAGGGTTATGATTACCATCTTTCTAAATTCCATATATATGCGTTAGTATACTGTATCAGTGTTTTTCTTTCTGGCTTACTTCACTCTGTATGATAGGCTCCAGTTTCATCCACCTCATTAGAACAGATTCAAATGTATTCTTTTTAATGGGTGAGTAATATTCCATTGTATATATGTACCACAGCTTTCTTATCCATTAGTCTGCTGATGGACATCTAGGAAGCTTCCATGTCCTGGCTATTATAAACAATGCTGCTATGAACACTGAGGTACACGTGTCTCTTTCAATTCTGGTTTCCTCGATGTGTATGCCCAGCAGTGGGATTGCTGGGTCATATGGCAGTTCTATTTCCATTTTTTAAAGAAATCTCCACACTGTTCTCCATTGTGGCTGTACTAGTTTGTATTCCCACCAATAGTATAAAAGGGTTCCCTTTTCTCCACACCCTATCCAGCATTTATTATTTGTAGATTTTTGGATAGCAGACATTCTGACCAGTGTGAGATGGTACCTCATTGTGGTTTTGATTTGTATTTCTCTAATAATGAGTGATGTTGAGCATCTTTTCATGTGTTTGTTAGGCATCTGTATGTCTTCTTTGGAGAAATGTCTTTTTAGTTCTTTGGCCCATTTTTTGAACAGGTCATTTATTTTTCTGGAGTTGAGCTGCAGGAGTTGCTTGTATATTTTTGAAATTCAATCTTTGTCCATTAATATATATATGGCTGAATCTCTTCTCTGTCAAAACTATCAAAATATTGTTAATTACTTATATGTGAGTTCACGCTTAGTTGCTAAGTTATGTCCCAGTCTTTATAACTCCATGAACAGCAGTCCATCAGTCTTTTCTGTTCATGGGATTTCCCAGGCAAGAATACTGGAGTAGGTTGCCATTTCTTTCTCTAGAGGATGTTCCTGACCAAGGGAAGACCATTAACCGTCTACACCCCAGTACAAAATAAAAAGTTAAAAAATAAATAAACTTCATTCAAATACATCCCTGTATAAGCAGAGGAAAAGGAACAAAAACCTGAGTATTCTCAAGAATACTGTAGTATTCTAGGTACCCATCCCAGTTCTTTGGGTAGGAAGAAATATTTAGCATTAAATAATTGGTGAATTAGTGAATGAGAGTTTGTATCTTTTTATTTTGGAGGGGGGGCAGGAGGTTCCTTGTGGGATCTTAGTTCCCTGACCAGTGTTTGAATTCTGGGCTCTCAGCAGTGAGAATGCTAGTCCTAATCACTGGACTACCAGGGAAGTCCTGTGAGTTTGTATCTTAAGGGGATAAAACCTATTAAAAAATTGGCCAGCTTTCTGAAAGGTCTTTAACACTAGCTTGACACAGATCCCAAAGACCTGGAAATCCATGCCCAAGGCTGGGGAGAGGTATCTGTACAAAAATCCAAGCAAGATGATGACTAAAATGAAGAGTTGGTTGAGCATTGAGAGAATACCCAGTTAAACTTTAGACTTTAAAAAGGGTTTCCTCTAAGAATGCTAATATATTCTTTAAAAACCCACAAAAATAAACAAAAAATTAACCAAAAAAGAAAAAAAAAAAAAAACTAACATGTGACTAGCAACTGATTAGAGAGAGCAGGCACTACAAGCCAAATAAAAGAATAAAGAGTGTCTATCCTATTTATATATGAAGAATGTCCTCTAAAAAACAAACAAACAAACAAACATTGTCACATTAATCCAGAAACAAGACAGATGAATTTTCTCTCTTGTTTCCTCACTGATCCAAAGTAGCTTTCTTTTTTCTCTTAGATTTTATTCCTTAAGAAATTCATCTAAATGTATACTTTATTTGAATTTATGGATTAAAATGTTTACTCTTATAAGGAGATTAGGAAGGAGTGAGGTGAGAGCACGTTATGACATTGGACTCTGACAACCCCAGAGATGATTATAGGAAACTGTGTACTTCCTGGAACTCTGAGCAAAGAGAGATTGAAATAGCTATTCCTTCTATTCATCCCTCCCCTGTCTTGCCACAGACGTGAATGCATTGTGTTTCATGGGTACAGTTGTAGGAAGGAGGCATATTCCAGGCTCTGTGATCTTTCTGGTCCCTTATAACACTGTCCATTTCTCTGTCCCTTCAGTTCAGTTGGTGGTATCAACTTGCCTGTGCAACTAGTCCCTGGATAGTTTGCCATCCCTTGTCTGTTTTCTTTTACTGCCCACACCTCTGTAATAGACCCCTCATTAAACTCTCCTCAGTTAAACCCCTGGGGGCTGTCATCTGCCACTCCTAAAAGCCAGTCAGAAGAATTTTTGACATATACTTTCTTAAAAGCTTAATATTGATGCCATGATTTCTCACATGTGTCTCACTTCTTTTTCTAACAGTTGCAAAAAAGAAAAAAAAAAAGCACTTATTTTCCTGTGTGCAATGATATAATCAAATATGTATTTTTGAAAGAAAACTAGAAATGACAAAAAGAATAAACAACTTCCCTTGGGATGGATAAGGAAAAAAAAAAGTCGTGTACTATTTGTCTAAGAATAATGCCATAGTTGTCAAATGAATTATTCAGGAAAATATATTTACTATGTTGTAGCAAATTTTACTGGCTTCCCAGGTGGCTTAGTGGTAAAGAATCCTGCATGCCAACCAGGAGACATAGGTTCAATTCCTGGCTAGGGAAGATCCCCTGGAAGGAAGTGGCAACTCATCCCAGTATTCTTGCCTGGGAAATCCCATGGACAAAGGAACTTGAAAGGCCACAGTCTATGGGGTTGCAATAGAGTCTGACAGGACTCCGAGACTAAACAATAAGCTAGCTTTACATGACTCAAACTGCAATTCCAGGGGAAAAAGGTAAGAAGGGATATATTTAGTGTTTGTGTGTACAGAGTATGAGTAAATGAATATGTGTGAGTGGGTATAGAAAGATCTTAATACTAATAATTTAACATAATATGTTAAATAATTCTATAGCCATGAAATTCCCGAATCATCTGATTATTAACAGAGGATAAAAGTTTCATATGTTCCAGAATCATTGATAATTAATTGAGCAACTAAATTATGGCTTCCCGGGTGGCACTGTGATATTGAATGGCTTACCTTGGAAATGAACAGAGATCAATCTGTCATTTTTTTAGCTTGCACCCAAGTACTGCATTTTGGACTCTTGCTGACTATAAGGGCTACTCCACTTCTTCTAAGGGATTCTTGCCCACAGTAGTAGATATAATGGTCATCTGAATTAATTTGCCCATTCCAGCCCATTTTAGTTCACTGATTCCTAAAATGTCAATGTTCACTCTTGTCATCTCCCCTTTTGACCACTTTTAATTTACCTTGATTCATGGGCCTTACATTCCAGGTTTCCATGCAATATTGCTCTTTACAGCATCAGACTTTTACTTCCATTGCCAGTCATATCCACAATTGGGCGTTGTTTTTGCTTTGGCTCCATCTTTTCATTTTTTCTGGAGTTATTTGTCCACTCTTCTCCAGTAGCATATTGGACGCCGACTGACCTGGGTAGTACATCTTTCAGTGTCCTATCTTTTTGCCTTTTCATACTGTTCATGGGGTTCTCAAGGCAAGAATACTGAAGTGGTTTGCCATTCCCTTCTCCAGTGGACCACAGTTTCTCAGAACTCTCCTCCATGACCCATCTGTTACTGGTGGCCCTACATGACATGGCTCATAGTTTCAGTGAATTAGACAAGGCTATAGTCCATGTGATCTGTTTGATTAGCTTTCTGTGATTATGGTTTTCAATTATCCACTCTCTGATGGATAAGGATAAGAGGCTTAAGGAGCTTCCTGATGGGAAAGACATCCATAAAGTATAATTATTATTGAAAAATTCATCTGTAGGGAATTCCCTGGCAGTCCACTGGTTAGGACTCTTCACTGCCCTGGCTGGGGTCCAATCTTTGGTTGGGAAACTAAATCCTGCAAGTGGGGCTCTGAGACTTTCAGGCTGCCCAATGGTTAAGACTCCACCCTTCCACTGCAGGGGACACAGGTTCAATTCCGGGTCCTGGAACTAAGATCCCACATACTGCATGGAAAGCCTTTTTGAACCAGTCAATCCCCTTCTTTGGCCTCTATGCTCCATCTGTCAAGTGGGAGAAGGTATAGAATGAGGCTCTCTCCACAGCCCCTTTCAGCTCATGCTTCTGGAATCTTAGGGCTCTCAAGAGACAGTCAGGATGCTTCCTGGGTCCTGCTATCCAGGCCTAACTCCACACACAGGTGGCTAACAAATCACCACCATGGGCATGGGCTGCTACAGGACTGGAATGCAAAAGTAGGAATTCAAGAGATACCTGGAGTAACAGGCAAATTTGCCCTTGGAGTATAAAATGAAGCAAGGCAAAGGCTAACAGAATTTTGCAAACCTCTCTTCCAACAACAGGAGAGAAGAAGCTACACATGGACATCACCAGACAGTTAACACCAAAATCAGATTGATTTTATTATTTACGGCCAAAGATGGAGCTCTATACAGTCAGCAAAAACAAGACTGGGAGCTGATCATTGTGGCTCAGATCATGAACTCCTTATTGCCAAATTGAGACTTAAATTGAAGGAAATAGGGAATGCCACTAGGCCAGTCAGGTATGACTTAAATCTAATTCTTTGTGATTATACAGTGGAAGCAATAAATAGATTCAAGGAATTAGATTTGATAGACAGAGAGCCTGAACAACAATGGATGGATGTCTGTGACATTGTACAGGAGGCATTGTTCAAGACCATCCACAAGAAAAAGAAATGTAAAAGGCAAAATGGTTGTCTGGCGAGGCCTTACAAATTGCTGAGAAAAGAAGAGAAGCTAAAGGCAAAGGAGGAAAGGAAAGATATACCCATTTGAATGCAGAGTTCCAAAGAATAGCAAGGAGAGATAAGAAAGCTTTCCTCAGTGATCAATGCAAAGAAATAGAGGAAAACAATAGAATGAAAAGACTAAAGAGCTCTTCAAGAAAATTAAAGACACTAAGAGAATATTTCATGCAAAGATGAGCAAAATAAAGGACAGAAATTGTATGGACATAACAGAAGCAGAAGAGGTGGAAAGAATACACAGAAGAACTATACAAAAAAGATTTTCATGACCCACACAATCATGAAGGAGTGATCACACACCTAGAGCCAGACATCCTGGAATGTGAAGTCAAGTGGGCTTTAGGAAGCATCACTATGAACAAAGCTAGTGAAGGTGATGGAATTTCCATTGAGTTATTTCAAATCTGAAAAGATGATGCTGTGAATCTGCTGTACTCAATAAGTCAGCAAATTTGGAAAGCTCAGCAGTGCACAGGACTGGAAAAGGTCAGTTTTCATTCCAACCTCAAAGAAGTGCAATGCCAAAGAATGTTCAGACTACTGCATGATTATACTCATCTCACATGTTAGCAAAGTAGTGCTCAAAATTCTCCAAGCCAGGGTTTAAGAGTATGTAAATTGTGAACTTCTATATGTTAAGCTGGATTTAGAGAAGGCAGAGGAACCAGAGATCAAATGGCCAACATCTTTTGGATCATAGAAAAAGCAAGAGAATTCCAGAAAAACATCTGTCTTATTGATTATGCCAAAGTCTTTGACTGTGTAGATCACAACAAACTGGACAATTCTTCCAAGATATGGGACTACCAGACCACCTTACCTGCCTCCTGAGAAATCTGTATGCAGGTCAAGAAGCAACAGTTAGAACTGGACATGGAACAACAGACCGGTTCCAAATTAGGAAAGGAATAGATCAAGGCTGTATGTTGTCACCCTGCTTATTTACTCTTATATGCAGACTACCTCATGTGAAATGCCAGTCTAGATGAAGCACAAGCTGGAATCAAGATTGCCGGAAGAAATATTAATAACCTCAGATAGACAGGTTACACCACACTTAGCATAAAGTGAAGAGGACTTGAAGTGTCTCTACATGAAACTGACAGAGAAGAGAGTGAAAAATCTGGCTTAAAACTCATTCAAAAAACTAAGCTTATGGCATCTGGTCCCATCAATTCATGGCAAAGAGATGGATAAACAATGGAAACAGTGACAGATTTTATTTTCTTGGGTTCTGAAATCCCTGCAGATGGTGACTGCAGCCATGAAATAAAAAGCACTTGCTCCTTGGATGAAGAGCTATGACCAACCTAGAAGGGACATTATTTTGCCTACAAAAGTCCATCTAGTCAAATCTATGGTGTTTCTAGTAGTCATGTATGGATGTGGGAGTTGGACTATAAAGAAAACTGAGCACCTAAGAATTGATGCTTTTAAACTGTAGTGTTGGACAAGACTCATGAGAGTTCCTTGGACTGCAAGGAGTTTAAACCAGTCAATTCTCAAGAAAATCAGTCCTGAATATTCACTAGAAGAACTGATGCTGAAGCTGAAACTCCAATACTTTGGCCATCTGATGTGAACAACTGATTCATTGGAAAAGATCCTGATGTTGGGAATATTTGAAGGTGGGAGGAGAAGGGGATGAGATGGTTGGATGGCATTACCAAGTCAATGGACATGAGTCTGAGCAAGCTCCATGAGTTGTTGATGGACAGGGAAGCCTGGCGTACTGCATCCCATTGGGTTGCCAAGAGTTGGACATAACTAAGCGACTGAACTGAACCAACTGAGATGGCACTAGTCGTAAATAACCTGCCTGCCAATGCAGGAGACATAAGAGATGCAGGTTTGATACCTGGAAAGATCCTCCAGAGGAGGAAATGGTAACACAGTCCAGTTTTCTTGCCTGGGGAATCCCTATGGACAGAGGAGCCTAGTGGGCTACAATCCATAAGGTCACAAAGAGTTGGACAGTATTGAAGTAATTTAGTATGCATTGAAACCTGTGATGATGTGTATATTGAATTTTTAATTTATGAGAATTAATAAAATAAAATTGTGTTTTCATTGTCCCCTCCATTGCATTTGTTTCCCAAATTTTGATTATATGAGAGTGTCTAAATTTCTTCTAAAACTTTTTGTGTTTTGAAATTTATTTTTTCCGTAGGTAAGAGAGATCTTCGCTTTTGAAAAAAGACAAATTTTTGAAACATAATATTCTAATTTTGGAATATATGCCTGTAAGTCACCACCAGTTTTGAGGTTTATAGATTATATTTTCATTAATTTTATTTTATTAACCTTTACAATATTGTTCAATGAATTCTAATACTTTTATTTTGGAGCAATATATGTATATGAATACTTTTTCTCTTAAAAGTAAACTATTAATAGCAACAGATGATGAAAAAAATTTTGAGTTAATTTTTTTTTTAGTTCCTAGTATTTCCATATAGATATTCCTAATAATTGGGTTCCATGTCAATAAGAAATGCATTTTTAAAAACAGTTTTAGGAAGGTTAAAGGGAAATTTCAAGTGGCAAGTTTATATTTGGTAGGGGTTGTAAAATATTGATACCACTCATTAAATAACTATAATAATTCAATTTTTTAAATTCCACTCATAAAATTTCAGTTGCAAGAAATACTGAGAATTCTGCAGTAAACAGGGATACACAGTTATTAGGTTCAATTCAGTCCAGTTCAGTCACTTAGTCATGTCTTAGTTTGGAACCCCCCATGAAACGCAGCACGCCAGGCCTCCCTGTCCATCACCAACTCCTGGAATCCACCCAAACACATGTCCATCGAGTGGGTGATGCCATCCAATGATCTCATCTCATTGTTCCTTTCTCCTCCTGCCCTCATCTTTCCCAGCATCAGGGTTTTTTCAAATGAGTCAGCTCTTCACATCAGGTGGCCAAAGTATTGGAGCTTCAGCTTCAACATCAGTCTTTCCAATGAACACCCAGGACTGATCTTCTTTAGGATGGACCGGTTGGATCTCCTCGCAGTCCAAGGGACTCTCAAGAGTCTTCTCCAACACCATAGTTCAAAAGCATCAGTTATTCAGCGCTTATGGTCCAACTCTCACATCTACACATGACTATTGGAAAAAGACATAGCCTTGACTAGACAGACCTTTGTTGGGAAAGTAATGTCTCTGCTTTTTAAGATGCTGTCTAGGTTGGTCATAACTTTCCTTCCAAGGAGTAAGTGTCTTTTAATTTCATGGCTGCAATCAGCATCTGCCCTGATTTTGAAATCCAGAAAAATAAAGTCAGCCACTGTTTCCACTGTTTCCCTGTCTATTTCCCATGAAGTGATGGGACTGGATGCCATAATCTTAGTTTTCTGAATGCTGAGCTTTAAGCCAACATTTTCACTCTCCTCTTTCATTTTCATCAAGAGCCATTTTAATTCCTCTTCATTTTCTGCCAAAAGGGTTGTGTCATTTGCATATCTGAGGTTATTGGTATTTCTCCCAGAAATCTTGATTCCAGTTTGTGCTTCTTCCATCACAGCGTCTCTCATGATGTACTTTGTGTATAAGTTAAATAAGCAGGATGACAATATACAGCCTTGGCGTACTCCTTTTCCTATTTGGAACCAGTCTGTTCTTCCATGTCCAGTTCTAACTGTTGCTTCCTGACTTGCATATAGGTTTCTCAGGAGGCAGGTCAGGTGGTCTGGTATTCCCAGCTCTTTCAGAATTTTCCGCAATTTATTGTGATCTACACAAAGGACTTGGCATAGTCAATAAAGCAGAAGTAGATGTTTTTCTGGAACTCTCTTGCTTTTTTAATGATCCAGCAGATGTTGGCAATTTGATCTCTTGTTCCTCTGTGTTTTCTAAAACCAGCTTGAGCATCTGGAAGCTCACGGTTCAGTTATTGCTGAAGCCTGGCTTGGAGAATTTTGAGAATTATTTTACTGGTGAGTGAGATGAGTGCAGTTATGCAGTAGTTTGAGCATTCTTTGGCGTTGCCTCTCTTTGGGTTTGGAATGAAAACTGACCTGTTCCAGTCCTGTGGCCACTGCTGAGTTTTCCATATTTGTTGGCATATTGAGTGTAGCATTTTCATAGCGTCATCTTTCAGGATTAAGTGAAATACTCACAAAATGATATAATAAGAATTCTGAGAAAGAGAAATCAACTGACCCTATCTGCTGAGATCGTTCACTTCAGAAATGCTGATGCTGAACAGCAATTCATGGTTTACCAGCTTTACATGCTATGCTTTGATAAATTCTTTGGAATCTTTGGATGAGACAGCAGGGAGGTCTTCTAACTTAAAAGGGACAGAAATCAGTGGTTGAATTTCAGAATTATTTCTGTGAAAGGTCACTTCCTGCCATTCAGTCCTTTATCTACAGTCCCCAATACTTTTCTGTGAAGCTTCTAGAATTCCATGTGTTCTACATCTGACTGAAAATCAAAATCACTTAAAGTGCTGCATCCCTAAATATAAGTTCACAAGAGTCACCCCTGGGTCTTGTTAGGATGCAGATTCTGACTCAGTAAGGCTAGACAATCTTTAGTTTAAAAACAGGCACATAGTCTTTCTAGTTCAATCAGTCTGCTTTCCATTTGAAAATTAAGGCCTCAGAGCCCACGAATGCAAATTGGGGATATAGCTCCTTCTGGTAATCCGAATTGCAATCTCCTATTCAAAGGCTTACTCATAGAAATGCCTCAATGAGACCAGAAATTTTAAAGTGTCAAAAAATAAAATAAAATAAAAAGCCACACAGCTTACATACTTTTCTACACAAAATAAATAATAGTTCCTAGGAATAAGACAGTATACACTTTAATACTGGAAAATCTCACACAGAGTTGTATGTAATATTAATACTCCTATGTTTCAGTTCAGTTCAGTCGCTCAGTCATGTCCAACTATTTGTGACCCCATGAAATGCACCATGCCAGGCCTCCCTGTCCATCACCTACTCCCGGAGTTCACCCAAACCCATGTCCATCCAGTCAGTGATGCCATCCAGTCCCCTTCTTCTCCTGCCCCCAATCCCTCCCAGCATCACAGTCTTTTCCAATGAGTCGAATCTTTGCATTAGATGGCCAAAGTATTGGAGTTTCAGCTACAGCATCAGTCCTTCCAATGAACACCCAGGACTGATCTCCTTCAGAACAGACTGGTTGGATCTCCTTGCAGTCCAAGGGACTCTCAAGAGTCTTCTCCAACACCACAGTTCAAAAACATCAATTCTTCGGCTCTCAGCTTTCTACACAGTCCAACTCTCACATCCATACATGACCACTCGAAAACCATAGCCTTGACTAGATGGACCTTTGTTGGCAAAGTAATGTCTCTGCTTTTGAATATGCTATCTAGGTTGGTCATAACTTTCCTTCCAGGAAGTAAGCGCCTTTTAATTTCATGGCTGCAATCACCTATCTGCAGTGATTTTGGAGCCTCAAAAAAGTAAGTAGGCCCCTGTTTCCAACGTTTCCCCATCTATTTGCCATGAAGTCATGGGATCAAATGCCATGGTCTTAGTTTTCTGAATGTTGAACTTTAAGCCAACTTTTTCACTCTCCTCTTTCGCTTTCATCGAGAGGCTTTTTAGTTCATCTTCACTTTCTGCCATAAGGATGTGTCATCTGCATATCTGAGGTTATTGATATAAACTTTTCCACCTTTATGGCAGAAAGTGAAGAGGAACTAAAAAGCTTCTTGATAAAAGTGAAAGAGGAGAGTGAAAAAGTTGGCTTAAAGCTCAACATTCAGAAAACGAAGATCATGGCATCCGGTCCCATTACTCCATGGGAAATAGATGGGGAAACAGTGTCGGACTTTATTTTGGGGAGCTCCAAAATCACTGCAGATGGTGACTGCAGCCATGAAATTAAAAGATGCTTACTCCTTGGAAGAAAAGTTATGACCAACCTAGACAGCATATTCAAAAACAGAGACATTTCTTTGCTGACTAAGATCCGTCTGC
>SJYV01009748.1:94087-112533 GCA_006410875.1 Neotragus pygmaeus | reverse complement strand
CAAACTATGGTTTTTCCAGTGGTAATGTATGGATGTGAGAGTTGGACTGTGAAGAAAGCTGAGCGCCGAAGAATTGATGCTTTTGAACTGTGGTGTTGGAGAAGACTCTTGAGAGTCCCTTGGACTGCAAGGAGGTCCAACTAGTCTATTCTGAAGGAGATCAGCCCTGGGATTTCTTTGGAAGGAATGATGCTCAAGCTGAAACTCCAGTACTTTGGCCACCTTATGCAAAGAATTGACTCATTGGAAAAGACTCTGATGCTGGCAGGGATTGGGGGCAGGAGGATAAGGGGATGACAGAGGATGAGATGGCTGAATGGCATCACTGACTCGATGGATGTGAGTCTGAGTAAACTCCAGGAGCTGGTGATGGACAGGGAGGCCTGGCATGCTGCAATTCATGGGGTCTCAAAGAGTCAGACAGGACTGAGCGACTGAACTAAACTGAGCTGAACTTCCTTAGATATTACATAAATGAAACAAATTCTCACCAGCTTTTTAGCTATAAATGATTATTTTCAATATACACATATGCATTTTATGTGTATATATATATACACACATACATATATATACATACATATAGGTATATACATATACAGTATATATCAGAGAAGGCAATGGCACCCCACTCCAGTACTCTTGCCTGGAAAATCCCATGAACTGAGGAGCATGGTAGACGGCAGTCCATGATGTTGCTAGGAGTCAGACATGACTGAGTGACTTCCCTTTCACTTTCTACTTTCATGCATTAGAAAAGGAAATGGCAACCCACTCCATTATTCTTGCCTTGAGAATCCCAGGGACAGAGGAGCCTGGTGGGCTGCCATTTATGGGGTTGCACAGAGTCAGACACGACTGACGTGACTTAGTATACAGTATATATATATTTATATATATATATATGCACATATATATATGGCTCACTCTTTAATTATTGACAGAACTAATTTTCATATTGAAAAATAATATATTCTACAGCCAGTAATATGTTCTCTGCCAGCTTTTAGTCACATGCTTTTTGTCCTTATGAAGTATAAACAGAAGTGATTCATGAGGAAACCTCTACAAGAAAAACTTTAAAATATTAGCAATAATTGTGGTTGATAAGAGTGTTTTATGTATAGCTTGGACATAATTCATTCATTTTCGAATTCAGCACAGAGTATGCATTTACTATTTTGTGACAGGAACTGTTTTAGGCAGTGGTGATTCATAGGCAAGCAAAATATCTGCTATAATGAACCTTATATTCTACTGGAAGGAGCCGAGTATAAACCAAGAAATGTGATATTATATATGATTTTATATGAGAAATGTTATAAAAATAAAATTAGTGTAAGCAATTATAAAAAGCACAGTAGTTGGTATCTTTTTGAACTGATGACAGAAAATAAGTAGACAGAAAAATGAAGAGAGGAGAAGAGTATGTGAGTATCCATGGGAAAATCATTCTAGGCAGATAGGACAGCAAGCATGAGACTCCAGAACAGGAATATCCTTAGAAGACTTAAAATTAGAAAATAAAAGCAAGTGCATCTGTGTGTGTGTGTGTGTGTGTGTGTGTATGAGTGCATGCACATGTGTGGGTGGGAGCATTGGGGTGGAGGAGAGAAGAGGGGAGTGGAATATAAATAGTCTTCGGGTCATGAGAAACATTTTGTTATCACTATAAGTCAAGCTATAAGAGGATTTTGAGCAGGATTTTTAAAAGACCGCTTGCCTTCCTGTGTGGAAAATAAATGAAGGTGAAGAATAAGTAAAAGCAGGAAACAAATTAAAAGCCTAATATATACAAAATAAAATAGAGAGGGATGGTGCTATTTTATAATATAGTAGCAGTTGGAAGGGGATTGAGGAATATTCAACATAAAGATATTTGAAGAAAATGGCAGATTTGATTTTTGCTAAGAGAGGAGATATCAAATAGTTTTTTTTCATAAATCTTTACCAGAAAATAATCTTTTAATAGCTGTTGCATGAGCATGCCATTCTAATAATTAAATATGATAGTATATAATATGACAGAAGTTATATACCCTTGCTATTTTAAAGCATTTTCATGAGTAATTTAGATATGTTTTTCCCACAAAGTTGTTAAAAAAAATGAATTATCTACATTATGCTTTGATTTGATAATGTTTCTAATATCTAATTTTATTCACAGAACTTACATAGATAATAAAATAATTCTCCCTCCCTTAAACTTCAGGCTTCTATGTGCAGGGTTTTGAGCTGGTTGTTTTTATGATAATAACATGAGTCAAGTGAAAATTAGTGAGCATGCCAAGAATAATGTATTTTTACATACAATCTTCTTTGACAAAGAAGTTTCAAATTTAACTGAACACAAATATTATAACAAAACATCTTTTCAAATGTAATTTCATATGATAAACATTTTTCAGTCCTATAAAAAGGACTGAATATTTTACAAAGAGGGCTGTCATTTTTACTAAACAGTCTTAGAACAAACTTCCATGTTATGATGGCAACATTCAGAGGAATTACAGTTCTAACAAATTTTCTGAAAATAGACATCTAATTATTCACCAATCTTATTATCTTTCTCTAAACAAAGGAATAATCATGTTCTTACAATGCAAAATTCCTTCTCAACAGCTTTATTTAAGTGCCTTTCTCAAGATTTTCTCACTTAATGCTAGTTGAAACTTAATGGCCCTTAATTCCACATCATTTTAATTAAGACTGAAATATGGAATCAAACTTTTCAAATAATTTATTTCCACATAATGAATTCATCTCTGATCTGAAAATCATAAAAAACAGAGAAGAAAAAGCAGATATTAATCACATAGAGGAAAAGAATGAAAGTCAGAACCAAGTTCTTAGTAGTCATATTCATTTATTTTATAATTATTGAGAGATATAAAAGAATAAGTTTGCTAAAAAGTCTCACGAACACTTATATTTAGTATTGAAGGGAAAAATTTCAACCCACAAAGAATGATATCAAAAAATAAAATAGCCTTTTGGCGTTGTTGTTGTTTAGTCACTATGTCATGTCCACCTCTTTGGGACTCCATGAACTGCAGCACATCAGGCTTCCCTGTACTTCACTATCTCAGAGTTCAAACTCATCTCCATTGAATTGGTGATGCCATTGAATTATTTCATCCTCTGTTGTCCCCTCCTTCTCCTGCCCTCAATGTTTCCCAGTATCAGGGTCTTTTCCAATGACTCAGCTTTTCACATCGCTTGGTCAACAATGGGAGCATCAGCCCCAGCAACAGTCCTTCCAATGAATATTCATGGTTGATTTCCTTTAGGATTGACTGGTGTGATCTTCTTGTGGTCCAAGAGACTCTCAAGATTATTTTCCAGCAACACAATTTGAAAGCCACAGTTTCAAATCCTTGGCTCTCAGCCTTCTTTATGGACATCCGTACATGACTACTGAAAAACCATACACTACTACACACACCTTTGTTGGCATTGTGATGTCTCTGCTTTTAAATATTCTGTTCAGTTTTGTCAAAACTTTCCTTCCAAGAAGCAAGCATCTTTGAATTTTGTGGCTGTGCTCATTGTCCACAATGATTATGGAACCCAAGAAAAACAAATCTGTCACTGTTCACACTTTTTATCCACAATTTGATATGAAATGAAGGGACCAGATGCCACGATGCTAGTTTTTTGAATGCTGAGCTTTAAGCCATTTTTTTTTTTTTTTGCTCTCTTCTTTCACCTTTATCAAGAGGTTCTTTAGTTCCTGTTTGCTTTCTTTCATTAGAGTTGTGAAGTTGTTGATATTTCTCCTGGTAATCTTAATTCCTGCTTGGTATTCATCCAGAGGGCATTTTGCATTATGTACTCTGCATAGAAGTTAAATAGGTGGGGTGACAATATACAATTTTGAACCAGTCCATTGTTTCATGTCCAGTTTTAATTGTTGCATCTTGACCTGCATACGGGTTTCTCAAGAGACAAGTGAGCTGGTCTGGTAGTCCCATCTCTTTAAGGATTTCCCACAGTTTGTTGTGATACACAAAATAAAAGATTTTAGTGTGTTAATGAAGCAGAAGTAGATGTTTTGCTTTTTCTATGAAGTAACAGATGTTGGCAATTTGATCTCTGCTTCTTCTCTCTTTTATATATCTAGCTTTCACATCTTGAAGTTCTTGGTCTAACTACTGTTGAAGCCTAATTTGAAGGATTTTGAGCATTATCTTGCTAGCATGTGAAATGAGTGTAATTGTGAAGTAATTTGAACATTCTTTGGCATTGGAATAAAAACCTACTTTTACTGATTCTATGGCATTGCTGAGTTTTCCAAATTTGACAAACCACAGCTTTGACTATACAGAACTTTGTCAGCAAAGTAATGTCTCTGCTTTTTAATACATCTAGGTTTGTCATGGAGAAGGCAATGGCACCCCATTCTAGTATTCTTGCCTGGAAAATCCCATGGACAGAGGAGCCTAGTGGGCTGCAGCCCATGGGGTCTCTAAGAGTCGGACACAACTGAGCGACTTCACTTTTACTTTTCACTTTCATGCATTAGAGAAGGAAATGGCAACCCACTCCAGTGTTCTTGCCTGGAGAATCCCAGGGATGGGGGAGCCTGGTGGGCTGCCATCTATGGGGTCGCACAGAGTCGGACACGACTGAAGTGACTTAGCAGCAGCAGGTTTGTCATAGCTTTTCTTCCAAGAAGCAGATATCTTTTAATTTCATGGCTGCAATCACCATCTGCAGTGGTTTGGAAACCAAGAAAATATCGTCTCTCACTGTCCCCCTTGTTTCCCCATCTATTTGCCATGGAGTGATGGGACTGGATGTCATGATCCTTGTTTTTTGAATGTTGAGTTTTCACTCTCCTTTTTCACTTTCATCAAGAGGCTCTTTAGTTACTTTTCACATTCTGCCACAAGNGCCTAGTGGGCTGCCATCTATGGGGTCGCACAGAGTCGGACACGACTGAAGCGACTTAGCAGTAGCAGCACAGGCTGTTGCTCAGATTAAATAAAAGAGTATATGAAGTTCCTGGTATGGCTTCTGGCACACTGAGCATGCTCAGAACCCAGGCATTCTGTGGCAGCCTGCATCCTGGCTGGAGCATAGCACGGATGGGGAAGTGATAGAAGACCTGTTGGGATCCAGATCAGAGGGGCCTTGCAGGCTTCACGCAGGAGAATGGGCTTGCATGGCAGCTGCAGTGGCTTGGAGGGTGGAAAAACAAAAGCTTGGTTCTCCCTTGTGGGTTGCTAGAGCACATCCCACTGCGCACTTGGTTCTGCTTCTTTCCCATTTGGAAGCCAGGCCTCAGAGCCCAGATCGGAGTTTCAGGCCCCCCAGTGACCTCAGTCATTGTCCCACTGTCTAGAACAGTGTCTGGCATGGAGCAGGCCCTGAAGAAACGTTTACTGAACAAATACTGAAAGCATCAGCTGCCCCCTGTTCCTCACTAGGTTCTGTCGTTCATTGTCTCCTTTGACTTTCACTACAAGTGTCCTGCAGTGTGCGTGGGTGCGTGTTAAGTTGCTATAGTTGTGTCCAACTCTGTGCGACCCCATGGACTAGCCTGTCAGGGTCCTCTGTCCATGGAATTCTCCAAGCATGAATACTGGAGTGGTTACCATGCCCTCCTCCAGGGGGTCTTCCTGACCCAGCAGGGATTGAGCCTGAGTCTTTTTGGTCTCCTGCATTGGTGGGCAGGTTTGTTTGTTTTTTTAAACCACTAGTACCACTTGGGAATCCCCTGTCATGTGGTAGGTATTCCCATTTTGCAGGTGGGAGAACTGGCTCAGGAAATCATTTTTCCCAAGGTCACACAGCTTGCAAAGCCTTTGCCCTCCTCCCACCCACCTGTGATACACTCGAGTATATAGGATGTGCACCAGCAAAAAGCTACGCCCAAGAAGAGGGGCAGTAGGGGTGTCTTTAGACCCTGAGCCTGGAATCAGCCAGCCTCTCTCTGCAGCTGGCCATGGGAGACCTTGGCCCAGATGGGCGGCAGCCTCGCCTGAAGGTGCTTAAAGGACACACACTGGTGAGCCAAAAACCGCTACCTGACCTGCCAGCTGCTGCTGTCACCTTCCTCACGGGGTCACACGAGCCGCGGACACCAGCCCTGGCAATCGCATCAGGCCCTTGTGTGTATGTGTATAAGAATCTCAAGCCCTACTTCAAGTTCAGCCTGCCTTTGTTGCCTACAAACCCCCTGGAACAAGACCTTTGGAATCAGGCCAAAGAGGTAAGTGACATGGGGGATGAGAGCAAAAAGGCAGAGGTGGCCGCTGCAGGTGGGCCTCATTCCCTGCCTGGCTCTGGAGCTCACAGGCTCTACCTTCTTCCCGTTGTGGCACAGGACCAGATTGACCCCTTGACCCTGAAGGAGATGCTGGAGGGCATCAGGTGAGAGCCCACTTTCCCCTTCATGTGCCTCCCTCACCCCCTAGTTCCTACTCCATCCCAGAGCCCACTGTCTGACACACCCCTCCCCCCTGACCAGCCCTGTTTCTCAACTAAACCTGCTGGGATGGTCCCTCTCCTTACAGGGAGAAGGCAGAGGTGCCTTTGTCTGTACAGTCACTCAGGTAAGGGCCCTCTGGACGGCCAGAGCTCCAGAAGCTCCCTGGGAGGGTAGGGGGAGAGGCTGTGGAGTGGCCTCAGAGGGCAGGCAGGCCCCGGGCACACAGATCTCCCTACTCTGTGTGTCCAGGTTTCTGCCGCTGGAGCTGAGTGAAATGGAGGCGTTTGTGAACCAGCACAAGTCCAAGTCCATCAGGCGGCAGGTACTGGCCCTTCTCATCTCCCTGTAAAAAACACCGACAGTTTTTTAAACAGACCCCAGAAAGTCAAACCCGACTAGTTTCTCTTTGCAGTTTCCCTTCCAGCCTGTGCTGCCTATGTAGTCTGCAGGGCTTCTCCATTTCAGTTAGCAGTGACAGCTTCCAGTTGATAGATACAGTTATGTAACATATATCTTTATATATATATATATGTAACATATATCTTTATCATCTTGGGGGTAAAGGTAAAATGTTTTCATTAGGGAAAATTTTGAAAAAAGAAATACAAGTGACTATACTCTTTCTACTCTTACCATTTCGATACATTTTGTTCATAAATGGGCTCTTACATCCTGTTTCTCTTGAGCATATAACATTGTATCTTGAGCATTAATTAGTCTTGAAGAACTCCACTTTTAGTGGCCCCTTGATTATTTCATTGGTGATTCGTTATTCATTCATAATTTATTCGGTGCAGATCATTGGTCAAGAAATGTTTTCTTTTTATTCACTTCATATTTTTCTTAGGATTTTAATAACTTTATTGATAGACCTACTCATTGATGAGCTCCAGTGGTTCCTGACCTTGGGGGTTGAGCCTTGTCCAGGGATAGGCTTTCAGAGCTGTCCCTGCATTTCAGAAAGCCACATAGGAACCACTCACTTGCTACAGAGGACACTTGAGCTGAATGCGTTGACCAACTCATGCCTCCATGTTTAGCTGCTGGCTGTAGATAATTCCCTGAGAAACGTTGTTCTCTCCTGCTGATCAGCAGCTCAGATCCACAGCTGTCACTATCTATGAGTACTTTTAAAATCAGGAAGTGAGTTAAGTATTGCTTAAAAGATGCAGCGTGGGGGAGGCCATCTTTCCAGGTATGCATCGTGGTGGCTGTATGGTTGGGAGCCAGTAGCATCCGCATTTCTGTAACTTTTCTCCTTCCACTAGGCATCGAGGAGTCCTCTTTTGTTATCTTAAAGATAATCACTCAGTGAACAGCTTTATCCAAAGAAACATTTTAGTCTCGCTAAATTATTTCCATAGGAGAAATTCCTAAGAAGGGGATCATCTCCTCTTTTGTTTTCTCTCCAATCACAATTAGAAGAAGAACATATGCCCACTGTAGAAACTGCAGAAAAGCACAATGAAGAAATTAAACCCTGCCTGTGATGTCATTGTCCAGAGATAACCAGTGTTTGTATTTAAAGGTTTAGCTTTCCAAGGTTCTTTTTATTCATATATATGTTTTTTAAACTGGGATAATACTAATGTAACTTTTAACCTGTATTTTCTCTTAATACATTAGAAACATTCTCCCTGTCATTGAATCTTCTTTTAATATCTGATTTTGGTAAATGACCGTGTGGTTTTTGATCATACAGGCAGTTTATAATTGACTTAGAGAATCCTCTTTTGTTAGGAAATTAGGTTTGCTGCAATCAACACTTTTGTAGATAAATCTTTTGTCACAACTCTAATACTCTTCTTCCTCCTTTGCCCTCTTTCTTTCTGGGGCGTCCTGGGAGGAGCTGGGGTGGGAGGTGGTGTGAGGGGATCTCCTGGGTGACCCTGCAGTCCTTCTGCAGACAGTCATCACCACCATGACCACCTTAAAGAAGAACCTGGCTGACGAGGACGCAGTGTCCTGCCTGGTGCTGGGCACTGAGAACGAGGAGCTCCTGGTGCTAGACCCGGAGGCCTTCACCATTCTGGCCAAGGTCAGTGTGGGCCTGGCCCTGCGCACACCCAAGGCACAGGCTCCGTGCCCTCCCCTTCTCCCCCAAATCTGCCCCAGTTAGTTAGTTCTAGGTGACACCTGTTCATCGTAGAAAGTTATAAAATGTGGACAGGCATAAAGAAGACAGATAACCCCAAAGCCTACCACTCATGCCTATCTTCTGTGAAAGTTTTGGCACAAGTCCTTGTAGACATTTTCATATTTAGACACAGACATATAACTTTCACTATTTTTTCTTTTTTTTTTTTTTAACGAAAACAGTCCCATGCTATAGGATCCTGAAACCTGCTGTTTTCAAGCAGCAGTAGCTCATCAGTCTCTTGCCATGTCCATATAAAGCCACATCAGCCTTTTCAGAGGCCACATAGCATCGATTATATAAATACTCTGTAATTTCTTTACCCTGTCACCAATTGTATATTTAAGTTATTTTCAGTTTCTTGCTATCATTCACCACCACCACAGTAGGCTTCCTTGCCAAACATCTTTGTGTGCCTATCTAAATACCTCCTTACATGCATTCCTAGAAATGGCATAGGTTAGTCAAAGGGTGTAGACTTAAAGGCTTTGCTACCTGTTCCCCTCCAGAGAAACTGTTTACGTTTTAAACTGTGCCCAGGAGGGTGTGAGTGAGGAGAGGGGTACTTAGAGGAGTGGCGTCAGGTCAGGAAGGGGCTGGGGCTCCAGAGAAACCGGGGTGTTTGAGTCTCTCTGCAGATGGGCCTCCCCAGCGTCCCTGTCTTCCTGGAGGTTTCTGGCCAGTTTGATGTGGAGTTCCGCCTTGCCGCTGCCTGCCGCAACGGGAGCATCTATATACTGAGAAGGTAGCCACATCCGAGCTCTCTAGGGTCGGAAGGAACATCTCAGAAACCTAGTGGTTTCGAGGGCTGGCAAGATGAGCAGGGCTTTGGAGCGAGAATGTGGTACTGGAAAGAGCCCAGAACTTCATAGGAGGCAGAGCACTTGAGCGTAAGGGATGTCTGGAGGCTTGTCCCGTGGGGCCTGGCAACGTGAGAGACGAGGCTGGGTGGCTGTGACGCTAGCAGTGAATCAGATATTAGGTAAAAATGGTCTTTCCGATTTGTTCTATTGCTTTTGTAGGTACAGGAAATTTCCTCATGCGTTAGTTTGATGTTTCTTAACAGTCATTCTTTTAATTCAAGAAATGTTTTTGAGTACCTGCTATGAATTAAGCATTGCATGAAGTATTGGGGATATACTGATGAACAAAACATGTAGTTCCTACGCTTGTGGGAAGACAATTATTAAGACCAAGATTATATTACAAATTGGATACACGCTATGCAGGAAAAATACTGGCTCAGGGAGGAATAAAAGGGGGTCAGGGTGATCAGCGAATGCCTGTCTGAAGAGATTACTTGAAGGTTAAGAGGGATCCAGTTCAAAAAAGTGGAGCAAGAGTTATAGGCAGAGAGCATGAAAGCGAACTCTGGGTGGGAAAGACATTGGCACGTGCCACTTGAGCTTGGTGGCAAGAGATGACATAGAGATCAGGTCGACTCATGCAGGACCTGGTAGGACATGGTGAAGATCTGGGGTTTCATCTGAAGGGCAATGGAAAACCATCATGGGGTTTGACTCAGGAGATACGATGAATGACATGATCCATGTTTTTTTTGGGTAAATGGGGATTAGGCCCAGAGACCAATGGGAACCTCTTCAGATGAGTCATCAGATGGGCAGTGTCTCTGGCTTAGACTTAAGAAAGGTGGGCCAGAATCTTTCTGTATAAGAGAAATAAGATTCAGATGCCAGGAAACTGAAAACTGCATCCACACAGAGCAAACTCCTCCTGCTTTTCTGATAAATTCCTAAACTATTATATTACATGGAATCTCAGTCCATTACTTCATCTGACCTGAGGTACACTTGCTGTAAACTGCTTAACGCCGAGGTATCACACAGATAAGTGAAGTTGGGAGGAAGACCAGGAGGGAAAACACACATTGTGTTATCCAAGGTCATGCAGCTACTGAGTCCTAGCTGCTGCTGCTGCTAAGTCACTTCAGTCGTGTCCGACTCTGTGTGACCCCATAGACGGCAGCCCACCAGGCTCCACTGTCCCTGGGATTCTCCAGGCAAGAACACTGGAGTGGGTTGCCATTTCCTTCTCCAATGCATGATAATGAAAAGGGAAAGTGAAGTCACTNGGAGGCCTGGTGTGCTGCAGTTCATGGGGTCTCGAAGAGTCGGACACAACTGAGTGACTGAACTGAACTGAACTGGAGCTTGGAAAATAAAGAAAAGGGATAGAGATAAGCATGAGAGAAATTAAAACTACAGCAGACTGAAATGATTTGGGAAGGAACCTTTAGTTCTTTACATCTTATACAAAATGTAATACCTAGTCACAGATCAGATAATATATATTATTCCTAAAATAAATCAATTTATGTTATATGTTTTCTTTTTATTCTGCAAGAGATGTTTTCATATATCTTAGTCTGTTCTAAAATAATATATTCTGTAGTTCAATATTCAATTAAGTTCATGCATAATTATCTCAGGCAATGCCAGAATGCATTCAGTCTTTCTTCTTTATTCAAACATTTTTGTCATCCATGTATAATAGTTACATTTGTATTTTCATTAGAGCTTGCATGTGTTTCTATTCCCATGATATTAAGAAGTGTAGGAAGAGTGAATTGGCATATGGGCACGTAGATTTGGGGAAGGTTTTAAACATGGTGCATTTATCTGCACATAGAAAACTCAGAAATTAGATTCACATGAAAATCAGCTCCAAGAGAAAACTGAAGTGAACACTTTCATCCCTCACCCAGGCAGTGGTTGCAGGAGCTGCTCCCACCAGCTTCTAAGGACAATTATGTGCTGCATTTCCCGTCTTCCTGTTCAGAGGCCTCAAATCAGTAGCTTAAAATTAACAACGATGAGAATTTAATGGTGAGGAAAGTTTAGCAAACGCTACATATAAGAGTTCTCTTCCCTTACCCTCAGAAATATTTGTTTAACATTTCCCAGGTTCCCCTAGCTAGCTTACTTAGCCGTTTCTCCATTCTTCCTCCAGGACCCAACAGCAACAAGCATGCTTGTGGGGTCTACCAGTCTGAAAACTCCCAGTGATGGGTGGGTATTAGTTCTGTCAATCCATAAGCAATTCTTAAATTTCCCTCAAGTATTCTCTTACATACTCACCCCTAGTCTTTCATCTGGAAAGTATTTGTGGGAGGAAAGATAAACTTTTCCTCAACTCTATATCACAAAATTATCCTTTTCATGAAAACATCATGGCAAAAGCCAGAATGTCAGTTCTGAATATGCTACACTTTGTTTGACCTGAGTTAGAATTTGGTGATATTCACCTCTCACTCATGCTTAAATGTACATGCGGGTGAAAATAAATGCATTCTATGTCCCCAGTTTCCTCCTTACATGTAATTTGAGTTTAATCTGATGATGAGAAAGACAATAGAAATATAGAATTAAGTTCAGTATATATAATGTACTTTATTTCTTAATTTGTAATGCATGTTATTTACTTGTGTGTATATGCAGCATTTTATATATTTATTAATTTTTAAAAATTTTATATTGGAATATAGTTGATTAACAGAGTTTCCCAGGTAGCTCAGATGGTAAATAAGCTGCTTGCAATGCAGGAGACCTGGGATTGAACTTTGGGTCAGGAAGATCCTCTGGAGGAGGGCATGGCTACAAGTATTGTTGCCTGGAGAATTTCATGGGTAGAGGAGCCTGGCAGGCTATAATCCATAGGGTGGCAAAGAATCAGACACAACTGAATGAATAACACTTTCACATTCATAATTGATTAATAATGTGTTAGTTTCAAGTGTACAAAGTGACTATCATATCTATCAGTTCAGTTCAGTCGCTCAGTCGTGTCCGACTCTCTGCAACCCCATGAATTGCAGCACGCCAGGCCNGCGTTCAAAGCTCTGAACATGAAAATTTATTTAATATTTAAATTAAATCAAAAAATCAAGAGAGTTCCACAGAAATATCTGTTTCTGCTTTATTGACTATGCCAAAAAGCCTTTGACTGTGTGGATCACAATAAACTGTGGGCAATTCTGAAAGAGATGGGAATACCAGACCATCTGATTTGCCTTTGAAAAATCTGTATTCAAGTCAGGAAGCAACAGTTAGAACTGGACATGGAATAACAGAGTGGTTCTACATAGGAAAAGGAGTACATCAAGGCTGTATATCGTCACCCTGCTTATTAAATTGTTTGCAGGGTACATCATGAGAAATGCTGGGCTGGATGAAGCACAAGCTGGAATCACGTTTGAAAGGAGAAATACCAATAACCTCAGATATGCAGATGACACTACCCTTATGGCAGAAAGTGAAGAAAAACTAAAAAGCCTCTTGATGAAAGTGAAAGAGGAGAGTGAAAATGTTGGCTTAAAGGTCAACATTCAGAAAACTAAGATCATGGCATCCGGTCCCATCACTTCATGGGAAATAGATGGGGAAACAGTGGAAATAGTGGTTGACTTATTTCTTTGGGCTCCACATCACTGCAGATGGTGACTGCAGCCATGAAATTAAAAGACACTTACTCCTTGGAAGGAAAGTTATGACCAGCCTAGACAGCATATTAAAAAGCAGAGACATTACTGATGCCACCAAAGGTCCATCTAGGCAAAGCTATGGTTTTTCCCGTAGTCATGTATGGATGTGAGAGTTGGACTATAAAGAAAGTTGAGCACTGAAGAACTGATGCTTTTGAACTGTGGTGTTGGAGAAGACTCTTGACAGTCTCTTTCACTGCAAGGAGATCTAACCAGTCCATCCTAAAGGAGATCTGTCCTGGGTGTACATTGGAAGGACTGATGTTGAAGCTGAAACTCCAATACTTTGGCCACCTGATGCAAAGAACTGACTTATTTGAAAAGACCCTGATGCTGAGAAAGATTGAAGGCAGGAGGAGAAGGAAACAACAGAGGATGAAATGGTTGGATGGCATCACTATCTCAATGGACACGAGTTTGGGCAGGCTCCGTGAGTTGGTGATGGACAGGGAGGCCTGACGTCCTGCAGTCCATGGGGTCACAAAGATTCAGACATGACTGAGCTACTGAACTGAACTGAAATTAAAACTTTGATTTATTTAGCAATATAACTGTAGTTGATGAGTAAATACTCTATGTCAGCTATTTGTAATGTGCTATATTGTAGGACTAGTGACCCCAATTCCTAACAGTTTAGTAAAGAAGAAAACATTTAACTACTCAAAATTTAAATAACAAAAGATCTTTATAAAATTTTTAAAGAATTTTAATAGATTAAGATAGGTATTTCAAAAACATAGTGCTCCAAATGGATCATGAATTATGATCATAAGAATACAATATGAAAGGACTTCATAAATGAAGTCATTAGGTATATATGAAGACAAAGAGGACTTTAATTTTTGCCCCAAATAATAGGGGAATAGAGAGGAACTACACAATACAGTTGTCAAAAGAACGAGGGAAAACTTGATCAGGTCTTTATATGTGGAGAATTTAAGGCTTGATATGAAAGGCCCAAATGGTATATTACAAATTATTAAGTGTCAGTAAACACTGTGAAGTGTTTTTATGGAAAACACTTTTGGGAAGTGTTGGGGAGACATATATGGGAAATATATTTTTCCCACACTTGATACTGTTTTCTGTATATAAGTAGCCTCTCCCTGACCCTCTGCTCCTTTGTTTCTGGGGTGCTGGTGTTTATCTAACTGAGACATTGGAAAAAGGATATTTTACAAAAGTTCACCACTCTTTTGTTCTCTCTTAGCAGTAGGTCTAATTTATTGTCCTCTGTTCTCCTGGCTGAAACTGCTATTTTGCTGTCTGTGCCAACCTAGTGTTACCTCTGTATAAGTTGGTAAATCTGTCATGCTCATGGGTTTGAGTATCAGGCAGCACAAGCTAGCATGCATGCTAAGTCACTTCAGTGGCGTCGAACTCTGTGTGACCCTATGGACTGTAACCCGCCAGATGTCCATGGAATTTGACCCTATAATCTAGAATATTAATTAGATTCTTCAAAATTGTCTCCAGTAGTATATTTATATTTTGCTCTTCAATTTGTTTTATGCCTTTGCCTCATTTTAAAATCTGTTGAGAATCTGAGAAGGGAAGAAGGATGCTCCTTATTGGGCTAGATAGCAGACCCCAAATGGAGTATTAAGAAGAATAGTCTCATAAATTCATAAATTGAGCCAAGTTGGAAATGAAAGTTAAAAATGCAGCTAAGCCACTAATTAATAAAGTATTTCTATGCTCAGTGATATGGAAAATTAGACATGGTAGTGGTTTTGAGAATAAAGATGAAAAAGTATATTTGGAAAAAGAAGCAGAAAAAGAAATACCATGTAAAAGAATAGGTAGAATTTTAGATAATCAAAGATATAGTTCTCTGGACTTAAAGAAAAGCGGTTCATCAGAGAGTAGAATTTCAATTCCTTAAAGTTTTGTTTTTTTTTTTAATTTAAAGAATATATATATATATATTTCATATATACTTACATATCTTTACTTTTAAGAAAGCATGTTCTTGATTGAGATGTTATTTTTAATGAAGCAATAAAAAAATTACCCTGTCCACCTAAATGAAATGTTTTCAAAACAAGTTAATCACATTTGCATTTCTTCCTTCAGCTTACTTCTTAATCGTGGCTCTAATCAAAACGGAATGAACTTTTCCAAAGGAAAACATTTATAGTCCTTACATATACTGTTACACTTGAAAGATTCAGATGAGTCTGCTAATTAGGCTATCATAATTTTGCCCATGTTCACTAGAACTCCTAGAAGGAGACAGAAGAGGAAAAGCAAACAAAAAGTAGCAGACAAAAGCAATTAAGACCAAAATCTCTCATTTATCTATCTTGTTTTGGAGACTATCCTAGACAAATTTGTAACCTTATGCTCCTCATCACTTGGAATGTATTGCAATAGGACAATCACATTTCACTTGGGAGTCTAAGGTTCTAGTTTTGAATAAGATGTAGGGTTTTCAGAAGAATATTTTGGTTTACATTGTTTTATACTGGTTGTCATTCTATTAAGTGTGGCTTATAAAGTTAGTAATAAGAAGATGATTTCCCCAAATCAGGTTGTTTACCTCTGGTGTTACTTTCTGTAATAGCTACTTAAATAAATCAGATAAGATAACTGAGTTAACAGGATAACTGAGACCATAAAAACAACAATAATAATATTTAATTATAACTTACTATATGCCAGATATTTTTTCTAAGCAATATTATTGGTTTCATTATATCTAGTTCAAAATTTTCCAACAACATGTATAAATCAGTTATACATGTTTGTATGTACAGTAAGAATAAGAAACTCTGTTCCACTGGTAGAATAATGATAATTTTTTTTTAATTTGAAGAAGCCAGTAACAACATGTCTGCATGTAAACATATGGTTAATAAATATAGTTATGAGAATATACTGGTGTTTAATTATTTTTTTACCCTGTCACACTGTTTTCTAATATTTAGTTTCAGAGGAGATAGAAGTTTTAGTTTTGTTAAAAAACATTCAGCTGCTCAGTCTGTGATACTTGCAGAACTGTATTGGTTAGCAAATGAGATGAGTAAGAAAGTGAATTCTGTGAAGATAGGCAAGGGCCAGGATGAAACAGGAGAGAACAAGCTACATAGTAACAAACTGAAAGAAAAACAATTTGGGAAAGACTTATAGTCTATGACTATATATATATCATTACCACCTCCTGGTCACAGTGTGTTTACCCACTTCTCATTCTAGTATTATTAAGAGAAAGAAAAACAGTTCAGCTACAACATAAAAATCAAAAACAAATCCTTTGATGTATACAACCAGATTAAATATTCTGCTTTGTATCATATTTCAAAATTGAAATCCATGTCCTATAAATGTTTTTGTTTATGTTTTGTGCAATCATAAATATTAAAACATAAGTTCCTGCTGGTGCTGCTGCTAAGTCGCTTCAGTCGTGTTCGACTCTGTGCAACCCCAGAGATGGCAACCCACCAGGCTCCTCTGTTTCTGGGATTCTCCAGGCAAGAACACTGGAGTGGGTTGCCATTTCCTTCTTCAATGCATCAAAGTGAAGTTGCTCAGTTGTGTCCAACTCCTAGTGACCCCATGGATTGCAGCTTACCAGGCTCCTCCATCTATGGGATTTTCCAGGCAAGAGTACTGGAGTGGGGTGCAATTGCCTTCTCCAAAACATAAGTTACCCTAACCCAAAGTCCCATGCTACTGCTAAGTTGCTTCAGTCGTTTCCGACTCTGTGCGACCCCATAAACGGCAGCCCACCAGGCTCCTCCATCCCTGAGATTCTCCAGGCAAGAACATGGGAGTGGGTTGCCATTTCCTTCTCCAATGCATTAAAGTGAAAAGTGAAAGGGAAGTCGCCAAGTCGTGTCAGAACCTTAGCATGGACTGCAGCCTACCAGGCTCCTCCATGGTATTTTCCAAGCAAGAGAACTGGAGTGAGGTGCCATTGCCTTCTCCGAAAGTCCTATAGTCCCATAGATAAGAAAAACAAAATGAACAAAATCAGATTAAAATTAGATTGTGATTAAAAACTGATGTTTTCTAATATTGACTAGGGGTAAAGTCTCTGGAGCTAGACTACCTGAGATTAAATCACAGCTCTGAATTACTGGACTGTATGTGTTAGCTGCTCAATCATGTCCGACTCTGTGTGACCCTGTGGCCTGTAACCCATCAGGCTCCTTTGCCCATAGAATTCTCCAGGCAAGAATACTGGAGTGGGTTGTCATTTCCTTCTCCAGGGGATATTCCCATCCCAGGGATCAAACCCAGGTCTCCTGCCCTGCAGGAAGATTCTTTACCATCTGAGTCACCAGGGGAAACCCTACCTGAGATTAAATCACAGCTCTGAACTGCTGGGTGTATAACCTTGAGTAATTTACTTTTTATCTCTCTGTTCCTTCTTCTCATCATCTGAAAAAGGAGAGTAACAAAGGCACCTACTTATAGGTAGGGGACAGTGAGGCTTGAATAAGTTCTCAACAATATTGCCTTTATCTATGTTATAGAAAAGTTACTTGAATCCTAAAGTTCATATGGAACCACAAAAGACATTGAATTTCCAAAGCAATCTCCAGAAAAAAAGAACAAAGCTGGAGATATCATTTTCCCAGACTTCAGACTATACTTCAAAGCTAATCAAAACAGTATCAGTTCAGTTCAGTCACTCTGTTGTGTCCGATTCTTTGCAACCCCATGAATTGCAGCATGCCAAGCCTCCCTGTCCATCCCCAACTCCTGGAGTTCACTCAGGTTCACGTCCATCGTGTCAGTGATGCCATCCAGCCATCTCATTCTCTGTCATCCCCTTCTCCTCCTGCCCCCAATCCCCCCCAGCATCACAGTCTTTTCCAATAAGTCGACTCTTCACATGAGGTGGGCAAAGTACTGGAGTTTCAGCTTTAGCATCATTCCTTCCAAAGAAATCCCAGGGTTGAGCTCCTTCAGAATGGACTGGTTGGATCTCCTTGCACTCCAAGGGACTTTCAAGAGTCTTTTCCAACATCACAGTTCAAAAGCATCAATTCTTTGGTGCTCAGCCTTCTTCACAGTCCAACTCTCACATCCATACATGACCACTGGAAAAATCATAGCCTTGACTGGACGGACCTTTGTTGGCAAAATAATGTCTCCACTTTTCAATATGCTATCTAGGTTGGTCATAACTTTTCTTCCAAGGAGTAAGCGGCTTTTAATTTCATGGCTACAGTCACCATCTGCAGTGATTTTAGAGGCCCCCCAAAATAAAGTCTGACACTGTTCCCCTGTCTATTTCCCATGAAGTGATGGGACCAGATGCCATGATCTTCGTTTTCTGAATGTTGAGCTTTAAGCCAACTTTTTCACTCTCCTCTTTCACTTTCATCAAGAGGCTTTTGAGTTCCTCTTCATTTTCTGCC
>SJYV01009748.1:0-93067 GCA_006410875.1 Neotragus pygmaeus | reverse complement strand
CCCTGGGATTTCTTTGGAAGGAATGATGCTAAAGCTGAAACTCCAGTACTTTGGCCACCTCATGCGAAGAGTTGACTCATTGGAAAAGACTGTGATGCTGGGAGGGATTGGGGGCAGGAGGAGAAGGGGATGACAGAGGATGAGATGGCTGAATGGCATCACTGACTCAATGGACGTGAGTCTGAGTGAACTCCGGGAGTTGGTGATGAACAGGGAGGCCTGGCATGCTTCGATTCATGGAATCACAAAGAGTCAGACACAACTGAGTGACTGAACCGAACTGAACTGAATAGGCACATAGAAAATGCTCAACATCACTAATTATTAGAGAAATGCAAATCAAAGCCATGAGATATCACCTCACACCTGTTGGAATGGCAAACTTCAAAGTTTCTACCAATAAATTTTGGAAAGGATGTGGAGAAAACAGAATATTTGCATACTCTTGATGGGAATGTAACTTGATGTGGCTTCTATGAAAATGAGTATGACATTTCCTCACAAAATGTAAAAACAGAACTAGCATACAATTCCTTGGTATATATCTTGAAAAAAATGAAAACATTAATCTAAAAAGACATATTTACCCCAAGTTCATAGCAACACTATTTACACTTGCCAAGATAAGGAAGCAACCTAAATGTTATTTGACAGATGAATGGATAAAAAGGATATTGTAAATATATGCAATGGAATATTAGCCATAAAAAAGATTAAAATTTTGTAATTTTCAATGATGTGAATGGGCTTAGAGAAGATTAAGCTAGTGAAACAACTTAGAGAAAGATAAGTTCTACGTGCTATTACTTAGTTTGAAACCTAAAAATTAAAACAAACAATATATACAGAAAAATGGAAAACCAACTAGTGATTATCAGTGGGGAGAGGGAAAGAGTATGGGGTTAAGAGATACAAACTACTACATGTAAAAGAGATAAGCAACAAAGATATACTGTATAGCATAGGGAATTATAATAATTATTTTGTAATAAATTTTAATGGAGTATAATTTGTAAAAATACTGAATTACTATTCAGGCTATATGCCTGAAACTAATATATATTGTAAATCATCTATATTTCAAAACAAAAGAAGAAAATAAAGCTACTTGAATTTGAATAAAGGAAACTTTCAGATCTATTCAATCACTTCAATTATCTATAATGCCTTGCTGCTATGTCTGTTGCTAAGTCGTTTCAGTCTTGTCCGACTCTGTGCAACCCCTTAGACAGCAGCTCACCAGGCTTCCCCATCTCTGGAATTCTCTAGGTGAGAATACTGGAGTGAGTTGCCATTTCCTTCTCCAGTGCATGAAAATGAAAAGTCAAAGTGAAGTCTCTCAGTGGTGTTGGACTCTTAGCAACTCCATGGACTTCAGCCGATCAGGCTCCACTGTCCATGGGATTTTCCAGGCAAAGATACTAGAGTGGGGTGCCATTGCCTTCTCCACTATAATGCCTTAAATCTTTATAAAACTCCACTCACATTAGCCATCTGGTTTATATACAAAGCATTTTACTTTATTAGAGACACAGAGATGTCTAAATGATGTTATACCTACAACAGAGTAATCTTTGTTCCCATAACTCAAGATTATTCTTATGGAATCAGAGTATTCTGTAAAGGCCTGTTTAGCATATTTTTGGAAAATATTGGAATTTACAAATAACAGACCATTCTTATGAATGTGTACCTACATAGTTTTCTGTGTAGGATGATTATCAGGAGTTGACTGGCAGTGAAACTCATGCATCAACCTGAGGTCTACAATATAGAACCTGAAGCAAACCTAAAATCTTGTTAAGATCTTAAATTGATACACATTAATGAAATTGAAATTCTGTTTGGATCAGTTAAAAATGATGATTTTTTTTTTCTGATCACTCTGCCTTCCTGATATTATATTTGTTACCTTGATTTATAGAACAGAAGTTTTTAGTCTTATATTTTCACTATTTGAAGGCAATGATGCAATGAAGAAACATAGAAATTGAAATCAGTGATTGTTAGTAGTACTTGGATCAATTATGACTCTAGAAAAGGAAATAAATTGCATAGGAGGATTTGAATATACATGTATATTTTATACACACACACATATGTACTTTAGTAAGCATTCTAATTCTTTTCATTGTGGGAAGTTGGGTCATTCAATGTATACTCATCCGTGCAGAGAAGTTAGCTTTAGTGTATAGATCATGAAAAATCAAATAAAAAAATACAAATTCTCAATTCTTCTCAAGATTCAAAAAGTCGATAGGATTTGTAACTAAATTACATAAAAATTAAAAAAATATTTCTGTGCTACCTAAGGTCTCAAAAAATTTTTTTTAATTTTTTACGTCATTGCTTATTGAAATCTTTGATAAATATAAAACTGGTGTTTTCTCAACTATCTTGGTCAAGATTCAGGTAGGCACATATAAAACTGACCAAAAATGTTAATTATCAGATAAAAAGTATTTATACGTGGAATAGTAAAGCATTTGTCAAGTTTTTCCCATTGAAACATGTATTTAAAGTTAAAATATTTATCAGCAAATTTTTTATTAGTAGCTATAGGAAAAAAGTAACTCTTCTTGTTTTGCACAGAGAACAGATTAATATAATAAACTTCTGTTTATAATACTGGAAAAAATATTCTGAAACATCATTATAAATAAAAAAGTCTCCTGATTAGTGATCACATTCTATGTCATGTAGCAGAGTAAATGGATATTACATTTGCTAGAATTTAAGAAATAGACGGGAGGAAAATGACTGCTTTTCTCTATTATTCTTTAACTGTAGTAGTTTCTCTATTATTCTTTAGTAGTAATTTGTGCTATAATTTGGGCAATTTGCATGTGTTTTATTTCCCCTCCATCTCCTGCTTCTGGAGAACTATTTCTTTCTTTTTTCTTTTCTTTTTGATTGAGGAGTTGATATGACGAGATAATGAAGCTCATGGCACTCAGTGGGGAGCCTGTCACTGCTGACTCTGGCTGCTGCCTTTGTTTTCTCTTCTTGCACTCCTCTGATTTTCTCAGGCACAATGAGAAACAATTATTAAAGCCATGAACCATTCTAAAATATTATACCACCAAACAGTTATTTTTAAGAGCCTTTCCATCTTCTTGGTCACTCTGTTTATCCTTAGAAGTGGTAAATTGCATCATTATTTTCCATTCAATCTTCTGCATAGGGATGAAAGATTGTTTTCTGCCTTGCAGGAGGCAATCTTATACAGTGCCAGGCTTATATAATTTCTTAGGTTGGCCCTCTTCACATCAATCAAAAAACTTTTGCACCTTGTACGAAAGACCCTGATGCTGGGGAAGACTGAGGGCATGAGAAGAGGGTGACAGAGAATGAGATCGTCGGGTAATATCACTGATTCAATGGACATGAGTTTGAGCAAACTCCAGGAGATAGTTAAGGACAAGGAAGCCTGGCGTGCTGAGGTCCTTGGGGTAGCAAAGAGTCGGACATGACTGAGTGACTGAACAACAACAAACTGTCTACCCGGAGCCTTCCTGTGTCAGGAACCACTAACCTTTTTGAGAGGATAATCTGGTAGATGACTCATGTCTACCAGAACTCATTTCTTATTCTCTTTTTGTCACAAGAAAAACTATATTTTCTGGCCACTTGCAAATGAGAATGATCCAAAAAACTACCCTGATCAATGAAATACGAGAGAAGATGACAGTAAGCATTTCTGGACTATGAAAAAATCACAGATGTTTCCCCATGTTTTCTCTCCTCCATGGCAACCAAGTAGGTCAGGTGTAATGACAATGCAGCTATACATTTGATACTTCCATCAGGCTGTGTGAAGTTGAGGCACACTGCCTCACTCAGACACACATGCCATTATTTAGATATGTAGGACATATAGTGTACGTGAGCAATTATCTTTTGTTTGCTAAGCCACTGAAATTTCAGTGTAAACCTATCTAATGCAGAGTAGCTATTTTCCATTTATCTAAAGAATTAAGGTTCCTAAGCACTATAAGAGTTATCAATAATCTGGAAATAATTAATGGGACATATAGGTATGGCAGGACTAAAATGTCACACTATTTATTGCTTTGCCCCTCTCTACAAAGAAAATTCCTAGAGATAATCAAAGAACAAAGGAATAAAGTGTGTGTCAAAGAGGCATAGATAAGAACCAGACTTAGCTTGAGAAGCAGTGGGAAATTTGGTAAAGAGCACAGAGTTTGTATTCCATTCTAATTGAATCCTGTGTTTAAGTCAACAAAAGTTTCTGACCTATAGATTGCTGAAACAATTAAACATAAAGAATGAAATGTAATTTGCAAAAATGCTAACAAGGTAGATGTTGGACATTCAAAATATTATAGCAAATGTTATTATTATCTGCTGTTTTATTACTAGCAGGCTAATGGGCACAAATGTATGCTAAAATATATAGGCTAATTAGTATAAAATAATAATAATAAAAACTCTCATATCTTCCCAATGGCAAGAAGTACTCTATTCCACTAATTTAAGATTTCTTTTAATATAAATCTGACTTTCAGGTTTGTTGTTTATTTTAATACTTCCTTTCGTGTTAACATATTGTTGAAAATGCTGAGTTGTTGTTCAGTAGCTAACTTGTGTCCGACTCTTTGTGACTCCATGGACTGCAGTATGCCAGACTTCCCAGTCTGTCACTATCTTCCAGAGTTTGCTTAAACTCATGTCCAATAACATCATTCAACCATCTCACCCTCTGTTGCCCGTTTCTCTGCTTTCCCTCAATCTTCCTCAACATCGGGGCCTTCTCCAATGAGTTGGCTTTTAGCATCAGGTGGGCAAAGTATTGGAGATTCAGCTTCAGCATCAGTCCTTCCAAAGAATATTTAGGGTTGATTTCCTTTAGGATTGACTGATTTGATCCACTCGCTATCCAAGCACTCTTAAAAGTCTCCAGTTCAGTTCAGTTGCTCAGTCGTGTCTGACTCTTTGCGACCCCATGAATCGCAGCACACCAGGCCTCCCTGTCCATCACCATCTTCCGGAGTTCACTCAGATTCACGTCCATCGAGTCAGTGATGCCATCCAGCCATCTCATCCTCTGTCATCCCCTTCTCCTCCCGCCCTCAATCCCTCCCAGCATCACAGTCTTTTCCAATGAGTCAACTCTTCGCATGAGGTGGCCAAAGTACTGGAGTTTCAGCTTTAGCCTCATTCCTTCCAAAGAAATCCCAGGGCTGATCTCCTTCAGAATGGACTGGTTGGATCTCCTTGCAATCCAAGGGACTCTCAAGAGTCTCCTCCAACACCACACTTCAAAAGTATCAATTCTTTGGTGCTCAGCCTTCTTCACAGTCCAACTCTCACATCCATACATGACCACTGGAAAAACCATAGCCTTGACTAGACGGACCTTAGTCAGCAAAGTAATGTCTCTGGTTTTGAATATGCTATCTAGGTTGGTCATAACTTTTCTTCCAAGGAGTAAGCATCTTTTAATTTCATGGCTGCAGTCACCACAGAACCACAATTCAAAAGCATCAATTCTTTGGCACTCAGATTTCTTTATGGCCCAACTCTCATGTCCATACATGACTACTGGAAAAACTATAGCTTTGGCTTTATGTACATTTTTGTCAGCAAAGTGATGTCCCTATTTTTTTCATACACTGGTTTGTCATAGCTTTCCTTCCAAGGAACAAGTATCTTTAATTTCATGGCTGCAGTCACCATCCACAGTGGTTTTGGAGCGCAGGAAAATAAAATCTGTCACTGTTTCCACTTTTTCCCCATCTATTTGCTACTAAGTAGGGGGACCAGATGCTATGATCTTCGTTTTTCTGAACGTTGAGTTTTAAGCCAGCTTTTTCACTCTCCTCTTTCACCTTTATTAAGAGGCTTTTTAGTTCCTCTTCACTTTATGCTATTAGAGTAATATCATCTGCATATTGAGGTTGTTGATATTTCTTCCAGCAATCTTGATTCCAGCTTGTGCTTCATCCAGCTCAGCATTTCACATAATGTACTCTGCATAGAAGTTAAATAAGGAATATGACAACATTCAGCCTTGCTGTACTCCTTTCCCAGTTTGAAACCAGTCTGTTCTTCCATGTCCAGTTGTAACTGTTATTTCTTGACCTGCATACTGGTTTCTTAGGAGACAGGTAAGGTGGTCTGGTATTCTCATCTCTTTAAGAATTTTCCACAGTTTAGTTTGTTGTGATCCATAGAGTCGAAGGCTTACTAAAGCCTTTGAAGCAGAAGTCAATGTTTTCCTGGAATTCCCTTGGTTCCTCTATGATCCAATGAATGTTGGGATTTTGATCTCTGGTTCCTCTGTCTTTTCTAAATCCAGCTTGTATATCTGGAAGTTCTTGCTACACATATTGCTGAAGCCTAAGTTGAAGGATTTTGAACATTATCTTGCTGAAATGTGAAATGAGCCAATTGTGCAGTAGTTTGAACATTCTTTGGCATTGCCCTTTTTTGTCACTGTAATGAATACTGAACTTTTCCAGTCCTGTGGCTATTGCTGTCTTCCAGATCTGCTGACATATTGATTGCAACACTTTAAGAGCATCATCTTTAAGGATTTGAAATAGCTCAGCTGGAATTCCTTCAACTCCACTAGCTTTGTTCACAGTAATGCTTCCTAAGGCCAACTTGACTTCACACTCCAGAATGTCTGGCTCTAGGTGAGTAACCACACCATTGTGGTTATCTGGGTCATTTGTATCGTTCTTCTGGTTATTCTTGCCACTTCTTCATAATATCTTCTGCTTCTGTTAAGTTCTTACTATTTCTGTCGTTTATTGTGCCCATCCTTGCACAAATGTTTCCTTGATAACTCCAGTTTTCTTGAAGAGATATCTAGTCTCCAACACTCTAAGTTCTTACTAACTTAGCTGAACTCTCCAACAAACTTCCAGCTTTGAGAAGAAACACAGAGAGCCAAGGGACTGCTTGGATTTCAAACTACTTGGCTTGCTTCTTATCCTAACTTAACCTCCAATTTGTGTTGAGTTTGTTCTAAAATGAGAAGAGGAAAAGAATTGCCCACATAGCAACAACAAATTCAAGAGACATAAAATCAGATGTTTCCTTATAGATGGAGACTATACATTATTAATCTTTGTCCCTTAACATGTAACATTGCTTACACATTTTGGTAAATAGTAAAATGTTGTAAATAATGTTGCAAGTGTACTGTGTCATTTATGATATATACTTTTTAAGATTAATGGTTGTTTTTAAAATTTACTCATTTTTCCCTTTAAATAATTTTTTTAATTCTATAGAGTTAAAATGAATTTTATTAATTTCTATTAAATGCTCTTGAGCTTCTTTTTGCAACATTTTTTACAAAAATAGATAACCATCACACATAAATAAACATATACAAATTAAAGCATAGTGTTTAGGTCTTATTTTCAAAAAATGCAGGTTTTCATTGTATCATCCATTATTTCTAAACTCATAGTTTATTGACCAATTTCCATCCTTGGTCCTTTGTAAGAAAAATGTAACTCCACAAATAAACACAAGAAAAGCAAAAAGCAAATAAAACAGTATAATTTTCCATGTGTTTTCTATAAGCAGAAATGTTTTAGGTAAGCTTTTTCTTCTTAAGCTTTTTCTTAAGAACCAACAATTTTTTTTAAATTAAAAATAACCAAACAAAAATTTTATAAATTCCTCTATATTCTTTGATATTAACTTTGTAGCAAACAACAATTCTGAGAATCAATCATGTGAAAAAACATATACCATATAATCAGTGATTCAAAATTATGACTCTTCAGTATCTGTTTCTCTTCTCTCGGAAATGTCAGTAAAAATAATTTCACGTTAAAATGTCAAACTCACAACAACCTCACATAAAAAGTCATATTTACTGGTCCTATTTTGACAGTTTTAGCAAAAATTGATCGACTATGTTGAAGTACCCTTTGACTCTCAACATATTTTTACTTGTATTTGAGACACTGCAGTGAACAATTCTCTTTTTAAAAACAATTTTGTTAATTAATTGATTTTTGACTGTATGAATTTTTGCTGCACGGGTTTATTTTCTAGGTGTGGTGAGCTGGGCCTACTCTCTTACTTACGGTGCTCAGACTTCTCATTGTGGTGGCTTCTCTTGTTGTAAAGCAGCGGCTCTAGGCTGTGCAGGCTTCAGTAGTTGTGGCACGGGGGTTCAGTATTTGCGGGTCCAGGGCGCTAGACCAGAGGCTTTATAGCTGTGGTGCAGGGGCTTCTTTGCACTGTGGGCATACAGGATCTTTTCTTACTTGGAAACAGATAGAAATATAGATAGACAGATAAGACAGATAGATAGATAAGGTAGACAGAGGGATAATATATCCTGAATTTATCACTTGAATTTTTGTAAGATTGTGGACCATAAAGTCACAACATTCAAAGGGTGAAAATCTGAGAGAGTTGTAAGTACCCTAAGGCATTTTCTGGTTCTAGTTAATCTTATTTTCATAAAAATTGGTAAGTATGTTTTCTTCAGGTCTGTATTTTCCAATCATAGCTTTTCTGTTAAAATTTGTGTGCATGTTATTGTGTGTGTGTGTGTGTATGTGTGGTGTATGTGTGTGTGTGTGAGAGAGAGAGTATATAACGTGTTGCTGCAGCAGTTACTTACTGGCTTTGTGCAAGTTACTTGAACTTTACATGGCTCAGTATCTTCACTTACAAAGTAGGGTTTGTGAAGAGTCACTGATCCAAGGATTTTTCCCGAAAATTAAATGATATTATTAGCCAAAATACTTAATTCATTTCCTAGCAATTAGGAACAATGAATCTTAGCTCTGAGTGTTACCATTATCTCTTTTTCTCTAAGTTTCACAAGGTAGGTATAGCTTTACAATGTATGACAGATAATTACTTGCTTTCAAATGCTTACTCTACCTAAAAGTGAAAGTGAGAGTTCCTCAGTCCTGTCAGATGCTGTGACCCCATGAACTATACAGTCTAGTGTATAGTCTACCTAGTGTTTTAATTTTCTATTCTAAAATCTCCTCTGATCTTTCAGCTTCAACCACTGTAATTTAAAAATTTTGAATGACACTGTTTTCTGGACCCAACATTGTTTATTAGTTCTTGTTAGCTTAAATTTTACAGTGTTATTATAATCATTTAAAACATATTTGAGGAAATCTATTGCCACAAGAATATTTTTCTTTTATTTAAGTATGTTATTTATTCAATCTGTTAATTTAGATAAGCAATTTTTAGCTATTACACTTACCTACCAATTTAAGTCTAAATTTTGAGAAAGTGAAGAAAGATAAAAAAGAACAACTAAGAATCTTATATTCACAAAAACTAACTTTCAGAATTGAAGGCAAAATAAAGATTCCAGCAGCAGTTTCTGCTGCTCTCAGATTAGGAGTTGTTCTGGGTTCTAGGTGAACAATTAGTTATCTCTTCAGTTTCCAAGATTTCTTTCCCCCTTGTGCTTCTTTCGATTTATATCTCTTCCTTACTGTTTATGTTTTCTTAATTTTCCCAGAATTTCTGATTGCTTGCTTGTCATCAGTATCAATACCCTTATCATAATCTATTATAGATAATCTATTTCAGGCACTCACTTTTATTTTATCTTTGCTTTCATAACAAATTCGAAGTCTTGGAACAGTCCTGTGAGAAAAGTACTTAAAATTCTATTTATAATTTGAGAAATCTGGGCTAGAAAAGTGAAGGGTTCTGTGTAAGATGACATGGCTATTAAGCAGTAGAGCTTTTATTCAAATTTGGCTTTGTCTGATTATTAAGTTCAAGCTGTTTATCACTATGCTGCTCATAGCAGAGCAACAGATTCAAAATAAATGAACATTGTTATTTCTTTATGTATTTTATTAATAATTCTTTTCATGGGCTTTTGGCTAAAATTAGATTTTCATGAGCTTAATTCATCATCTAGGAATCTGATAGTTTCCTGTTTCTCAAGCATTTAGGGAAATAGCTATCTACAATTCAGTGGGGAAATTTGTACAAGAAGATCAGCATACTGCCTCGGACTGATGTTGCAGCTGAGACTCCAATATTTTGGCCACCTGATGCAAAGAGCTGAGTCATTTGAAAAGACCCTGATGTTAGGAAAGATTGAAGGCAGAAGGAGAAGGGGATGACAGAAGATGAGATGGACATGAGTTTGAGTAAACTCTGGGAGTTGATGGACAGGGAGGCCTGGCCGTGCTGTGGTCTACAGGGTTGTGAAGAATCAGATGCATGAGTGACTAAACTGAACTGAACTGAATACTGCCTTCCACTAGAAAAAATTTACTTTCTGAAATGTAAATCCTTGTCCAGATTGAATTAAATTAAAACTTCAAATGTATATTAGCCACACTGGCTGCTTTCAGGAGATTTGCTGTGAAAGAATGAATAAAAGATCGAATGAATGATTGAATGCATGAATACAAAGGGGTCAAATTATTTATTGTGCATTTATATAGAAATGAAGATTAATCACATAAAGTGAAGATATTATGTTGAAGTTGTTGCTGCATAAAAGTATGACAGAACATTCATATATAATTTGGTCAGCATAAGTATTTTGGGAGTTAAGTCTTCAAATTTAAAGTCAGCCTTTTTAAGTTTGGAGAGAATAAAAAGACTATTCTACCATATTATATGAATGAGTATAGTTTTTTTTATTTTCTTGATTTTCTATTTTATTGCTCTCTGAACACTTAGATGCCTTTGTTTGAAGGTCAATTACTTTGGCTAATGTTGAAATTAGTTTGCTTTATTCCTTTCAATAGGTATGATGAGTTCTGAAACTGACTAATGAAAATATTTGTTATTAAATTGTTTATGGATTTTTAAAATAACTACTTTAATCTGCCCCTTTGGAATACAATATGAAGCTGCATATTATTATAGATACTTTCAAATCACATTTCCTACTTCTGTAACTATATAAATATATATTCACCAGAATTACAACCATGAAGTTAATATAGATGCATGATGCTGGGAGGGGTTGGGGGCAGGAGGAGAAGGGGACGACTGAGGATGAGATGGCTGGATGGCATCACGGACTCGATGGACGTGAGTCTCAGTGAACTCTGGGAGATGATGATGAACAGGGAGGCCTGGCATGCTGTGATTAATGGGGTCGCAAAGAGTCGGACATGACTGAGCGACTGAACTGAACTGAATTTGCTCTGGAATTAGCCATAATCCTGCCTGCTCAGAGCACAGAAATCCAGCCATATGAATGCATTATTCTATATGGAGTCACAATCAGAATGGGAAGCTATTTTTTACTAAATCTTAAAAAGCAAAAATAAACACTAAAACAAAGAAGCCAACAAACAAACAAAAAACAAAAAACGGCACAAAAAAACTGTTGCGGCCTTACATGTATTCTAATTGAAATCAGATTCTGTAGTTCACTACTATGTTTTATTTATTTATATATTCTTAAATTTCAACCTTAGGACATAAATAAAAACGATATCTAATTAGATTTTTTAAAATAGGCTTTAGGAAAAACCTTTTTGAATCTTCTAAATGATGTCTCAAATGACCTCACAGTCAGATTTCAGAATTTTTCTGAGGGAAAAAAAATTGATATGATCAACTTTTCAAAGATTTTACACTGTGGAAAAGCATTTAATAATTGTATTTTGGATTTCAGAAAATATGAATATCTGGGGAGAAAAGGTATTTATTTAATATCATATTAAATAAATATAAGATGCAATATTGAAAAGATATCTGATTATCTTTGCAGTTCTCTTATGATTTCGTTTGACTTATTTCTCTTCCTTATTTTCATTCAATTGCTATGGTTTTTGGACAATTTTATAGCATTTGGCAGAAGAAAATAAGCGACAACGACTTAGTGGAAACTTAATCTCATAAATAAATAAATGCTTGTCAGTCAAGAAGTTTTAACCTTTACCATGTCTTGATCCTCACATTTTCAAGGTGAGCCTATTATTTGGTAGGGAGTAACACAAAACTCCACAGGATGCTCTATGATCAATACAATAAACAGACCTTCACACTGTATGTTTAAAGGTATTAAGAAGATAAACAAACACATCAGAATTTTACCAGTTGGAACAATCCTGTATTGGATGCTTGCCTCATTTGAGGATTTACAATTGATCATTTTTCTATCCCAGACTCCACGGTGTTATAATTCTCAATGACTCCACAAAAGGAAAGGTGAGCTGTTGAATTGTTAGCAAATATTTTGGAGTATAAAGTTTAAAGTTGAAAGCATATTTATCAGTTATATAATCTGAAACATGAGGAATGCAAAATTATCATTTCTTTCAAAATCACATTTTATAATCTTAATATGGTTTTCCTTTTACTCATCTTTAAAATATATATTTGAGTACCTATGATGCATAAGTGACAATTCTATTGTCTGGCAACACCCCTTTGGAGCTTACATCTTAGTATGCGATCAGTTTTGAACACTTAAGAAANTCATACACCATGACCAAGTGGGCTTTATCCCAGGGATGCAAGGATTCTTCAATATCCGCAAATCAATCAATGTAATTCACCACATTAACAAATTGAAAAATAAAAGTCATATGATTATCTCAATCGATGCAGAGAAGGCCTTTGACAAAATTCAACATCCATTTATGATAAAAACTCTCCAGAAAGCAGGAATAGAAGGAACATATCTCAACATAATAAAAGCTATATATGAGAAACCCACAGCAAACATTATCCTCAATGGTGAATTGTCTTTAAAAATGAAAAGAAATTAACCAGCAAGAAATGTAAGACTTAGCTGATCAGGTAGATCTAGGAGTGGAAGCAGAGGAGAGGAGAAGAGAGGTCCCAGAAAATATATGAAAAAATTCAATATTCCAGAATGGGAAAGAGCATGTCACATTTCAGAAAGTAGGAGGAAAATTAAAATAGCACAGAGTGCAAGGCAATGAAGGGTGTATTGTTGCCAAATTTTACTCTAGAATGGCATTTTCGCTGAAAAGGCTCAGCCCACCATGTACCTCTATGGGAAAACTTCCTCTGCATTCTCAATAAAGAATGAATTATAATAGCATATATTTTAATTTTATTTCTTATTTATTCCTATTCATTTTATTTTTCTTAATTTTATTTTTCCATTTTAATTAAACATTTAAGTATTTATTTTTAAAATTTAAAGTACTTTTTTTTTTTTTTGTAGTAAAGCAAGTGAAGTATTTATTAGGAGAAAGAGTACAGTACATGTGAACAGACATATAGGCAGACTCAGGGTGAGTCCCTGAGTTGCTGAGTTGCCCCTCGTGGTAGCGTCAATTATTTCTATGGGGCATTTCTACTGAGTTTCCTTTGGTCAGTCATTATGATTTGCCTGCTTCACGTCCATATTTGGTGCATGTCAGCATCCTCCCATGTGTGCATGCATGTCTCTTAGCCAAGGTGGATCCTGCTAAAAAGGCAGTAGAACATCCCTTGACATGACTCTCTTTTGGCCTCCAAGGAGCCTGTTTTGCCCATGTGTGGTTGGGAAGGTCTTCTAGCTTTATTTTATTTTATTTTATTTTTACTGTTTCTTACGTAGTATTTTTATTAACATCTTATACAGTACTATGAATATCAGTTTCCACTGTCTGTGTTCAACAAATGTTAAACATTTAAATGTTAAATGTTTCTTTGTGCTTTTTATTATACTTTGTGATATCTCATCATTAATTTCTTCATGTGCAATTTAAAATATTAAATTATTACATAATTATAATGCCATTATCACATCTGAGAAAATTAATATTAGTTGCTACCAATACTCTATCAATATTTATATTTCAATTTTTCTCAACATACATTACATACTTCTGTTTATTGTTCACTTGAAGCAGAATCAAGTAAAAGTCACATAATGCATTTACACTTAAGGTTTTAAAAGATAAGATGAAAATAAAATTTGGGGCTTTTTTTGCCCTCTATATCCTTTAAATATGTTCAACTCTTTTGTACATTGCTTTTTACATATGTGGTATTTTTTTATTAGATCCTGGATTTTCAATTGGATACTATATTCCATTATGGAGTATTTGGATATCATTTTCTGCCTTTGATAATTTCAGATTTATTTTATGCTTTATTAGCATGGATCTAGGGTATTCCAGTGCTAGTTTATATTTAATACTAAGGTGCGCTTTTTTTAAGTTTCTAAGACTCAGGGCTTCATCAAGGTTTCCAAGGATCACTTAGTGGTTTATCAAGGTCTCTCAGTCTGGATGGAATTTAAACATCTCTGAGCCCTGTGTATATTTCAAGAATTGTTCAATCTATAGCTCCCTGGCATTTGATCTTTACTCACTCATGTAATATCACCAAACACATATGCAAATTAATATCAAGACAAGACTGAGGGGAACACAGCAGGTTTTTGAAGTTCCCTTTCTTATTGTTATTTTATTTGTTGCTATGCAACTCTATTCTCTCTAATACTTCACAACAAATATTTTAGCCACTTTGCTCTCTGTCTTCTTAATTCAATGAGAGCTCTATTCTCTGCTTGAGTTCCCATCTCTTTTCTATGATTCAAAATTTTTCTATGAACTGAAAGCTAGAATGATCACTAGAGTCATCTGATTTGTTTTCCTTCTCCCAAAGACCACAGTTCCACTCTGCTTATTGCTCTAATATCTAAAGGTAGTTGTTTTGTAGACATTGACCAATGTTCTAGATTTTTAAAGTAAGTTGCCTAATTCTATGCCACTAGCTCCTTCATCACCAGAAGGCTTACTCATTTTATCTAAATTGTTTCAGTGGTAGCTTATCTATAGCTATAACTTATTAAATCCTAATAGAAAGCAGAAATCTAGTCTTGTCCCCCTCCTTGGTTTAGTAGTATTTAAGCTTCTAATTTTTAACACTGTCTCTAATAAACAATATATAACTCTAAATGTGTGTGCTTAGTTGCTCAGTCACGTCCAACTCTTTATGACCCTGGACTATAGCCAGCCAGGCTTCTCTGTCCATGGGGATTCTACAGGCAAGAATACTGCAGTGGGTTGCTATGCCTTCTTCCAGGGGATCTTCCCAACTCTGGGATCAAACCCAGGTCTCCCACATTGCAGGAGCATTCTTTACTGTCTGAGCCACCACGGAAGCCTATAACTATAAATAACAGCACTTAAAATCTTGTTATGGTGAAAGTGTCAGGCTCAGTCATGTCCGACTCTTTACAACCCATGAACCATGGCCCATCAGACTCTTCTGTCCATAGAATTTCAGAGAATGGAGTTGAATAGAAACAAACAAAGAATACTGGAATAGGTTGCCATTTCCTACTTCAGGGGATCTTTTTCCAGGGATCTAACCTGGGTTTCCTGCATTGCAGTCAGATTCTTTGCCATCTGAGTCACCAGGGAAGCCCTAGGGTTACGGTAAAACAAAACAAAACAAACAAACAGAAAAATACCTGGTGTTATAGTAAAACTCACCAAAACTGTTAGTTTCAGTTGACTAATATACCAACTTATAAATAAATTCATCAATAACTACCAATATACTCTTCCAGATTGATTGTTTATAGTAATATAATTTTAAGTATTGCTTTTCCTTAGAAATAGAAACTGAAACATATGTCATAACCACATTGATCTACTTAGGTTGCTCTAATATCCACAGCATGAGAAATCTGAATTAGATGACTTGTAAAGAATTCAGAGGTCCAATATTAAATATATGAACTGTGCTGAGTTGTTCAGTCGTGTCCAACTCTTTGTGACCCCATGGAGTGTAGCCTTCCAGGGTCTTCTGTCCATGGGGATTCTCCAGTCAAGAATACTGGAGTGGGTTGCCATGCCCTCCTTCAGGGGATCTTCTCAATGCAGAGACTGAATCCAGGTCTCCCGTGTTGCAGACAGATTCTTTACCATCTGAGCCACCAGGGAAGCCCATTATATGTACAATTGTATATAAATTATATTATATGACATATAAATTATAGCATATACAATAAACATGACAAATTATATAATAGCATATATTTTAGTATATATTATATATATACATGTAATTTTTAAAAGCTTGTTATCTGCTAACAATGGTGCCTTAGATTTTATACAGACTGATAAATTGGGTAAAATGATTTTCTGGATAGAACAATGATGTTTCAATACTAGTATTCAGCTTTATTTTCATCAAGTATGGAGTGTATAAACTCAACCAAACTAGAAATTTCATAGCTTCAGTCACAGAAACATTACAACAATGAAATGTAAAGTAAAAACAATGAGAAGAGAAACTCAGGAATAGAAAATAGAATATATTGCACAAGCTCCCTTTTTAAAACTAACTTCTCATATAGAGGGACTGTCTCTGTGGTTGAAATTGTGCTTACTTATATTCATACTGCTTATAAATGTGTCATAAAGATTTACTGAACTTAACTTTAGGATTGATATATGCAACTATATTAAAAGCTTTATATGAAAACAGTTTTAACATGAAATGAATTTTAATTGTGAGTGCCATAGCAAAGTTCTAAGCGGAAATGAAGTCTGCTCAAACTCTTATAAATTATAATTTTCCAAAGCTTATTTTCAAAATATTCCAACATACTAAAAAATACTAAAATGGTAAATGAAGGAGGTATAAAAAAAATTATTTTAACCTCTCTTATGTCATGTTCTGTCTTCCCTTTTCAAATTATTTTCCAATAATCTCAACAAATAACATACAGTATTTAACTTCTGTAGTATAGCATGATTGTGTTCTCTGCTAGAAACATACCAGTGAATAATGCTAAAGTGTTGCCAATCTGGAAAAGAATATCATGGCAGAGTGCTTTTACCATTATCTGACTTTTTAATGCCTAAACTTCCAAACGGTATTATGTGCTTCATGTTATAGCTCCTCATTGTTATTTAATTTAAATGCCCATTTTTGCTGTAATACATTTAAAGAGATGAAAAGGAAGAACCTACAACTAAGAATAGTCTACCCAGCAAGACTCTTGTTCAGATTTGATGGAGAAATAAAAAGTTTCACAGACAAGCAAAAGTTAAGAGAATTCAACACCAGCAAAACAGCTTTATAACAAATGCTAAAGGAATTTCTTTAGGCAGGAAACAAGAGAAGGTAAAGGTCTACAAAAAATTAGTCCAAAGTAATTAAGAAATAATAATAGAATCATACATATGATTAATAATTACCTTACATGTAAATGGATTAAATGCACCAACCAAAAGACACAAACTGGCTGGGTGTATGAAAAGATGTGTGTCAATGCATTTCCACTTACCACATCACCCTAAAGTTATTGTTGTTGTTCAGTCACATAGTCATGTCTGATCTTTGCAACCCCATGGACTGTAGTACACCAGGCTTCCTCCTCTGTTCTTCACAATCTCTTGGAACTTGCTTATACTCATGCCCATCAAGTTGATGATGCCATCCAACCATCTTGTCCTCTGTTGTTCCCTTCTCCTGTTGCCTTCAATCTTTCCCAGCATCATGAGTCAGCTCTCCACATCAGGTGGTCAAAGTACTGGAGCCTCAGCCTCAGTCAGCATCAGTCCCTCCAATAAATATTCAGGACACATTTCCTTTAGGATTGATTGGTTTGATTTCGTTGCTGTCCAAAGAACTCTCAAGAGTCTTCTCCAATACCACAGTTCAAAACTCATCAGCACTCAGCTTTCTTTATGGTCCCACTCCACATCCATACATGATTACTGGAAAAACCATAGATATAACTAGATGGACCTTTTTCAGCGAAGTAACGTCTCTACTTTTTAATATGCTGTCTATGTTTACCATAGCTTTTCTTCCAAGGAGCAAGTGTTTTTTAATTTAATGGCCACTGTCACCATCTGCAGTGACTTTGGAGCCCAAGAAAATAAAGTCTCTTACTGTTTCCCCATTTATTTGCCATGAAGTGATGGGATCAGATGCAATGATCATCATTTTTTGAATATTGAGTTTTAAGCCAGTTTTTTCACTCTCCTCTTTCACTTTCATCAAGAGACTATTTCCTTTTCACTTTCTGCCCTTAGGGTGATATCATCTGCCTATTTGAGATTGTTTATATTTGTCCCAGAAATCTTGATTCTAGCTTCTATTTCATCCAATCTGGCATTTTGCATACGGTATTCTGCATTAACATTTAATAAGCAGGGTGACAATATATATCCTTGATGTACTCCTTTTTCTATTTGGAACCAGTGCATTGTTATATGCCTGGTTTTACTTGTTGCTTCTTGACCTGCATACAGGTTTCTCAGGAGGCAGATAAGGTGGTCTGGTACTCCCATCTCTTTAAGAATTTTCCACAGTTTGTTGCGATCCACAAAGTGATAGGTTTTGTCGTAATCAATGAAGCAGAATCAGATGGTTTTCTGGAACCCTCTTGCTTTCTCTATGATCCAGAAAATGTTGGTAAGTTGATCTCTTGTTCCTCTGCCTTTTCTTGGTTGCAGCACATAAAATCTTTGTTGTAATATGCAGGATCTTTTGGTTGTGGCATGTAAATTCTTAGCTGCAGCATGTGGGATCTAGTTCCCTGACCAGGGATGGAACCAAGGCCCTTTTCATTGTAAGCATGGAGATTTAGACACTGGACCACCTCTTCTGCCTTTTCTAAATCCAGCTTTTATATTTGGAAGTTCTCAGGTTATGTACAGTTGAAGCGTAGCTTGAAGGATTTTCAGCATTACTTTGCCAGCATGTGAGATGAGTGCAACTGTGTGGTAGTTTGAACATTTTGCCATTGCCCATCTTTTGGATTGGAAGGAAAACTGACCTTTACCAGTCCTTTAGCCACTGTTAAATTTTTCAAATTTGCCAGCATATCAAGTGCAACATTTTAACAGTATTGCCTTTTAGGATTTGAAATATCTCAGCTGGAATTTCATCACCTCCACTAGCTTTGTTAGTAGTACTGCTTCCTGTGGTTCACTTGACTTTGCATTCCAGGATATCTGGCACTAAGTGAGTGACCACACCACCATGGTTATCTGGGTCATTAAGATTTTTTTGGATAGCTCTTCTGTGTGTTCTTGTCACTTCTTAATCTCTGTTTCTGTTAGGTTCTTACACTTTCTGTCTTTTATTGTGCCCATCTTTGCTTGAAATGTTCCCTAGGTATCTCCAGTTTTCTTAAAGAGAGATATATACTCTTTCCCATTTTATTGATTTCCTCTGCTTCTTTGCCTTGATGACTGAGGAAGGCTTTCTTATCTCTCCTTGCTATTCTCAGCAACTCTGCAATCAGTTAGGTATATCTTACCCTTTCTTCTTTGCCTTTCACTCTTCTCCCTTCTCAGCTATTTGTAAGGCCTCCTCAGGTAACCATTTTGCCTTCTTACATTTCCTTTTCATTAGGATGGTTTTGATCCATTGCCTCCTGTACAGTGTTATGAACTTCTGTCCATAGTTCTTCAGGCACTCTGTCTACTGGATTTGATCCATTGAATCTATTGGTCACTTCCACTATATAATCATAAGGAAGTTTATTTAGGTCATACCTGAATGGCCTATTACTTTTCCCTACTTTCTTCAATTTAAGTCTGAATTTTGCAGAAAGGAACTCATGATCTGGGCCACAGTCACAGTGATCTAAGTTAATTTTAGTGTTTGATATTTAGGACTTACATTCCCGTACATAAGTGTAGTCTTGGTGAATAGAGACAATTTCAAACAGAGGCTGCAATAAAAGCGAGGATCAGTAAAGATTATGTTAAATGTTCAATAACGTAATTATAAAATGGTGCAAAAAATCAAATAACAGGTATTAGTAACTTTCTTCTCTAAATTTGACTTTGAAAGCATGTATCATGTGTTTAAGTACATGAAAGCAACTTCCAATAGAGGCAATACAACACAAACATTTCATTAATTGACTCAACTCTTTCCTCTTTTAACATGTGCTATTAATTTTGCTACTTCTTTTGTAAAGATAATTTAAACTCAGTTTTATTTCTGTAATTATAGTGCTTATTTCCTGATCTTTTCTGTCACAGTTTTTCAATTGGTTTTTTTTTTCACAGTCATTTCACTAATTGTACTTCTCTTTATGTATTGCTTTCAACGAAGTGACTTGAATGATTTCTGAGTCCAAAAAACAAACTTGTTTTCTTTTGACTTCCAAAACAAAAGACAGTATGGCTGAATATGCATTCTTGGCCCCTCTATAACCTTTCAAAAGTTGTGTATAGTACTGAATTATCTTCTGACATTTAGAGTTATTGAGAAAGTATATAAGATATGTAATCTTTGTTCTGTAGCAAACATTTTCAGCATTTATATTTCTATTTTCTGGGAAACTTTATGCTGTTATCTACATAACTTTCATTGGCACATTTTCTTTCTTTTTTGATGAATAGGGATCCAGTCTTATCCATAGTTTCATAATAGACAGGTGTGTGGTAGTAGTGGCTTTGACTATTAGATCATTTCTTAAAATAATAGGTGAAAATAATAATTTGTAACCAATTCATTGTGTCTAAGAGGAATTCATCTCATGTGGTCTTCCTCATCTAAAGTAGAATCTTCTTTTTTCACACCACCCTCACACTTTTAACTGATAAAGTGCAACACACATTTATTCCTCATCATGTAAAAGATATTATGGACATTAATGTATATACCTTTCCTAGAATGCTTCATAAATGAACTTAGTACCTCTCTTCACCAAACCATCCACCCACTAATATTTCCCCAACTCTTCTTCATTTTATGATGGAGAATGGAAAATAAAATTGTGTACCACATGGGAGAGTAAGACAGGAGACACTTATACACATGAGCTATCTAATGTTGTGTAAAAGTTACCTTAAAACATAGCAGTTTAAACAATGTATCACATAATTTTTCCAATCAGGTATTTGAAAGAGGCTTTCAATAGTTGTTTGGTTCTGGCTCAGGTTTGTTCATGAATTTGTAGCTTAGATAGAAGCTGGGGATGCTGTCATCCCAAAGTTTAGTGAATCTGGAGGATCCAATTTCAAGATGACTCACTAATATAGTTGACTAATAAGTCCATGGTCCCTGTTGGAAGAAGGCTCAGTTCCTTGATTTATGGATCCTTCCACTGAGTTATTGTAGTGTCCAAGTCATAGTTTTGATATTCCCAGTAGAGAGTGGCCCAAGAGAAAGCAAGTGTTGCAATGGCTTTTATGATGTAAATCTAGAAGAAACACACTATAGTTTCTACAACATCATGTTGGTTACGTAAGTGAGTTCTACATTCAATGTGGGTGTGCTTAATTGATCAGTACTGCTTCAATAGTAAGAGAACTGAGAACTTCCAGATGTTCAAGCAGGATTTAGAAAAGGCAGAGGAAATGGAGACCAAATTGCCAACATCAACTGGATCATAGAAAATGCAAGAGAATTTCAGAAAAATATCAACTTCTGCTTCATTGACTACACTAAAGCCATTGACTATGTGGATCACAACAAACTGTGGAAAATTCTTAAAGAGATGAGAATTCAGATCACCTTATCTGCCTCCTGAGCAATCTGTATGCAGGCCAAGAAGCAACAGTTCGAACTGGACATGGAACAATGGACTGGTTCCATATAGGGAAAGGAGTATGCCAAGGCTGTATATTGTCACCCTACTTATTTAACTTCCATGAAGAATATATCATGCAAAATGCCAGGCTGGATAAAGCACAAACTGGATAAATATCAATAAGCTCAGATATGCAGATGACACCACCATCATGTCAGAAAGTGAAAAGGAAATAAAAAGACTCTTTATTAAAGTGAAACATAGTGAAAAAACTGGTTTAAAACTCAACATTCAAAAAATGAAGATCATGGGAACCAGTCCCATCACTTCATAGCAAATAGATGTGGAAACATTGGAAACAGTAACAGACTTTATTTTCTTGGGCTCCAAAATCATTGCAGATGGTGACTGCAGCTGCAAAAAAAAAAAAAAAAAACACTTACTCCTTGGAAGAAAAGTTATGACCAACCTAGACAGCATATTAAAAAGTAGTGACATTACTTTGTTGACAAAGGTCTGTCTAGTCAATGCTATGGTTTTTCCAGTAGTCATGCATGAATGTGAGAGTTGGACTATAAAGAAAGCTGAGTGCCAAAGAATGGATGTTTTTGAACTGTGGTATTGGAGAAGACTCTTGAGAGTCCCTTGGACTGCAAGGAGATCCAACNATCTGAGTTAAATTCACCCATTCCTGTCCATTTTAGTTTGCTGATTCCTAGAATGTTGACGTTCACCCTTGCCATCTCTTCTTTGATCACTTCCAATTTGCCTTAATTCATGGACCTGACATTCCAGGTTCCTATGCAATATTGCTCTTTACAGCAAAGTTTACATTTGTATGTTAAGTGGATTATTCTCTGTTAATAAAAACCAGCAATTTAATGTCAAGCTTATGTAAAATAATCTTTAAAGGAAAATTTTACTTAGTTAAGGAAACAATAAGAATTTTCTCTCTTGAAAATATATGACTTATATAGTGGCTTATATGAGAACTTCTGCAGTGTTAACAAAAATATCTTTCTTTTAACATTTACTCTGTAAGGAAATTGGGTATATAAGGATCAAACGGTAAAAGGAAAAGCAGATTACTGATAATAAGTAAAGCTGAGGAAATGCTAAAAATTAAAGCTGAATATATGCATTAAAATATTACCTTACTAGTCTCTATTGATTGTATATTAGCAGTGAATGGAAGAAGAAAATTATGTCAATTATCAATTATTTTTTAAGAACTTTCAGTAGCAATTTGTCAAGAAACTTTGTAATTTGTTAGAGAAAGAAAACATAAATTTTCCTCTGTGTCAAATGAGTAGTGAAGAAATAAATTTGTTATTCTTAAAAATTTGCATCAAAAAAGTTGCTTGTGGGACAAAGACAACCTGGGAGAAAATAATTGAAGGTGTACTATATGGAACAGGAATGATAAGAAACTCACTGGTGCTGAAGACAAGGTTCCACAGATTTGTCCTAAGTCAGTGTTTGGGTACATTTTATAACAGAGGATGTTTAATAATTGAGATAATTTTATAGAGCACTAAGTAAGGACAAACCATTTTATCTCATTACTCTTCTTTTCTCTGCCTTCTACAATCTATCCAACACCTAAGGGTTTGTAGGAGATGCTGAGGCAGAAGAAAGCAAAATGAACAACAGCCCAAGGTTTCCTGCCATCTTCCTAAATCAGCTCTGATATGTGGTGAAGGAAGAAGATTTAAACTATAAGAAACTAACGCTATCACAGCAAAGGAAATCATCAACAAAATGAAAAGGCATCCTACAGAGTGGGAGAAAATGTTTGCAAACCACATAGGCCATAAAGGGTTAATAGTCAAAGTACATGAGGAACATATACAACTCAGCAAAAAAAAAAAAAAAAAAAAAATCAAATAACCCAACTTAAAATTGGGACAAAGTATCTTACTCTTTTCCAACAAAGACATGCAGATGGCCAATACATTGCTGAACATCATCAATCATCAGAGAAATGCAAAACAAAAATGAAATATCATCTCACATTTGTTTGGATGCCTGTTATCAAAAATACAAACAAATAAAGGTGAGGATGCAGAGGAAATAGAACACTTATACTCTGTTGGTGAGAAGGTGAATTGGTACAGTAACTATGGAAAACTATGGAGGCTCCTCCAAAAATTAGAAAAGAACTATCCAGCAATCCCACTCCTGGGTATATATCCAAAGGAAACAAAAACAAGTTATTTAAGAGATATCTATGCCCAATGTTCATTGTAGTATTATACATTACAATCAAAATATGAAAACAACCTAAGATGGATGAATAAAGTAAATGTGAGTTACACTCACACACACACATACACATATATAAAAAGAAATGTTATTTGACCTTAAATCAAGAAGGAAATTATGTCATTTGAGCTAAAATGGATGTACCCAGAGGGCATTACATCAAGTAAAATAATCCAGAGAAAGAAAAATACGAAACGGTATTCTTGTATGTGAAATCTTTAAAAAAATAAATTAAATCACTTATATTATCAGCTATCAACTGTATATCACATTAATTAATAACTAATTATTGTCTATGTGAGTTATACTTCTGCGGGGGGCATTCTGCAGAAAGAGAGAGGCAGTGGAACTTCCCTCAGCAAAGCTGAAGGGTCCCGAGGAAAGGTGAGTCTGCTGTCTGCCAACCCAGCCCCTCTGCGAGCGAGAGACAATCAGACACGACAGGGGTTCTGTCTGAGCAGTTCTGCTTTATTGTTGCAAGCTCCCAGCTTATATAGACAAACAGGGGGGTTTTAGGAGGGACTTTCCATAGTTGTACCAATCACGTTAAAGGTCAAATCGTCATGCACCTTCATTATAACAGGAGTCTATGGTGATCATGTGCTGTTTCCATGCACGGAAATCAACAGAGCCAATCAAAAACTTTGACAAACAACATGGACCATACCCCCATCTCTTCTGCCAGGCGCCATCTTAGTTTCCAACCACAAAGCTAGCCTCTTTCTTTTTTAAGGTTTCCCATTTAGGGCCCCACATACTTCCAAAGCTCCTTTTGTAAATATCTTATTGGAAAGAAATGCATTTTAGCTCACTGACTTAAATATTTCCATTTTCAAGAAAAATTTTAAATAATTTTTTGTAGATATTTAAAAATGTTAGTAATTCAGGGCAAAGAAGGTTTATGAGTTTACATGCAAAAGAATTATACAGCATATAGTTAGACTTCATTGCCCTCAGTATATGTTGAACCTGTGATGAACAAAGATCCGAGAGGAAAATTAACTTGGCTTGTGTGCCTGCTAAGTTGCTTCAGCTGTGTCTGACTCTTTGAGACCCTATGGACTTAGCTTTCCTGGCTTCTCTGTCCATGGGATTCTCCAGGCAAGAATACTGGAGTGGGTTGCCATGCCATGTTCTAGAGAATCTTCCCAATCCAAGGACTGAACCCACGTCTCATATCTCCTGCACTGGCAGGTGGGTTCTTTAGCACTAGTGCACCTGGGAACCTTAATTTAGTTTAGCAGAACTCAAAATCATCTCAATACTGATGCCTAATAGATGATATTTTGAACAATACATTGTATCTTATCTCTATTTTAAGTTTTACTTTAATGATTTATGTGGAAATTTTAGAGAAATATTTAAAGTTTATTCTTCATGATTAGAAGTTAGGGTCACTTTATTGCTATTGGATTTGGAGAGAGTCAAAGAGGACCCTCGCTCTTGGGCCTCAGTTCCTGATAAGGACAAAAAGAAGAATCTGAGACCTTACCCAGAGCAAAAACAACTTAAGGAAAGAACAGAAAGAACACCTCAGGTGAGCTATAGGCCAAGTTAAGAGAGGCACCAGTGTCAGAATGATGAGGTATAGGGGTTTTCAACACAGGGCTTTTACATCTAGATGGATACATCTAGGTAGGTGTGGACTGAGGTTTTATTGACAGTTTCAAATTACATGACAACAGGCTCTGTTGAACATGTCTTTCCCATAATTCAGTCTGTTATAATCAGATGTATGTATTTATTATTCAGTTGCTAAGTCCTGTCCTGAAGCCCTATGACCTGTAGCACACCAGGCCTCCCTGTCCTTCATTATCTCCCAGAGTTTGCTCAGATTCATGTCCATTGTGTCAATGATGCCATCCGACCATCTCATTCTCTATTGCCCCCTTCTCCTCCTGCCTTCAATCTTTCCTGGCATCAGGATCTTTTTCATTGAGTTAGCTCTTTGCTTGAGGTGGCCAAAGTATTGGAGCTTCAGTTTCTTCTCCCACAGAGTCCAAAAAACTGTTCTATATATCTGTGTCTCTTTTGTTGTCCGCATATAGGGTTATCGTTACCATCTTTCTAAATTCCATATATATGTGTTAGTATACTGTTTTGGTGTTTAGCCCATCAGGCTTCTCTGTCCATGGAATTTTCCAAGTAAGAATACTGGAGTGGGTTGCCATTCTCTTCTCCAGGGGATTTTCCCAACCCAAGGATTAAACCTAGGTCTCCCGTATTGCAGGAAGATTCCTTACCATCTGAGCCACCAAGAATACTTTTGAATGTTCACAATTTTATGTATTTGAACATGTACATACACCCCTAAAACCATCACTACAATCAAGGTAATAGACATATCCATTGCTTCGAAAAGTTTCGTTCTGACTTCTTAGTTACTTTGTTTTTCCTGTGTGTGTGTATGTATGTGTGTGTGCGTGTGTTATTGTGTATGTGATAAGAACACTTAATATAGATTAACCCTCAATAAATGTTTAGTGCACAATACAGTATGAACCTTCCTTTGTATATCAAATGGTAAAGGAACTGCCAGGAATGCTGGAGACCTGGGTTCAGTCCCTGGGTAGGAAGATTCCCCCAGAGAAGAGAATGGCTACCCACTCCAGTATTCTTGCCCAGAGAACCCCATGGACAGAGGAACTGTAGGCTACAGTTCATAGCTTCACAAAGAGATGAACATGACTGAGTGACTAACACAGTATTTTTAACTATAGATACTATGTTCTACAATAGAGTTATAGAATCTATCTTGAAAACTGAAACTTTATTCTACTGAAAAATAACTTCCCATTTCCTCCTCCCTTTTTCCTCTTCCCTTTGGCTCCTAACCACCATCATTCTATTCTCTACTGTTATGAATCTCACTAATCTAGTTACCTCAAATAAGTGGAATCATGTAGTATTTGTCCTTCTGTGTCTAGCCTATTTAACTTAGCATAACATCCTCCAGGTTCAACCATATTGTTGAAAATGTCATAATCCCATTATTTTTAGGAATGAATAGTATTCTTTTGTATGTATAAAACAAGTTTTATTTATCCATTCATTTGTTAATGGCCACTTCAATTATTTTCAGATCTTGGATATTGTGAATAATGTTGCAATAAAAATGGAAGTACAAATATCTGTTATAGATCTTGTTTTCAGTTATTTTGAATATATACCTAGAAGTGGAACTGATGATATATCTGATAAGATATTAAGATTCAAAATACTTAAACTTGTATAACTCAACTGCAAGAAACCAGAAACCTGATTAAGGAATGGGCAAAAACTTGAATAGACATTTCTCTAAAGAAAAAAAAAAATGGCAAACAGGTGTTATAAAGAGGTGCTCAAATCACTAATTAGTATGAAAATGCAAATCAAAACCACAAAGAGATATCATCCCACACCTGTTAAGATAGCTATTATTTTTTTTTTAAAAAGTGATAGTATGTGTTGGTGAGGATGTGGAAAAACAAGAATTCTTGCAAATTGTTGTTTTAAATGTAAAATATGTAGCTGATACAGAAAAAAAAAATATGAAGATTCCTCAAAAAATTAAAACTAGAACTGCTGCATGATCTAGCAATTCACTTCTGGGTGTATGTCTAAAAGAATGAATAATGTTTTAAGTTTTTACAGATTGTTCTGATCCAAATAAAGTTGAAAGGGAAGTGAAAGTAAAGTCACTCAGTCATGTCTGATTCTTTCCAACCCTGTGGACTGTAGCCCACCAGGCTCCTCCGTCCATGGGATTCTTCAGGCAAGAATACTGGAGTGAGTTGCCATTTCCTTCTCCAGGGATCTTCCTGACCCAGGGATCAAACCCAGGCCTCCCACATTGTGGGCAGATGCTTTAACTTCTGAGCCACCTGGGAAGCCCAAAATAAAGTTGAAGATAACTCTAATCTCAAGACTAATGCACTCAGTAAAAAGTGAATAAGAATCTTTATTTAAGATATAGATATTCCTTTCAAGATCTTTTAAATAAGGGGTATGTTAATATATATTTATTAATCAGTCAACAAATGAGATGCTTTTACAAATAGCATCCTTATTTTACAAAGTTAGAGTCTAAAGATAAACTTCTACTTTAAAGACAACAAAAGAGAAAAAAAATCAACACTAAATCTCATTATATGTGCAATTACAAGGTAAACTATGGTGATAAAACTGTTAATCATTTCATAAAGTCATTACTGTAAAAAAGAACAAACAAAAACAAAAAAGATTTAGCATGCTATATCCTAAACTAAAAGCGAGCCATTGACATATCACTCCTTCAGTATAAAGGAATCTACGTGAAATTATTTTCCTGTTGACAATTGCAAGTAACATAATTGTTTATGTAATTGGCTAATTGCAGGTTGAGTGAGCCTTGCTTGCTCTAAAATGATAGGCAGGTGGCTAATTGTTAAATTTTTTCACAATAAAATGCATGTTTCAAAAATGAGGTTATAAAGAGAAAAGTCATTCATGTTAAATTATACCTTTAAACATTTAACACAGATTGATAAAGTTATAATAATACTACCACAGCAACTAAGTCGAGTAAAATGTTCTCTTTTGCAAAGAGAAATTTCACATTTAAAATATTTTCTCACAAGAGTTGAAGGGAAAAAGAAGTGGAGGGAAGTATTTTTATTAAGTAAGGGTGCAAACAAAAATTTCCTAGAATGAGGTATTTGTTAATTCAGACAAACCATTTGAATAATACCTTTAAAAATATGATGTAGGAGGACTGGGGATTCTTTATAAAAAGAGATTGGCAGTTATAGCAAAATTGTACTACAAAAGTAAATGGAAAGAATATTGTAAAATATACAACTATATGCCAAAGAGCATAAGTTCAGAACAGAATAAAATATAAATATATGTCACCTGANGAGGACTGGGGATTCTTTATAAAAAGAGATTGGCAGTTATAGCAAAATTGTACTACAAAAGTAAATGGAAAGAATATTGTAAAATATACAACTATATGCCAAAGAGCGTAAGTTCAGAACAGAATAAAATATAAATATATGTCTCCTGAATAAAATTCTTTTTTTGAAAAAGAAATAAATTTTCCATGCTTTCTTGAGAATATTTTGGAGCAAAAATATAGTTATTAATGACATGTATTGTTTTGTTAAATAATACCTTTCACAAGTCTATTAAAGTACCATTTCAAAAATATATTGACATTACCTAATCTGCAGTGCAATAGAATGTAGATGAGCTTCATTTTCTAAATAAATTGATTTGTATATGAAAATTAAGAATATCACATAGCAACTCAGTTCCTATCTTATTAATGATAATATATTTGTGTTTACAGCATTTCTGATCAAAACTTATTTTCTCTTTCACATTCAAAAATGATGGTGAGTATGGAAATATTATAACATCTAAGTCAATCATATCTAAATAAAAAGAGAATTATGGTGAAGAATAATGCATATAATGAAAAAATAGCCATGAATTTCTTTTTGGAAATTTCTTATTACTGTATTAATTAATTTCATAAGTATATATCAATTATTATTTTAAAGTACTTATTTCTCACCAGACTTTAAGAGGATTGCATCCAAGGAAATGTTTTAGAAACTCCATTTAGAAAACANGAAGAATAATGCATATAATGAAAAAATAGCCATGAATTTCTTTTTGGAAATTTCTTATTACTGTATTAATTAATTTCATAAGTATATATCAATTATTATTTTAAAGTACTTATTTCTCACCAGACTTTAAGGGGATTGCATCCAAGGAAATGTTTTAGAAACTCCATTTAGAAAACAATTTTTTGACTTATAATTTAAAGCAAGTTTTTTAGCTCTGCAGTACTAGAAACTTATTTTTGTTAAACAAATAAAAATCTAGTTAAAATGGTCTCAAACTACATAAACAAGAGATTATTGTGTGAACTGAGATACCTGATGACTTTTATGTCTCAAAGTCAAAAGCTAAAGCACACTGAAGCTGGTGGTAAGAGTAATCAGCATCTGTAAAAAAAGTTTGCCAAAGATATTGCAATACCAAGGTTTGTTGTTTATGAAATTAAAACAGGGCAATTTTGTGGCACCCTTCAAAACTATTTTGGCATCAGACTGGTTAGTCTGTTGTAACTCTTTTCATAATAAAAATACACTTTCCACTGATTTACTAAGTTTAGCTATTGGGTAAAGCATTAACTTAAAATGTGAGTTCCATTTTTATATTTAATATGAAAGACAATGGTAAAATCTATTTTTCCTATTCCATAGATGACAATCCATTACCTTAAAGTAGCTGTTTATGTAAATATTACCATTCATAAGATGTTGATGAGCATTTTCATCACTTAATTCTTTCATTTAGCCTAAGATTATAAACAATTACAATAAGAATTAAGGAGCCTCTTTTAAAGAGAAGAAAAGAGTGCCAGGAATTTAAAGTTTTCCTTAAAATATTTATATAACTTATTAACAGTTTCTATAAATATATTAAATATATTTACAAAAATATATATTTCATTGTGTAGACCACAACTGTAGAAAATTCTTAAAGAGATGGGAGTATCAGACCACCTCACCTGTCTCCTGAGAAATCTTTATGTGGTTCAAGAAGGAACAAGTAGAACCAGACATGAAACAGTTGCATGGTTCAAAATTGGGAAAGGAGTACAAAAAGATTGTATAATGTCACCCTGCTTATTTACCTTCTATGCAGAATACAGCATAAGAAATACTGGGCTGAATGAGTAACAAGCTAGAATCAAGGTTGCTGGGAGAAATATCAATAATCTTAGATATGCAGGTGATACCTTTCTAATGACAGAAAGTGAAAAGGAACTAAAGAGTCTCTTGATGAGGGTGAAATAGGAGAGTAGAAAAGCTAGCTTAAAAGTCAACATTCAAAAAACTAAGATTATGGCATGCAGTCCCATCTCTTCATTGTGTGTATAGAAGACAGTGACAGATTATATCTTCCTGGGCTCCAAAATCACGGTGGACAGGGACTATAGTCATGAAATCAAAAGACCCTTGCTCCTTGGAAAAAAGCTATGACAAAACTAAAGAGTGTATTGAAAAGCAGAGGGATCATTTTGTTGACAAAGGTTCATATTGTCAAAACAATGGTTTTTCCAGTAGTCATGTACAAAAGTAACAGTGGACAATAAAGAAGGCTGAGCACCAAAGAAGTGATGCTTTTGAATTGTGGTGCTGGAAGACTCTTGAGAGTCCCTTTGACTGCAAGGAGATCCAACCAGTCAATCCTAAAGGATATCAATTCTGAATATTCATTAGAAGGACTGATGCTAAAGCTCCAGTACTTCAACCACCTGGTGCAAAGAGGCTACTCACTGAAAAAAACCCTCATGCTGGGAAAGATTGAGGGTAAGATGAGAAAGAGACAACAGAGGGTGAAATGGTTGGATAGCATCACTGACTCAATAGACACGAATTTGATCTAACTCTAGGAGATAGTGGAAGAGAGAGGAGCCTAGTGTGACACAGTCCATGGTATCACAAAGAATCTGATATGACTTAGGGACAGAACAAAAACACTACAAAATTTACATATATTTATAAATATATACATATAATGTGCTAGAACAATTGGAATGAAGAATGAAAGTTCATAACACTATACAGGGGGCAGTGATCAAAATCATCCCCAAGAAAACAAAATGCAATAAGTCAAAATGGTTGTCTGGGAAGGTCTTACTAATAGCTGAGACAAGAAGTGAGATAAAAAGCAAGGGAGAAAAGGAAAGATATACATGTTTGAATGGAAATTTCCAAAGAATGGCAAGGAGAGATAAGAAAGACTTCCTAAGTGAAAAATGCGAAGATATAAAGGAAAACAAAAGAATGGGGAAGACTAGAGATCTCTTCAAGAAAGTTAGAAACATACATCAACCAATACAATATTGTAAAGTAAAAAAAAATAATAATAATAAATGATAAATGGTTAAATAAATAAGAAAGTTAGAAACACCAACATAGCATTTCATGCAAAGATGGGCTCAATAAGGAAAGAAATTGTGTGACACTAACAGAAGAAGAGATTAAGAAGAGGTAGAAAGAATACACAGCAGAACTATACAAAAAAAGATCTTAATGACTCAAATAACACAATAGCATGATCACGCACCTAGAGCAAGATATCTTGGAGTACAAAGTCAAATGGACCTTAGGAAGCATCACTACAAACAAAGGTAATGAAGTTAATGGAATTCTCGCTGAGCTATTTCAAGTCCTAAAAGATAATGCTGTGAAAGTGTTTCACTAAATAAGCCAGCAAATTTGGAAAACAGCAGTAGCCACAGGACTGGAAAAAGTCAGTTTTCATTCCAATCCCAAAGAAAGGCAATGCCAAAGAATGCTCCAACTACTGCACAATTGCACTCATCTCACATGCTAGTAAAGTAATGCTCAAAATTCTACAAGCTAGGCTTCACCAGTACATGAACTGAGAACTTCCAGATGTTCAAGCTGGATTTAGAAAAGGCAGAGAACCAGAGATCAAATTGCAAAATCTACTGGATAGGACAAAAAGCAAAAGAAATCCAGAAAAACATCTTCTGCTTCATTGACTATGTTAAAGCCTTTGACTGTGTAGATCATAACAAACTATGGAAAATTTGTCAAGAGATGGGAATACCAGACCACCTTACCTGCCTTCTGATATATCTGTATGCAGGTCAAGAAGCAACAATTAGATCTAGACATGGAAAAACAGACTGGTTCCAATGGTAAAGGAATACGCTAATGCTGTATATTGTCACCCTGCTTATTTAACTTATACGCAGACTACATCATGAGAAAGGCTGGACTGGATGAAGTGCAAGCTGGAACCAAGACTGTTTGGAGAAATATCAATAAACTCAGATATGCAGGTGACACCCTTTTTCACCCTTATGGGAGAAAGCAAAGAGGAACTAATAGGCCTCTTGATCAAGGTGAAAGAGGAGAATGAAAATGCTGGCTTAAAACTCAACATTCAAAAAGCAAAGATCCTGGCATCCAATCCCATCACTTTATGGCAAATAGATATGGAAACAGTGAGAGACTTTATTTTCTTGGGCTCCAAAATCACTGCAGATGGTGACTGCCACAATGAAATTAAAAGACACTTGCTTCTTGGAAGAAAAACTTGACCAACCTAGGCAGCATATTAAAAAGCCAAGACAATATTTGGTCAACAAAGGTTCATATAGTCAAAGCTATGATTTTTCCAGTAGTCATGTTCAGATGTGAGAGTTGAACAATAAAAAAGGCTGAGCACTGAAGAATTGCTGCTTTTGAACTGTAGCATTGGAGAAGACTTGAGAGTCCCCTGGACTGCAAGGAGATCAAACAAGTCAATCCTAAAAGAAATCAACTTTAAATCTTCATTGGAAGGATTGATGCTGAAGCTGAAACTCTAATACTTTGACCACCTGATGCAAAGAGCCGACTTGTTAGAAAAGACCCTGATGCTGGGAAAGATTGAAAGTAGGAGGAGAAGTGGATGACAGAGAATGAGATTGTTGGATGGCATCACTGACACAATGGACATGAGTTTGAGCAAGCTCCAGGAGATAGTGAGGACAGTGCAGCCTGGCGTGGTGCAGTCCATTGGGTCACAGTCAGACAGGACTGAGAGACTGAACAACAACAATACTAGGTTACCAAAATTAGTACCTAGAAATAAGTTAATCATGATGCATGTGTTTGTATAAATACATATACATGAGTACATATATATGATATGTGTGTATATATATGTACCTGTGTATATATGCACAAAGTTCTGAATATAATGATCACAATATGCAAACAAATATTTTTGAATAATAGAGGATTCTTAAACATTTTATCCAAATTTTGGTTATTATCTGATTTTTTTTTCCAATAAGTCGATGGTTTATTTATGTTTTCTAAAAAAACAAAAGTCATTATTTTTCAAAATTAAAGAAAATAACATGTCTGGTAGTAGCAGTGCACCATGCTTTATAAAATCAGGGATTAAAATGGAATAAAAATAAATGGTGCAGGGCACTTCTATGGTGGAACTTGTGGCAGAGATTGCTCGTCTACCTCAGCTCTATGAACAAATGCGACTATTCCAGTATTGCCATGTTCATCTCTGGCAAAGCATGTGAAATGTGAAGCCTGTTGGTTCAAACACCGGATTCACAACTTGCCAGTCTGTTTTATTTGGCTCAACCTTTAACTACTTGTCATTGCCTGTCATTCCACGACTGCCAGCAGCCCTCAGTATCCCAAGCTATAAGTGACAGCTGGCGAATCCATGATGACTGAAGTATGTGGGCAGTGAAATATCACTGATTAGCCTACAGAAGAAAGGCCAAAGTGAACAAAAAGAAAATGAAATGCAAATAAACTTATGTTAAAAAAATAATTGCAATTACTGATTACAGGATAGACAAAAGAAACATAACAGGATTTTCACAACTTAAAATTCGATACAGAAGCTTAAAAGAGGAAACTTTTGAAAATTGCATTCATGATTTCAAATAGGTAATAAGGAATGTATAACACACAAAGAACAAAAAAGTAAAAATTACTTGTAAGTATAAAAAGAATGTCATGGAGACAAGAGCAAAAGGCAGCATACACAAATAATTGGAGACACCAACGACAGAATGCCACAGATAGTAAAAATATATAATCAGACAAATAATAGAAGTAATAACCTTATTTTAAACAGAATTAAATTACTAATTTTTAAAAGAATGTCAGGCTTGTTAAATTACCTCCCTGTTGGAATTGTGGTTTTTCATGGAAGACAACACCCCAGCACTAACCAGCTCTTAGCAGGGTTAAAGAAAGGGAGGAATTGCTAGAGATAGAGCAAGAAAGAGAAGAAAAATAAAAAGTGAAAAATAAAGAAAGAAGATTATATGAATATACACAAAAATTGTTAACGTTGAAGACAAAAATATATTACCAGCACTTCAATTGGAATGTTGCTTAAAAATGAGTGAACAAAAGTGACATCTTCTTATTATTAGTGCAAGCATATCTGGGGCTTCCCAGGTGGCACAGTGGTAAAGAATCCACCTGCCAATGCAGGTATAGTCCATGGGATAGCAAAGAGTTGGACACAACTGAGAGACCTTACTTTATGGCCAATGCAGAAAACACGAGTCTGATCCCTGGTCCAGGAAGATACAGTACTTTTGCCTGGAAAATTCCATGGACAGAGGAGCCTTATAGTCAATGGGTTTGCAAAGAGTTGGACATAACTGAGGATCTGAGCATAGCACAGCAGCAAAATCATGTCTTATTGAATGTAAAACCGAATGCCAGAAAGCAGTGGAAACACTTTGAAAAGCTTTGAAATAAGAGGTGGAGAGCCAAGAATTCTGTTTGTTATCAAGATGTCATCTCAGACAAAGGCAAATATAAATGATTTTTTGTGTAAGATCTCAGAAAATACATACAGTTTCTGAGAATATATCTCATGGATCTCAAGGAAGCACTTCAACACAATAAAAATTAAATTAAATCAATGATTTCCAGAAGGTGAAGGAAGAAACTTATGATATAATAATTTATACTCTATGTGAAAATAGAGATTTATCTTTTAAAGAGGCAAAAATTAAATCAACATAAAACTGGTTAAATTTTTCATCAGATAGAATATGGAAGTTGAGAAAATTTCATTAATATCAAATGATTTTTTTAGGATTAGATTGATGATGACTTCATAAATTGTTCAAATTTTCAGCTTATAAAGCAATCATTTGCAAGCCGCACACTATTAATATGAATGTTAGACTTTATTCAAATTCATATTTAATATCTTCAAATCTTGGAGTAAAATATAAGTTGAAACATTGAGTTGCTCAATTTTTTTGTGTAAGCATCAGCTCAAAATTATTTTATACTATCACTATATCCTTATCATGCCCATGTTATAAAATTTCCTAAGTATTCTTAAAGTCATTTGTTTCTAGAACAATTTTCTTTAAAATTTTCGTTAAATATTGTTTTCTTTCTAAAGTGTCTAATTTGAGAACTTCCATACTGATTCCTAACTGTTTTTTGGTTTGTTTGGTGTGTTTCTTGGTTTAGTTTCAGATAGTTGACTGATCTGTCGATTTCCTTCATGATGATACTCTAATCCCTTTTTCTTTTATAAAGGCACCCTAAAGAGTTACATATTTAGTAGATTGATAGTCCTAAGGCAGCTTTGTGAATTTTAGCTGAGGGAAAAAACTTAAGGCAGATTTAAGAATCCACTTATGATTTACTGGTGCTCAGTGCTTTGAAATACTTCAGGCTAGCTAAATATAATCCAAATAGGAACTGTGGCTTTAATACAGAATATAACATTCCAATGCTAATGTCAACTTGATGAAACAAAAGGAATTTTTCACAGAAGGATAAATAAACATAATCTGACAAATATAACACTGTAGATCTAAGACTTTTCTTTAATATAAAAATAATCACTATTGTTATTTTAAAACGATCAGATTTCATAATTTAAACTACTTATTCTACAATAAATTGGACTTCCCTGGTGGATCAGATGGTAAAGAATCTGCCTGCAATACAGGAGAACTGGGTTTGATCCCTGGGTCAGAAGATCCCCTGGAGAAGGAAATGGTAACACACTCTTATTCTTGCTTAGACAGAGGAGTGTGGTGGGCTACAGTCCATGGGGTTGCAAAGAGTCAGACATGACTGAACAACTAACATTTCTACAATAAAATCACTATCTAATAAATTAATGATAACAATTTTATAAATATTTTTCCATTGCTTTCAAATGCTATATCTTAGCTTCTTGAACAATGAAACAATATAGAAATCTTCTGTTTTATTTTATAGCTAGCACCAAGCCACAAAAAGAAAAAAAAAAATTGTGTGCATTGTTTTTCCATAGCTCTGATGATACTAACCTGTCTCAACCAATATTCTATTTATAAAATTGGCTTCTTCTATCTTAATATGTTGAGACAGTGTAAGCAAAATTAGTTAGCAACACCTGGCCTAGAATATTCAGCTCATGAGAAATCCTGTCCCCAAATTTTTAGAATTTCATCTCGTGGCCATGGTGTAAAAACAAAACCACCTGAGAGTATTTTCATGGCAGTTGGTATACTAATAAAAAGTTTATTGATTACATAAATATATGTAATTCTCCAGTGAGNGAAATCCTGTCCCCAGATTTTTAGAATTTCATCTCGTGGCCATGGTGTAAAAACAAAACCACCTGATAGTATTTTCATGGCAGTTGGTATACTAATAAAAAGTTTATTGATTACATAAATATATGTAATTCTCCAGTGAGCAATGTCATTTTTGTTTGCAAGTCCAAGTCAGCAAAAGATTATTTGAAAGGTAAACTGTTGCCAAGAGCCATTGTGTTTCAGATCTGCTTTATATCAGCTACTTTTTAAGGTAATAGCTAAAATAACATGACTATTCTGTAGAAATTAGCTGGCTAGTTGGCTGAATTACCTTAAAAATGTTGAGAAGTGTATGCATTTAGTATTAGTGTTAGTTCCTACTTTCAAATATAAAGCTAAATATTTCATTTCTCAGAAATCAAGTAAGAAGTTATTTTGTTTAATTTCAATGTTTCCCTAATTGTGCATGCAGTTATTCATCAAAAGAGAAGATAAAATAAAGTTTTTGCACCATATTTTTAACAACTTTGAACTTCCTTTAACATTTCTGTTAGTGAAGATCTACTAGAGACCAATACTCCTAGCGTTTATTCTCAAAAAAAAAAAAAAAAGGTCTTTATTTGACTATATTCTTGAGGAACAGTTTTTCTGAATNTGAAAAGAAAGTTATGACCAACCTAGATAGCATATTGAAAAGCAGGGACATTACTTTGCCAACAAAGGTCTGTCTAGTCAAGGCTATGGTTTTTCCAATGGTCATGTATGGATGTGAGAGTTGGATTGTGAGGAAAGCTTAGCGCCAAAGAATTATTGCTTTTGAACTGTGGTGTTGGAGAAGCCTCTTGAGAGTCTCTTGGACTGCAAGGAGATCCAACCAGTACATCTTAAAGGAGATCAGTCCTGAGTGTTCATTGGAAGTACTGATGCTGAGGGTGAAACTCCAATACTTTGGCCTCTTCATGCAAAGAGTTGACTCATTGGAAAAGACTCTGATGCTGGGAAAGATTGAGGGCAGGAGGAGAAGGGGATGACAGAGGATGAGATGGTTGAATGGCATCACCGACTCGATGGACATGAGTTTGGGTAAACTCTGAGAGTTGGTGATAGACAGGGAGGCCTGACGTGCTGTGACTCATGGGGTTGCAAAGAGTTGGACATGACTGAGCAACTGAACTAATGTTTACAATATCCAATTTACATTTCAATAAAATTTCGTTCACTTCAGTTCAGTTGGTTTAGTCATGTCCGACTCTGTGTCCCCATGGTCTCCAGCTTGCCAGGCCTCTTAGTCCATCAGCAACTCCTAGAGTTTAACCAACCTCATATCCATTGAGTAAATGATGACATCCAATCATCTCATCCTCTGTCGTCCCCTTATCCTCCTGCCTTCAATCTTTCCCAGCATCAGGGTCTTTGTAAATGAGTCAACTCTTCGCATCACATGGTGAAAGACTGGACTTTCAGCTTCAACATCAGTCCTTCCAGTGAACACCCAGGACTGATCTCCTTTAGATGGACTGGTTGGATTTCCTTACAGTCCAAGGGACTCTCGAGAGTCCAGCACCACATTTCAAAAGCATCAGTTCTTTGGTGCTCAGCTTTATTTACAGTCCATTTCTCACATGCATATATGACTACTGGAAAAACCATAGACTTGACTAGACAGACCTTTGTTGACAAAGTAATATCTCTGCTTTTTAATATGCTGTCAGGTTGGTCATAACTTTCCTTCCAAGGAGTAAGTGTCTTTTAATTTCTTGGCTGTAGTCACCATCTGCAGTGATTTTGGAGCCCCCAATATAAAGTCTGACACTGTTTCCACTGTTTCCCCATCTATTTGACATGTGCCGATGGTACCGGATGCCATCTTAGTTTTCTGAATGTTGGGCTTAAAGACAACTTTTTCTCTCTCTTCTTTTACTTTCTTCAAGAGGCTTTTTTAGTTCTTCTTTACTTTCTGCCATAAGGGTGTTGACATCTGCATACCTGAGGTTATTGATCTTTCCCCCAGCAATCTTGATTCCAGCTTTGCTTCATCCAGCCTAGCATTTCTCATGATGTACTCGGCATCTTAAGTTAAATGAGCAGGGTGACAAGATACAGACTTGATGTACTCCTTTTCCTATTTGGAACCAGTCTGTTGTTCCATGTCCAGTTCTAACTGTTGCTTCCTGACTTGCATACAGCCTTCTCAAGAGGTAGGTCAGGTGGTCTGGTATTCCCGTCTCTTCATAGAATTTTCCATAGTTTATTGTGATCCATGCAGTCAAAGCTTTGGCATAGTCAATAATACAGAAGTAGAATTTTTTCTGGAAATCTCTTGCTTTTTCAATGATCTAACGGATGTTGGCAATTTGATCCCTGGTTCCTCTGCCTTTTCTAAATCCAGCTTGAACATCAGGAAGTTCATGGTTCACATATTGCTAGAGGTTGGCTTGGAGAATTTTGAGCATTACTTTGCTAACATGTCAGATGAGTGCAATTGTGTAGTAATTTTGCACATTCTTTGACATTGCCTTTCTTTGGGATTGGAATGAAAACTGACCTCCTCCAGTCCCATGGCCACTACCGAGTTTTCCAAATTTGCTGGCATATTGAGTGAAGCACTTTCACAGCATCATCTTTTAAGATTTGAAATAGCTCAACTGGATTTCCATCACCTCCACTAGCTTTGTTATAGTGATGCTTCCTAAGGCCCACTTGACTTCATATTCCAGGATGTCTGGCTCTAGGTGAGTGATCACACCATCATGATTATCTGGGTCATGTAGACCTTTTTTGTACAGTTCTTCTATATATTCTTGACTATATATTCTTAATATCTTCTGCTTCTATTAGGTCCATACCATTTCTGTCCTTTATTGAGCCCATCCCTGCATGAAATATTCCCTTGGTATCTCTAATTTTCTTGAGATCTCTAGTCTTTCTCATTCTATTATTTTCCTCTACTTCTTTGCACAGATCACGGAGGAAGACTTTCTTATCACTCCTTGCTATTCTTTGGAACTCTGCACTCAAATGGGTATATCTTTCCTTTTCTTTTTTTTTTTTTGCATTTCACTTTTATTTTCACAGCTATTTTAAGGCCTCCTCAGACACTGATTTTGCTTTTTTGCAATTCTTTTTCTTGTGGATGTTCTTGCTCTTTGTCTCCTGTACAATGTCACCAACTTCCATCCATAGTTCATCAGGTACTCTGTCTGTAAGATCTAGTCCCTTAAATCTATTTCTCACTTCCACTGTTTAATCATAAGGGATTTGATTTAGGTCATACCTGAATGGTCTAGTGGTTTTCCCTACTTTTCAATTTAAGTAAAATTCAGTTCAGTCACTCATTCGTGTCCAATTCTTTGCAATCCCACAAACCACAGCATGCCAGGCCTCCCTGTCCATCACCAACTCCTGGAGTTTACCCAAACTCATTTCCATCAAGTCGATGATGCCATCCCACCCTCTNTTAAGTAAAATTCAGTTCAGTCACTCATTCGTGTCCAATTCTTTGCAATCCCACAAACCACAGCATGCCAGGCCTCCCTGTCCATCACCAACTCCTGGAGTTTACCCAAACTCATTTCCATCAAGTCGATGATGCCATCCCACCCTCTTATCCTCTGTTGTCCCCTTCTCCTGCCCTCAGTCTTTCACAGCATCAGGGTCTTTTCAAATAAGTCAGCTCTTCGCATCTGGTGGCCAAAGTATTAGTTTCAGGTTCAACATAAGTCCTTCCAATGAACCCGTTAAGTAAAGTTAGTATAAGAATTTAAGTTATTTGTTCAAAATTGACCTGTTGCAGTAAGTTTATGTATGATCATGCAGGTCAGGCCAAGTTGTGAGATATATTTAGGACAGAAGGGGTCATTGTGTACATTATACATATACCCTAACCATTAAAATTCATTGTCCCAAAGTGCTTTAATGGAGAAGAAGGTAAAATTGCGTGTAGGAAGAATATTAACTTGTGGAAATTTCAAGGGATGTTTTTCCCTGGCTTCTTGTTCCAAACAGCATGACATACAATTTTATCCTTCTTTATAACCAGAAGTCACAGAAAGACTGATAATAGGAAGATACAGATAGATTTTTCAATATAAAACATTTTATGCATTTGATGCTGAAATTATCCCAGCTTGGATAATATTGAATTGTTTCATTATACCTTATAATTCTTTTTGACATCAAAATATCTCTTCAAATTTTGAGAAAATAATTTATGTGCTTTGGGAATTTCTAGCAGTCAAGGATTTAATGATCTTCTGAATTCTGCCATTATGGAATCTTAGATACTGTGTGCATGTTTTCTTACAATGATTTAGGCTAATATTTCCAGATGACAACCATCAAAAAAAAAAAAAGTCAGCAAGTACATAAAGAGTTGTCAAGAAGATTATTTGTTCTGGTATTATACTCAGTTTTCATGCTATTGTAGCATTAAAAGGTGAATCACTGAACTTAATTTATATTATTTTAAAAAATTGTTTTGAGTTAACTTCCATAGAGTTTATTAATCCATACAACCAAATGATTTCACCTCATTTTCTGTTAAATTCATTCACATTCATATGGACACAAAAACTTTGTAACATCTATTTTAACTCAGAATCTGACAATAAATATCAGTTCTGATCTCTGAGTACATTCAGTTAAGAAAATAACTTAATCAAGAAAAATAAGAACAGAACTCTGAAGACAAAAACATTTCTCAATTTTTATAATGATATTTATTTTGCATAATCAGAATAACCAATGAAAATTACCTGACTTTGATGGATCCAAGTCCTCCAAGTGAAAGTAGCTCAGTTGTATGCGACTCTTTGTGACCCCATGGACTGTAACATGCCAGGCTCCTCTCTCCATGGAACTCTCCAGGTCAGAATACTGGAGTGGGTAGCCATTCCCTTCTTCAGGGGATTTTCCCAACCCAGGGTTCAAAAATAGGTTTCCTGCATTGCGGGAGGATTCTTTACTGTCTGAGCTACTAGGGAAGCCTGATTTTGATGGATGGAGATCTATAATTCTCTCAATGTTACCTTTTAATAATGTATTTTAGCATTTTGTTCTTTGATTCTTCAAATAATCATTTCTCACTTAAAAAAAGAATTTCTAAAACAATGTAAATGATAATTTGATATATACTTGATTAAAAAAAAAAAAAACACTGAAATACTTTTAAGACTTTGTTTTGCCTCTGAAACTATACATATTACCCTGGAAAATAATTTCTAGTCTATCCTAATTTCACTGTATATAATAAAGTTAAAAACTTTAGAAACTCTTCCTAAAATTAAGTATCTTTAGGGAAAGCTTCAACTATATGAGTCTTCAAAAGAAACTACTTGGCTATTAACGTATCATATACACTAGAGACCTTTAATTTATTCTAAAATTCCAACTAACAATCCAAAAGACACAGAAAAATCACAATGTGATTTATTTCCTCTACACCAGATACTTTAAAATTTAAACACATCCTGAAGTGGCAATTCCATTTTATCAAATAAAATTCATGTTCAGTTTCATTACTTGATGGACCAGCCACTAAGTATTACCACTGGCTCAGGCACACAGAAAAAGTTTAATTTTCTCTTTGTATTCTGGTTGACTTCTTTCATTCCTCCTTGCATACCTGGAGTATTATAATCTTGTAAATTAAAAATTACATTACATTCCCTCTTCTATAACTTCTCAATCGAAGCAGATACAATAGAAAGAGAGTAACCGTCTCTCATGGTAACATCCTTCCAACAGTTTATCAGCTCACTGTGGAATCCTACCGTCTAATATTCTAAGTGCAAAATATCTACAAATGGGTCCTGTAGATTCTTTACACCACAAAAGTCATTAGCAAGGATAATTAACTGAGACTGTGGTGATGAATGGAGCCGCATTACTGATCAGTGTAATAAAGAACAGAAGCCACTAATTACAGGTATAAAGCCTTGGAGCTATGGAGAAATGTAATTTAACATTGTTTCTCAGATTCCACACAGACTAATATAAGTGCACAATTAAAACAATAAGGTCTTCCCACAGATAATGCTTTTGGGATCATTCCAGGTGTAAGAAAATGTGCCCATCTGCATAAAGAGGCTTGTGATCTATTAAGTACAATGCCTTAGGAAAAACCTTTTAAAAATTAAACCTACCTAAATATTTTGCTAGGTACTTTCATCACAACCTTGGCCTTCTATCACACACTTTGGTAATTTCTTTGAATTTTCAAAATGTTAGAAAGACTTTCACATTTATATGATTATGTGTGCTGTGCTGAGTTGCTTAGTTGTGTCTGACTCTCTGTGACCTCATGGCCTGTAGCCAGCCAGGCTTCTCTGTCTTTGGGATTTTCCAGACAAGAATACTGGTGTAGGCTGACATTTCCTCTTCCAGGGGATCTTCCCGACCCAGGGATTGAACCCGTGTCTCCTGCCTGTGTCTCCTGAATTGGCAGGTGGATTCTTTACCACTTGAGCCACCTGGGAAGCAACTTATATGAGTATAGTGAAGTAAAGTGTTAATCTTTCAGTCATGCCTGACTCTTTGAGACCCCATGGACTACAGCCTGACAGGCTCCTCTGTCCGTGGAGTTCTCAAGGCAAGAATACCAGAGTGGTTAGCCATTCCCTTCTCTTGGGGTTCTTCCTGACCCAGGGATTGATCATACCTGAGTCTCCTGCATTCTAGGCAGATTCTTTACCATCTGAGCCATCAGAGGAAGCTCGTGTATACATATATATATGTCGCTCACTCATGTCTGACTCTTTGCGACACCATGAACTGTAGCCCACCAGGCTCCTCCGTCCTTGGGATTCTCCAGACAAGAATACTGGAGTGGGTTGCCATTTCCTTCTCCAGGGGAACTTCCTGACCCACGGATTGAACCCAGGTCTTACGCATTGCAGGCAGACACCTTAACCGCTGAGCCACCAGGGAAGCATATATATATACAAACATATATATATACATGAGTATAAAAACAGCATAAAGATAATAAAGCTTTGCATCCATAGAGTTACTTAGAATTCTCTTCTTCTTATATACAAAAAGGCATGTTTCAACTCCACAAAAAGTAGTAAATGGTAGAGGAGTGTTTCCCAAAATTACTTGATAATAATTATGTGAGGCTTTTTTTTTTTTTTTTTTTTAATTCAGATTACTGGAAAGTACCCCGAGCTAGGAAAATAGGATTGTAAAGGGGAAGCTTTATCCTTGTAAGAGCCATTTCTTCTCTCTGAGTCTCAGATTCTTTTTTTTTTTTTTTAATGGAAACATATTATTTTATCAGTACATATATTAGAAATGTATACAACTTACCTATTAATGTGTTTGTACATAGTACATATGCAGCAAGTGTCAGTTTTCTCTCACTTTTTTCTTACCGTTAAGAGTTCCTTTTATTCAATAAACGTATACAGTCTCACTAAGAATAAGGAAACTATGTATGTTTGTTTCAGGTCTATTACAAAGAAGGAGTGATCTCCAGAAAACAGCCTGACTATTGCATCTGACAGGACCAAATGCACATACCTGCCTAGACAGTGCCCTTCTGTCATGTTTAGAATCTGGTAGCTGGTACATCCTTTAGTTTTAAGTCAAGAGAATTTTAACATAAAGCACGAATTTTCACCCATTTGTATAAAATGGTTTGTGATAAAATTCTACAGGTAGCTAAAAAAGATTTCAGAATGTGTTAGGTAACATATATACATATTTTTTATTATTAAAATTTATTATACATAATATCATCAATTATCCAAGTATTAGAGTCAGCTTCTCACTATTATTATAAGTATTTTCATATTTATAAAATGAAATGCAACAAAAGTGTTTTGGATTTCCGTATCATAACTTAGAGTCAGACTCAAAGAGATAACAATAATTTAAAAATGCTTATCAATAAGCTATTTTGCTTTCATTATCTTCTTGATCCTAATAAGATTATTGTTGATATGATAGCCTCTCAAAATTTTGTTAGTAAGACTTGCTGGAAAAGCTTCCTCTTTGAAAAGGAAAATGNAGAGTCAGACTCAAAGAGATAACAATAATTTAAAAATGCTTATCAATAAGCTATTTTGCTTTCATTATCTTCTTGATCCTAATAAGATTATTGTTGATATGATAGCCTCTCAAAATTTTGTTAGTAAGACTTGCTGGAAAAGCTTCCTCTTTGAAAAGGAAAATGTGGTCTTACTCTTCATAAGTATAATACCTGTCCTTGAAAGATAGTTTATATCTGTCTGCTTAACAAATATTTCTTGATGACATACATGTAGGCCAATTGAAGAATACAAACATTATTTCCACACAGACGAGCTCATAAGGACCTTCAGTTCTACAAATTATGCATATACATTTTTACAAAATGCCTCAATGATTGACAAAGAAGGTACAACTATGTTAACTCAGAGGAGGCCTAGATTATATGCTGACTGGATGACCAGCAAAGTACTACAACACTCCACAAGTTATTTAATGGTATAAGTCAATGCATGGCTAACTGAGCTAATAATTAGTAACAACGGGTCTAAATTATAGCCAATAAAACCAAAAAGTGTTTCCTACCTTTTGTTTTATATTTATGTAACTTCTTGACATATATACCCACTGGTCAAATTTGGCCATTACCAAAATAAAGTTAAATAAAAAATTGAAAACAATATCTTGAGTTATTCATTAGCTCTTTTACCTTTAATATTTTATAATTTCAATTTCAAATCATTTTCATTTGTAGTTTTTACAATAACAGTTTTATCCATACACGGAGTTGCTTTTCACTATTCATCATATTCTCTACTCTTATCAAACTGGCCAGTTTAAATTTTCATCCAAAAAATATCTTCTTACCATAGGCTTTATTGTCTGCATTATTTTTAATCCCACTCTTCATAAATATTATTAGCTCAATGGCAAATATTTTGTGAATACCTACTTACATCAGGCAAAGTCTTCACAATAAATTAATGAACAAATCAGCCCATGGAGCTTACTTCTTAATGGAGAGATGTAGTAGCAACAAAATATTACCTTAGAAAGTAATAAATGTAATAGAAATGATAGGGCTGCATAAACCAGATGAAGGTTGTGGAAGAGTGTTAATTAAAATAATCAACATAGGCCTTCATGAAATGGTCATATTTGAGTCAAATGTGGAAGAGGTGAGGAAAGGACAATCCAGAGATAAGGACTGGGGTAGGACAATAGGGTAAGAACATGTACATTGTATCTTTAAGGGTGATATTTAATATCAGTTACTAATGGAATTCCCAGGTGGAGCTAGCAGTGAAGAACCTGACTACCAATGCAGGAGACATAAGAGACTCAGGTCTGATCCCTGGGTCAGGAAGATCCCAGGGTGGAGGGCATGGCAGCTCACTCCAGTTGGAGAAACCTGTGGACAGAGGAAACCAGCAGGCTACAGTCCACAGGGTCGCACAGAGTTGGACACAACTGAAGTGACTTAGCATGCGTGCATGCAAGTTACTAAAAGTGATAAAAACTCTAAGTAATGATGCATGCAAGGTATGACTACTGGGGTTCTGCATTAAATTGATTAATTCAGACTTTTGGCTCCTAGGCAAACCATATATGTTCATAGGTCTTTTCAATTAAATTTATTAATCCTCTTCCACTGTGGAAAAGAAATCCACAATTTTTAGCCATAGAAAAGCTATTTTCTCATGAACCCTTTTTGCATATGGAAGACAGAAAAATGATAGGGTAGTCAAGGTGTATCTTGAATGTTTGAAGCAACAAAAGTAACAGGATTGGAAAACAGAGTATCCAGTTCCAATTTAATAGTAATGATATTCCTTATCCAGAGCTACTGATATTCCCCATATCATTCTTTTTCATATAAAACCTGAAAACATAAATAAATAGCAAATAAAATACAAGTTTTATAATTATTTTGCCTTCCTCTCAGTCTCAATGACTAGCATGGATTTGGATTTTTTAAAAAGATGAAAAGAACAGAAAGAATTATAAAGATTATGGATTGTACAAAATAGAAAAACTGAGGTAAAATAATTGACTTGAACATTGATCAAAGTTTTGAGTTTCCAAGTCTAAATGGAAAGTTTTAAGCTCTATCATTCTCACAATAGAATAATAAGAATAAGGGCATTGTCTGCTCTAAGCTTCAGCTCTTTTCTAAAAGTAACACTTTATAGATCTTACTACTCTCCCACAAATAAATTTTATGTCTATTAAAACAGAGAATATAACAGGGGTATCACAATATTGTATTGCTTCTCAAAGGTTAAAAAAATTATTTTTAAAAGTTCAAATATGATAAGTCAGTGTCTGCTGCTGCTGCTAAGTTGCTTCAGTCATGTCCGACTCTGTGCGACCCCATAGATGGAAGCCCTCCAGGCTCCCCCGTCCCTGGGATTCTCCAGGCAAGAACACTGGAGTGGGTTGCCATTTCCTTCTCCAATGCATGAAAGCAAAAAGTGAAAATGAGGTCGCTCAGGCGTGTCCGACTCCTAGAAACCCCATGGACTGCAACCCACCAGGCTTCTCTGTCCATGGNCCTCTCTGGATTATGAACTGACCAAGATGTAGAACAGAAGCATACTCTGTGTTAAGGTATATACTTATTAGTTTAACATTCCTTTAGCAGTGAGAAAGCCCCGTAACTCTCTTCCTCCTCTTAAATTGTGTTTCACTTATGACTCTTGATTAATTTTGACAAGTAAAAAGTTTCTCTACTCTTTGTAAATTAATCTTAAACACAACAACTACTTTATATCCTACTGTCATTAGGTTAAACTCTGGAAAACCTTTGCTGTTGGGTATATTTTCTTCATTAGGAAGACAGAGATCAAGGACTTACATGAAGTTCCTTCATCATATAAACCTTCAAAAACTGTCTGAGCCAATAGTTACCTGAGGCTCCTAAAATTTTTCTTGTTTTTTTTTTTCCTGATTCCCTTACCAATATTTAGAGGCATTGTTATTTTAAAAAAAAATGTGATTTTAAACAGTACAAAAAAAAAAGCAACCTAAATGCCCAGTATTAGAAGACCAATTATTCATAAATTTAGAGCGTACACACAGTGGATTCTTATGCAGTTGTTAATAATGACAGCATAAAATCATACTTGTTGAAGTGAGAGATATCAGTGATACACACCGTTGACCGGGGGAAAGCAAAGAGGTGAATAATGTATAAAGTTTCGTTTATTTCTGTAAATTGAACTGCATGTACACATATCTGCTTGTAGGGCATTGGCATAAGTATCAATACAGATAAAATTAATTATCCAGATTTTCAGGAAATTTGGAGGGGCATTGGTGGTTTAGTGGTAGAATTCTTGCCTCGGAGATTTCTGAGAAATTCTGAGACAGTTAAAATACAGACCTAGAAGTGGCTATGCCTGTGGCAGTCATAGCTCTTATCAGGAAAACACACACATCTTCCTGGGTGGTCCTTGTCAGTCTCCCGTCTCTAGGAACTCTTGCTCTGGGGAAATATTGATACCCAGGTATAGTTATTCTTAAACCTGTGCGAAGGTATTTAGCAGCGTTCACCATTCTCCAGTCCCCCGAGGCTACCTGCTTTTCTCTCTGACCTGCTTTTCTCTGTGCTTTAATATCAGTTTTGTCCTAACTGAATTTTGGTGATATTCACAAGGCCATTTGGAAGTTGTATGCGTTGCACTCTTAAAAATAGACATCAGAATAAAATATGTTATCTTCTCAGCCTAAAGTAGCCATTGTATATTTTTCTCATCTTAGAACATCTTATGAGATTGTCCATGGAAGAACTTGTAGAATTTCTTCAGGAGACCTTGGCAAAGGATTTTTTCTTCGAAGATGATTTTGTAATAGAGCAGCTCCAGATTTCTATGGCAGAACTGAAGCGGGCAAAGCTCGACCTTCCAGAGCCTGGTAAGGAAATAGCCAGAGGCTTTATGTATAACTTACAGTTAAGATCAGGAGATACTGTGCAGTTAACATGGCCCATTGCCGTGTGAAAACGTCCGCATACTTCTGATGACATCACTATACATCAGTGTCTTGTTGGCTGCTTACGGCTTCATTATTTTAAGAAAGAGCAAATATTCATTAAATCTGCCTCTCCTAGTGGGAAAATTAGGAAGTTTAATAGATAATGTTGTTTCAACAGAAGTTAACCATGGCTTGAAGTTACCATAACAATCAGCACTCTTTACTTCCACCATCACTTGTAGAACCACATGCAGTACGGGAGCAAGTAGAGTCCCATTTTATAGAAGAGGAAACTGATACTAAAATGCTAATAAATATGAAGCCCGCAGAGCCTGCAGATAGCAGAGTCCGAGTCCGAGGTTCCTGACTGCTCATCCCTGGTTCTTCGCAGTATGCTGCAGTGTAGATAATATATTTTATCCACTTATTCCAAAACATCTTCCTGTGCATCCTGTTAGGTTTTCTGCTAGGTGCTGTGTTGGGGATTTAACAGCTAAAAAGAAAGACTTTCTTCTGTTCTCAGGGTGCACGGAGGAGACCCAGAATTTACGCAGTAACAAGAGTATGAATAGAGTCAGAATAGAGCTAGAAACAGGGTAAATAGGGAAGGGTGGATGAAGGGTAGTACTGGATGAGAGGGAAAGGAAAGAGAAAGTGCAGAGAGCGCACAGTTGAAAGAAGTTTTCAGAACACACTTTTGCTAAAAACCAAGATGCTTTGCTTTTAGTTATTTAAGTGCAAGGAGTCTAATCGGTGTTTCTCCGAGGTTTGTTTTGCGTCCTCAGGGTTCACCAGAAGTTAAGCCATCACTGCAATGCTGGCGTGTGGGCCTGGGCCCTGTGAGGCCAGCACTCTGCTCCGGGAGGTCCCTCCTCTCTCGTGTAGTGTTGTCCCTTTCTACTAATTCTTTCCTGTCACAGGGAATGCATTTGGAGTAGCAATTACTAACTATATTCTTGCTATTCCAACATTTATTTTTAAATGACTTACCTACTTTAAAAAAGAGTTTAAAACAAGTTTTAGTAAAAGACACATATATTAATAGAAAGAATATATATAATAGAGCTGTTTAAACATGAGAATAAAATATCCAAACCTGTGTAATGGAATGGACTGATTTAGCATCTAACTAGCAGCTAGTGTTTATTGAATGTCTGCTCTGTGCCACATTCCACACACATTGTCTCATTTAATCCCTCAAATAACTTTTAGAAAATACTCAACCGCAATCTACACGAGGAAACTTGGTGGCAGTAGTTTGTAAGATCTTTTTACAGTAGAACAGAGATAGAGGGGGCGGGGGTGGATAAAAGGAGAGGGGTAGGTAAATAACCCCGGAGCTGGGTTACTCTCCAGGCTGATGTTCTCAGAAAGCCGCTGCTGTCTTCAGAGGCAGGCCGTCTGAGGGACTTGTAGTTGCATGTGGTGTCCACTGGGTGGTGACAGAGACCTGAGTAAGATGAAAGATGGAGCAGCCAGAAGGGACTAGAGACTCCTTAGGGATGCTAAGAAGTGTTCTTTTTGTTGTTGTTTTAAAGAAAAAAGTTATTCAAGAAAAATAAACTTTTTGCCTTTATTCTGAAATATATCGAGTTACAATTCCATTTTTTTTTTTTTTGAGCAGAGTAGTCTAATTCTTGGCAGTTGCATAAAGATATTTACCATTTATGTGATGGAACCCTTAGTGAAAAGCGTCATTAGCGTGGTATTTTCACAGAAGTGTCCGTGTTGTGTGTGATGGGAATCACGCTGCTTTCCCACTTCTTCATTTAAACTCCTGGTTTTCAGGGGAGGAAGTGAAGAATAGAATTTTAGGCAAGGAGCTAAAGTGAGGTGAGCAGAAAACAATGTCATGTTCCTGAGAAATACAGGCCTTATATTTGTAATTCTGCATTTTTACCATGGAAAGGAAGTCCAGAATGAAAGTATGGATAGTAAATGTTAACACTTATTGCCTATTTATAGTAATCTGTTTGACATCAATTATGCTTGAATCTTTTAGCTATACCCGATTGCTTAGGGGTGAAAGGAGATATTTAAACCAAAGAAAGACCAAATGCAGCAGTGTGTGTATTAGGCACGTTGAGGGGGGGGCAGGGTGCGTAGTCTGAATAGTTTTAATCTGTGAAAGATATTGTCCAAGAATGTTTAATGCTTATACGGATCTACTTGTGTGGGGAAAGGGCAGAGAAATAATATTTATCAGCACATGAGACAATGGTATATGTACTTCAGAAAGGAATCACTTTATAAGGAAGTTGGAGAATATTTTTCTCCTGATCCCGTACTTAGACACGGAGGTCAGCTCTCCTGGGCGCAGGGCCCCTGAGTTTTGCTGCTATGGTTGCCAGGTGAGGCCTGGGCCTCACTCAGTCCAGCAACAGCTTCAGGAGGGCCAACGCTCTGCTGTGGGTATCTCCTCGCTCCCATTACTCTCCATGATTCTGGCCCATCCTTCCCCTCCCCTCTTTCCTGTCCTTCTCCTCAGTCCCTCCTCTTGAGGGACAGGGCCCTTCCCACTTCCACGGAGGCCCTTAGAAACGTGAACAAGTGTACATTTGCTTGCCCTTGAACTGCTGAGGATTTGCGCTGTTCAGAGGGGTTGGGTCAGTCATGGGAATCCACTGAACGTGGCATGATCCACATGTCATCCGTCAGTGACTGCTGGTAGAAGACAAAAGTGGGTGTGGAGTCACAGCCCTACCCTGCTTCCCGGTCACAGGTCTCTGTGGACAGTAGCTGCTGTCTGATGCTGTTTTAGGTTATGCGGATCCCAGCACTGCAGTCTGGCCCTGGTGCCTGGGAATACGCTTGCCCCTCCCGCGTCGGCCTCCTGGCTTAACCTTCAGTACTATCCATAATATGGGCAGGAGTTAGGGTTTTTAAGCACTTAAGTTTTAGAAGGCTCTTTCTTATATGTTTGTCTATTGCATCTTTCAAAGTGCTCTCCTTTTTTCCTACTTAGAATCTTCCTGGGAGCTAAAGGGCTGTATCCTCTAAATATCTTTGTTCAGTTGAGGTATTCATCGTCACCTCTTAGAGAGTCCTCCTCGTTCCTAGTGAGAGACTGACATTCAGTAGTTAATTATAGACATCATGTCCTTTTGTTTGCACTGAATTTTTTTTCCCTCCAAACCCTGCTATATCTAGTTTCTTAGCTATATAGATCTTGGGTATTTATAACTCTTTTGTTTCTGTACTATTTATTTGAGTGATACATCATTATTCTAATTAAAATTAATTACATATGAATGAGTGGACATTTTGTCAAAACCTTGGTTGTGATTCTGTTACTATTTTAGACACTAGACTGCAAAATAAGTAGGACTGCACTTTGAGTGGAGTCAACTCCTAAGGTGAAAGGGAGATGTATTATGGGTGACCGTGAAAGACCTTTAAGAAGCTACTTTTTGGATGTTTTAGAACAGTTGCAGATTTTTTTCCCTCCCGGTGTGGATTTTGGCCTCTTGACCATTCAGTAAATGGAACATGCTAAAATTTTCTTTTAATTCTATTATGATGTATAGATGCATAGATATTAATGTCTCTTCTTAGAGATGTATATATTGGCTTGAATATAAAGTAGTGTTAAGTGCAAGGTGAATACTTTGCTTACCCTTTATGCTGAAAAATTAAAAATCCCTCATATGTATAACACATTTTGCTTCAGGCATGAAATTACCACCTCAGTCTATTACTTTCTCTTCATTATTTCATTCCTTTTCCTGAGAAATACAGGCCTTATATTTGTAATTCTGCATTTTTACCATGCATCCTATTAGTCTTTGCTGATCCATGCCTTTTATGTATCCAGAAGATTTCAGGATGGAAATCTCTGGATATGAGAATATAGGGACAGGATATGATGTGGTATTATTTTCCACAGATGTTCAATTCTCTCTTAGTCTTCTTTCCTCCCTACTTCTTCCTTCCACTTTACCTAGAGCAGGTTTGTTTATGTTTTTTTATTTATTGGAGTTTCATATGAGAGTTCATTTGAGAAAGAATTTCCTTTTAAAAACTTTAAAAAAAAACCCACTGAATTAGGGAAACACAAAGTTTATTTTTAGCTCAGTAACTGATTCTGGCAGCTCATCTATTTAAAGGTTATTTACCATCATTCTCTGCTCCCTTCCAAAGAAAAGCTCATTGAACTATTTTAATATCTTAAAATTATGATATGTGGGTAAATAATAGTTATCCTCACTTAAACCATGAGCTACATGAAAACAAGGTGGCATCTGCCTGCTTACAACTGTGGACCCATGGCTTCCTCCTAACTGTTTGTCAGCTGGGGGGACGTTTGAAGAGAGAAACAACTTATTTTTAAGTGAGAATGTATGATTTTGTAGTGACAGGTAGAAAGTATGTATCTTAAAGTTTGGAGCTTTTACAAGTGAAGTCTGTCATCTTTTCAAGATGGTATTTATGGGTGTCCATATTATGGTGGATTGTTTTTAAACACTGTTTACTAAATGCACATTCCCTTAATTCCTCTTTAACTTTCTGATATTATTTGAAATGTAAAACTAAAAATATCTAATTTGATTTTCTCTTTTTTTATTCTTTTTTCCTTTTTTTGCATTTAAAGTAGGATAGAATATTAATTTGTTAGAATATTAATTTGGAAGTACAGAATATTGTTTCTTTTTATCCTGTGGAATTACTTGAGAGAATAATAATGAGCTATTTGGGTACAACTTGGAGCCACAATTGGTCATCAGTTGACCTTTAAACTTAGCAGATTTGCTTGAAGTTGATAAAAACTATTTTACTGAGATTCTAAACTCTTTTAGTTGAGGAATGCTTAAGTGGAAGGAATGTAATGGTAAGACATTGAACTACTGACCTGCGAGATTGTTTTAGGAATAGAAATGAGAATATCAGCTTTGCATTTTTGAAAAAGCAGGTAATAATATAGCTTAACAAAATTTAATCATCATTCAATTCTATGACCGTTACTCATGGGGCTTCCCTGTTGGCTCTGCTACTGCTAAGTCACTTCAGTCGTATCCGACTCTGTGCGACCCCATAGACAGCAGCCCACCAGACTCCACTGTCCCTGGGATTCTCCAGGCAAAAGCACTGGAGTGGGTTGCTATTTCCTTCTCCAGTGTATGAAAGTGAAAAGTGAAAGTGAAGTTGCTCAGTCCTGTCTGACTCTTCACAACCCCATGGACTGCAGCCCACCAGGCGGATTTTCCAGGCAAGAGTACTGGAGTGGGCTGCCATTGCCTTCTCCATCATCTTACCCTGCTGGTGGGTATTTAACTTTGGAGTGACTGCTCTTATCCTCAGGCTCACATTTTCCCTGTACCGTTTCTGCAGTTGGCAACTTTCCCTTAAGCTGGGTTTTATCTCAGACAGTAAATAATCTGCCTGCAGTGCAGGGGACCCAGCTTTGATCTGAGGGTCCAAAAGATCCCCTGGAGAAGGGAATGGCTACCCACTCCAGTATTCTTGCCTGGAAATCCCATGGACAGAGGAGCCTGGTGGGCTACAGTCCATGGAATCCCAAAGAATGGGACACGACTGAGTCACTATCACTTTTTCTTACTACTCATATAAGGTTATATAAAATCTTCCCATCTGCACATTGCCTAATAAGACTTTTGAGTTTGGGGATGTTTTCGTGTCAATCTCTAAAAAATGCTTCTCCTAAGCTACTAAAATGTTGCATGTCTCTGTGTGGGTATGCATGTTGAGTGCGCAACTGAAGAGTAAGCAGTAATTCATTGATGTAGGTCTTAGGTTTGGTACTGTTTACTCATGCACATATGGCACTTACGAATGTGTCTTTCCCTTTAGGCAAAGAGGATGAATTTCCAAAGAAACCTTTGGGGCAGCTTCCCCCTGAAGGTCAGTCGGCCGGTGTTACTCACCTGAGCAACGGACAGAGGAGCGTGGGCAGGTCGAGTCCCCACCCTGGCGGTCGGAGAGGCAGCGGCTCGCCCCACAAGACCCAGGAGCCCTCCCCGCCCCACCCGCGCCGGAGCGGCACCCCCGAGAGGGCGAGGCGGCAGCGGCGGAAGTCGTCTGACGAGGAGGGTAAGCGGCTTCGCGAGGAGGCGGAGGCGCAGGCGCAGAGGAGACTCCCGCCCGGCGCCCAGGACGGCGCGGGGTACAACCACGCGGCGGCCAATCAGAACAGCAATGCCACCTTGCGCGCCCGCAAGGAGTTCGCGCCGCGATGGCACAGGCCTTCCGAGGCCGCGGTTCTGGAGAAGACCGCCAAGTCCGCCCTGGAAGGCCGGAGCCGGGCCGCAGCTCCCGCGCCCGCCGACCCCCGGGCTCCCCACGTGAGGCAGAAGACGAAGGTGCTGGACGCAGACGAGGGCAAGCGCGGCTCCACGGCCTCTCAGTACGACAACGTGCCCGAGGACGGTCCCGGCGGCGCCGTGGAGGAGGCGCTGGAGCGCGCGCGGGCGCAGAGCCCCCGGAGGCCCGCCGAGCCGGGCGCCAGCCCGTCCAGGGCCCCGCCCAAGTTCGCCTTCAAAGTCCTGCCTTCGAGTCACGCCCAGCACCAGTTCCTGCCAGACGGGGACGATCGCGGAGCCTCGCACCCGCCTTCGTACAGTAACCCCCCGACCTACCAAAGCAGCTCTCCAAAACGGGTCCCCGCCGCCAACAGCAGCTTCCCGTTACCCCCCGGGGCACACACAAATCCTTCCCGCAGACCTTACGGCTCCACGCTTTCAGTCAGTGCTTCTCCAGAGAAATCTTACAGCCGCCCGACTCCGCTGGTCCAGCCGTCAAGTCGAATAGAAGTTCTCCCTGTTGATCTTGGTGCCGGCGGATATTCAGGGTCCCCAAAGAATGGGAAATTCATCCTTCCTCCAGGGGATTGTTTGCCAGATAACAGAAAATGGTCAGAAGTTGGTTACACGTGGAGACCAGAGGTGCACGGACAGCCGTGGACAAGAGATGTCAGCCGTGGCCACCTGAGCAGTTTCCCAAGACACCCCGCGTTTCACCACGCCCCCTATCAGGACCACTCCCTCCCCTCAGTCTCCGTAGATGGTCCCGTGCGGTATAGAACTTCCCCAGCTCTGGAAGACGCCACCTCACCTGGGTTTCAGTATTCAGGGCCCTCACCTCCAGCGTATCACTACAGAAATCGGGATGGACTCTCAATGCAGGAGTCAGTATTGCTGTAAGAATTCATCTGTACTTGCTGCAGACGACAAAATAGAGACCTGAATTGCTACGTTTATAATTGCCAAAGCAGTATTTTATACGATTGTAAAGAACTCGCACAGTTCTCATGTATGTCAGTAATAAGAATATAGGGAAATGATTTCATCCCCACCTAGATGCTGCTTAAAGATGAGCTTTTAACGTGCATCATCACCGAACCCGTTAAAAGAAATTTAACCTGGAAACATAGCAATAGCATTTAGGGATGCACGCACAGTTTCATTTATATCTTTCTCCAAAATCTGAATATTTGTACTCNATGCTGCTTAAAGATGAGCTTTTAACGTGCATCATCACCGAACCCGTTAAAAGAAATTTAACCTGGAAACATAGCAATAGCATTTAGGGATGCACGCACAGTTTCATTTATATCTTTCTCCAAAATCTGAATATTTGTACTCTCAGCCCATTCTATTTTGAGTAATGTTACAAAGCACTGAAAAGCGGTAGAATAGATATTTTTAAGGCCCTACCTAGTGTATGTTTTTGAATAGCTACTATATAGGCATCTACCCATATACAGTCAAACAGAGAACTAAAAAAAAGAATTTCTAATCTAGATCCATGGAATAATTTATTCTTCTTTTCCCTAACTTATCTTTTAGTCAAGTTTTGTCCGTCGTACCCCCCCCGCCGTTTTATTTTTAACCCAGGTTCTAAACTGACTTGAGGGTTTGCCCTGACTTGATTCAGCATCTCATGGAATGCTCAGCTTTCTCATTCAGCTTTCAATCTGAAAATTAAAGACATTGGAAAGAAAGGCTAACCACTTAATGGTGCTTTAAAAAATCAGTGCAGTTTAAGATTTGTTTTCAAAAGTGCAGAATGCAGTGTGTCCCTGTGCGTGTCCCTGATTTCCCAGAGAAATCAGCTTTTGTGTGTCTGTGCCCTTTTTTCTGGTCTGACTCCTATAAAGCTCAGAGCAGAGTATGCTTGCCAGATGCCCAGGAAGTGTGTGCCTAACTCTCCAGTGGATGCCAGCTGAAATTGCAAGTTACCAATCATCAGTCACTCAGCAGAACCAACTGCTTTGAAATTTCATTTGAAAGCAGGATTAATAATATGGTCCTTTCTTACTTCTGTCCCTTAAATTCCTGTGAAACCTCCCTACAAAGGGCAGGGAGATACTTACATGGTCTTTTCCTGGCCCTCTTCCTTTAAAGAATGTAGTCAGTGGATATTGCTGCTCTTAGGCCATTAAATTATTGCTTTGTAAAATTGTAAAAAATGATCCTAATTATTACTAGGGATCTCAGATTTTGGTCCTTTTTTTTTTTTTTTAATAGCGTAGCTATCATATTTTCAGAAATCTTNCTTTAAAGAATGTAGTCAGTGGATATTGCTGCTCTTAGGCCATTAAATTATTGCTTTGTAAAATTGTAAAAAATGATCCTAATTATTACTAGGGATCTCAGATTTTGGTCCTTTTTTTTTTTTTTTAATAGCGTAGCTATCATATTTTCAGAAATCTTTTTTTGGTTGGTTGGTTCAGTTAAAAAAGTTCAGTTTCATGGTAACAACTCAGCAATGTATTTCAGAATATTCTTTTACACTACAATGACCAAAACAGCGACCAAGTTTTGGGCACTCCAAGAAAGTATGTCTTCGGGTTTCACTGGAGAGCTTGTTTTCACCCTCTCCTTGCTCATGTTTGAACAGTAGAGAAACCTTAACATTGATGGTTCTTGTAAGTTGGGGCTTTTAAGCTTTCAAGGTACAGAAGTATATGTTTTAAAATGAGAGTAACATTTGTTTAGCTAGTGAATGTGACAATATTTTTTATGTATATAATGAGTCTAATGTAATTTTAATCAACTTGGTAATGATGTTATTAAAGGGCAAAACAAATGCAGTGTATTAGCAGCTGAGCACTGCACAGAAACTCCGACAAAATCCAAATACCACAAGGCTCCTGACTCAGATCATGTGGAAGCTGAGAAATAAATGTATATAAAAATGTAGCTGGGGATGTGAACTCCAATTTTAAACCATGATTCTGTGACTTATAATAATCCAAGCTGTACAATTTAGTTTATGATAGCAGCATCGGAGCTGCTTCAAAAAATATATATATCAACAGTGGTAAATACTGTAGATTTATATATATATATGCAAAAAATATATACACACACACTATTTTCTTATGTCATCTATGACATTTTTTATCTGTATACTTTTTTTGATGTGATTGTTTTTAACATGCTGAAGAACTATATTTTGTTTGTGTCTTTTATGTGCTTTGTTCATATGGCATCTCTGATTTTTCTAAACCTTGTTCCCTTCTAACTGAGTAGATATGACCCAGTATTTGCCTCTATGACTATATATATTGCAGTTCCATGTTACATGCTGTACTAGTTTCCAGTAATTCTGTATTTAGAACCGTATCACCTGCCTTTATTTAATCAGCCATTTTAAATGGCTTACAAGTCTGTTAGTGTGTGAAATTCACTCAGTTGTGTCTAACTTGTTGCTACCCCCATGGACATTTATAGTCATGGGATTCTCCAGGCCAGCATACTGGAGTGGGTAGCCTTTCCCTTCTCCAGGGGATCTTCTCAACCCAGGGATCAAACCAGGTCTCCCGCATTGCAGGCGGATTCTTTACCAGCTGAGCCACAAGGGAAGCCCTTTTAATAGCAATAAGGAATTATTTTCAGTTTTTTCCCATTGTGAAATGTAGCTGTTGGTTTCTCAAGTAGGAAAATTTAATTTGAACTTATTTTGCCACCATCCACTTTTACTCTTTCAAATTTATTTTTTAATAAAAGATAATGAAATGTTAAAAGATGGAATAATATTCGTATAGGAGGTTAAGTATATTTTTTAAAAATCTGGTAAGGATCTTCATTTTTTTCTTTAGATATATATGAGGTAAATATTTTACCCCTGTTAAGTCTTTTTCTTCATAGCAGTTTTGCTTAACACAGTAAGCACTTTGATATAGTTTATATATATTTTTTAATAGTTTGAAAAATTAAAGAAACTAGACATAGTGTCTCAAAGAGTTTTAAAACTTCAACTCTTTCAGGTGCTTATATTGTTTCCAAGATGCTTAAAACAGAGGACAGCTTTGGGAGCCGATAGATGCCTATACTGTCAAACCAGACATACTGCTGTCTCGGTTCTCCATCCAGACCTCGTAGATTGGGCAGATGAAGGACAGACAGGCAGGAGAAAAGCAGCCAGAAGGTCGTCCGCACGCGTGTCCTGCCTTCAGTGCCATCCAGTGGTGGGTTGCTCCCGGGGAGGGTTGGCTTGGGGCTTCTCCACCCAGCTCAGTTGGGGAGAGGAGGGATGGGGAAGAAAGGGCACTTACGTAAGAGCAAATGACTTTCTGGAAAATAAGTGGGCCTTCAGCAAAGCAGATAGGAGCTGGGGGCTGAGTGGGGTGCCGGAAAAGGAGATTCCCCTGGGGAGGGGGTTTATGACAATTGCGTTCTTTGGGAAGGCTCTGCTTTTAGACAGGTAAAGGATTTCAGGGACTCTGATAACTTCAGCTCAAAAATCATTTGTACCCCCAAAGTGGCCTACTTTGGGGTGACAGGTCCTGAGCCTCTTCACCATCAGTGACAGAATGCTTCTCTAAAGAAGGAAAAGAGATTCAGTCAGTGGGACATCTCCAAAGAAGAAAAATAGATGTTTTACAGGGTGTGATGTGATTGTTTTAACTTTTTTTCATTTTAAGAAGATACTAAGTTTTAGGTCACAGTGAGTGTCACTTTATATTTGTAATCATTTCCGATCTTTGTCTCAGGGCTTGATACACCATGAGCACAAAAATGATGCCTAGTCAATATTTTGCTAAGATCTCTTTTCTTTACTTTTCCTATGATTAGAGAAAAACATTCCAGGTCCACAAATAGGGCTTTANCTTTCATTCATTTTACACACGAATACCATTGCATTGTGTCTGTGTGTGTGTATATATATATATATACACACATATATATAATACTTCATCTTCTTTGTTTTGCAGATGAGGAACTGAGGAATAGAAAGTTTAAGATACCTACAAGTTATACTGTTACTAATCAGGCAACCAGGAATTGGAAGCTACGCTTCTAACACATGTAATGCTACTGAATAGTGCTCAACATGTTTCTGTTAATGACATTTTATATTCTTGGGTGAAAGCTAAAAGGGAAAAACAAAACTCAAGGAAAATATATACCCTAACAATAATAGATAATTATTTAATTAGTGAAAGAGACAATTGCATATATCATATCAGAAGTGATATATATATATATATAGCTTCCCTTGTGGCTCAGACTGTAAAGCGTCTGCCTACAATGTGGGAGAACCAGGCTCGATCCCTGGATTGGGAAATTCCCCTGGAGAAGGAAATTGCAACCTACTCCAGTATTCTTGCCTGGAAAATTCCATGGACGGAGGAGCTTTGTAGGCTACAGTCCATGGGGTCACAAAGAGTCAGACAAGACTGAGTGACTTCACTTCATATATATATATATCACAGAGGAACATTAAAATGAACAAAAATGTGATTTAGCAAACAGGATCTAGAGGTGATACTTTCTGGAATCTTTGTTCTGCTACTTACCAGATATTTGATGCTCTGAGGATCAATGTTCTTATTTATAAAATAAGATTAATAATAAAAATGAAAGTATACTGTAAATGAACACAGAACAGTGTCTGACACAGAGTAAGCACACACAATAAAGATAACTTTTCTTATCACATGTGAAATCAGAGACTCAAATAAAAATGTAGGTTGCATAAATAGGATATCCACGTTCTGAGAGCTTTAGGAAAGACTGGAAAAGAATAGAAAGTTAAACAAAGTACAGCAACATCACAGGTATATGGGATTTTGTGGAAACAAGACTAGAGAAATACGCTANAGACTCAAAGAAAAATGTAGGTTGCATAATTAGGATATCCACGTTCTGAGAGCTTTAGGAAAGACTGGAAAAGAAGAGAAAGTTAAACAAAGTACAGCAACATCACAGGTATGTGGGATTTTGTGGAAACAAGACTAGAGAAATACGCTAAATGCATAGAGACCTTGAGACATATGCTATGAAAATTATTAGGGTTCTGTTATATTTTGAAATTTAGAAAATAAAACTCATTAAAATCAAATAGAAATTTTCAAATGAAAGCTGGCACATTTCCATAGCCAAAGGTAGGCCTGGAAAGGGAGAGACTGTAGCTTGAAAGCTGCTGTTATAGGTCTGTTGTGAGGTTGTGGAAAGAAGCCTGAGAAGACTCATGTTTAAGAAAAGTACGAGCTGCAGCATTTCTAGGACATGGTTCCCAGAAAGTAGACAAGAAGAAAAAGGAGGGAGAGCTGTGCCTTATTCCAGACTTACTGCTCTGAGGATTTTGGATGGCCAGTGTCCAAGCTGGAGGTTAATGTCTTCATGTGGTGGGGCATGCAGAGGGGGCATCTGAGGAACTGTGACAGACTCCATGGGGAAATCCAAAGGTCTGTGTGCTCTCTAAGAGATTACATGCTCTTTGATATAGCATTTCCCTGAAATAATGAACATTCTTCTGCTCATCATAAACTTCTGATTATTCTTAGAAAAAATAAGCCCCAAATACCTAAACATGGAGAGGTAAGGGAGACTCTGTCTCCTGAATGACCTCTTCCCATCCTCTTTGGACCATTTATACCCAGGACATAAACTGTTTTTACTTTTTTTTTTAATTGTAAGTTTCTGTATCAAGACTTACTATGCATCTCCACCTCATTCTCTTAAGATGAGTTCTCTTAAGTTCTTGTTTCATTAATATATTTTCAAAGAATGCAAATATCCCTTGAACTTCCTCATTTGGTCTGTCCTCCCTGTCAAATGTTCTTGTAACACCTTAAAGAAGATTCAGCTGACTAATTGCTACTCTCTTTTCCTGCCACTTCTCTGTTTCCTGTTAATAACCATGAGGGCACACACACAAACATACCACACATACGTGTATATGGCTGAGAGCATAGTAAAGACTGAAAAACTAACATTTCCTTCAAAATAAATAAATAATTTAGTCATTTAAATGTTGTGTGGTTATATTACTTATCATTTTATTTTGTTTTCTAGCCATTTTAGAAGAGTAAGTGGAAAATAAATAGCAAGTTGATTTGGATGTAAGATAAACTTCTATAGCTTGAAGTTAAACCATTGCATTGCCTCATCAGNCGCTTGGGGCTGGTGTACGGGGATGATCCAGAGAGACGTTGTGGGGTGGGAGGTGGGAGGGGGATTCGGGATTGGGAGCTTGTGTGCACCTGTGGTGGATTCGTGTCGATGTATGGCAAACCCAATAGAGTATTGTAAAGTTAAATTTAAAAATAAATAAATAAATAAATTTTAAAAAAATAAATAAATCCTAAAATAATCTCCTAATTATATTCAAATTTTAGATTTTACAGTTAGCTTGAATTTCAAATTCTGAAATCCCCAAGTCACTGAAAGTCAAAACACTTCCTAACTTATGGCAAAATCTGATACAAATTGACTATTCTGATGCTGTAAAGGCAGTCTTTATTAATCTCATTTAGTTTGAATATATTGCTGCCAGGAAACAACAAGATTTCTCAATGGAGGTAACATGTGCATTTTATTACCTTTCTGAACTACAAAATTTCAGACTTCTGTTCCTGGAGGATAAACATCACTGTGGACAGAAAAACACATCAGATGGACAAGTTGAATGTAAATAAATGGAGAATTTGTTTTAATTTACTAAATAAAGTAATAATTTATGAAACCAAAACCATACGGACTTAAACAAATAATGTAAAGAAAGTGCTCTCCTTTCTAAGAGCTAGCTCATATATGTATATATATTATAATAAAGCATCATATATTGCATATATAATGTATGATTATAATAATATATAATATAATTAATATATATAATAAGATGTAATAATGATAACTGTATATATCATAAAATATATACCTATACAATTAGAAAATCATCAATGGCTGATAATACTGGTGACTAAAAGTTTGATAAGTATAAAGATTTTTAAATAGCTTCAAACTATTTCAACTAGTTCCTAAATTGACCACATAGTAAAATATAGTAAATTTACAATGAAGAAACCTATAAACATCACCTTAACCACGTGACCAAATTTAATATCACCGATACTGAAACAAACCAGAATCAATTATGATTTCATTTATTGAGAATAAAAGATGAAAAAATCACTCAGAGCATTCTGCCACAAATGTGTGTAGTGAATTTGATATGACAAAACTTATGTCAGATAAATAGATATTGAAGAACATTCTACAAACTAACTGATCTTTAAAAAAAAAAATCAATTCAGGAAAGACAAAGGCTGAAGAACTATGCCAGTTTACAGAGATATGAGATATGACAAGCAATTGCCATTCCAGCTTCATGTAATTTTGATAGAGATGAACTTCAATGAAATTTATTCTAATCAAAAAGAAAGAAATAGTCCTGAATAGGAAATGAAATGAATATTTAAGGGAAATTATATAACAAGGGATCTTAAAAAGTGCCTTTCTATGACCACTAATGACTGGAAACAGTGGAGAAAAAAGAAGCCAATATGTGAAACATGATGGAAGAAAATGAGAGACAATAAAAAGAAAATGAAATACAGGCAATTATGATTAGGAGAATAAAAGTTATCTAAAAGTACTGAGTTCTAGATATCCAGGAAGCAACTGAGTCATTACAGTATAGTATAAATAAAATTGTTAATAGAGAAAAGGTTGCAATAGCCACATTTGAGAAAATTTAAGTGACTCATTAGGAGTTAAAACATATAAATTGTTGAAAGGTAAAGCAACTTTAAATATGCATGTTTTGTGAGAAACAAATCCTTGAATAATTTGATGACTCAGAGTCTACATTTGGGTCTCAAACACATTTCCTGGTAAGAGACTTTAGTTGTGAAGGATTTTGCAGTGCAACTGTCATGATAGTTTTATATATATATATATATATATACAAGTAAAAATAAATAAGTTGTGAAAGAATGAAGGAGAATTTTATTCTGCAATAAAGTATACATATATACCATTAGTCATTCCTTCATCTATAATTTTTTCATTAATGATAATTACTATCTACTAAGCCAGAACTTGAGACTAATTCTTTTGTCTCCCAGAATCTCATTAAATCAGCTACTTGGGCATAATTTTCCTTCACTTTTTGCTACAGTAAAAAGCTTCAGAATTTTATAATTTATCTAGTCAATTAATTCCTTTTCTAAATTTCTTGATTCTTATTAATTAATCAATTTATCATCCATATTCCAGAAAGTCTCCTCTATGAAGGGGGTAAGATAACTTATAAGATAACTAAAATTCCAAGCATTTGTATTTTAATTTTTTAAAAACTGTTTTAATTATTTGTTATTCAAAACTATAGGCAATGAATTTAAACTTTATTCCACATGCAACATGAAGGGGAAAAAGCAGAAGCAGTGACAGAATTTCTTTTCTTGGGCTCCAAAATCACTGTGGATGATGAAATTAGATAGCAGCCTTGAAATTAGAAGACACTTGCTCCTTGGAAGGGAAGCTATAACAAACCTAGATGCAGATTAAAAAGCAAAGACCTCACTTTGCTGACAAAGGTCCATATAGTCAAAGCTGTTTTTTCCCAGTAGTTATGTATGGAAGTAAGAGCTGGACCATAAAAAATATCTGAGTGCCAAAGAATTGATGTTTGCAAATTGTGCTGGAGAAGACTCTCGAGAGTCCCTTGAACTGCAAGGAGATCAAACCAGTCAATCACAAAGGAAATCAACCCTGAATATTCATTGGAAGGATTGATGCTGAAGCTGAAGCTCCAATACTTTGGCCACCTGATAAGAAGAGTTGATTTATTAGAAAAGACATTGATGCTGGGAAGGATTGAGGGCAGGAGGAGAAGGGGGTGACAGAGGATGAGATGGTTAGATAGCATTACCGACTTAATGGACAGACATCAGATTGAGCAAGCTCCAGGAGACAGTGAAGGACTGGGAAGTCTGGCATGCGTCCATAGGGTCACAAAGTGTCGAACATGACTGAGCAACTGAACAACAACATCCAACAGGAATGGAGAAGGGCATGCCAATCCACTCCAGTTTTCTTGCCTGGAGAATTCCATGGACAGAGGAGACTGGCAGGCTATAGTCCATGGGGTTGCAAAGAGTTGTACATGACTGATGTGACCTAGAATAGTACAACCAACAAGAAAATGTACGTACTTTATCAAATTATGTTGGAGAAGACCTTGAGAGTCCCTTGGGCTTCAAGGAGATCAAACCAGTCAATCCCAAAGGAAATCAACCCTGAATTATTCACTGGAGGGACTGATGCTGAAGCTGAAACTCAAATACTTCGGCAACTTGATGTGAAGTGCTGACTCATTTGAAAAGACTGATGCTGGGAACGATTGAATCTAAAAGGAGAAGGGGGTGGCAGAGGATGAGATGATTAGATAGCATCACTGCCTCAATGGACATGAACTTGAGCAAATTCTAGGTGACAGTGGAAGACAGGGAAGTCTGGCATGCTGCGGTTCATGTGATCACAGAGTTGGACATGAACAACAACATCGAAGCCTTATATTTATGCATGATCAGTGAACAGTTACATACTACTAGAAATAATAATAAAATTATTTTGATCATTATAGTTTTTCATTTTGGATTCAGTCAAGGGTGGCACTTCTGTAAAAAGACATCATTGGATTATAGATATTAAAATCACCAGATGGGAAACTGTGGTAATAGTTCTATATTTTGATAGTTCTATATTTTGATCTGACTGCTGGCTAAAGTCTCAGCTGGAGTTTCCAACCAATAGCAGTTTGTATTTAGTTTCTGAACCTCTTTTTTACAGCCGTAGTAAAGTTTGGGGAAAGTCATCAGGTGTAAAGATATGTTTTTTGAAATTTTCAGTATGTTTTTAATAATTAAAATATTAAAATTGTTTGGGAATTTAGGGGAAATTGTACACTGAAGAGAAGGGAAAGTGGATAAAGGGAAATAAATATTAATAAATACTCATTTTTAATAAAAATCCCATGGAAGATCTACATTTTCCATTTATGGCTATTAAATTAAGATTATTTTTAATGATTATCATGAGGTTCTTATATTAGCACTCAAATTACATGCATAATATATAATCCTAATATGAAAGAAAAGTGTTAGTCACTCAGTCTTGTCTGACTCTTTTTGACCCCATGTACTGTAGCCTTCCAGGCTCCTGTGTCCATGGGGATTCTCCAGGCAAGAATACTAGAGTGGATTGCCAGGAGATCTTCTGGACCCAGGGATCAAATCCATATCTTTTATGTATCCTGCATTAGCAGGCGGTTCTTTACCACTAGTGCCACCTGGGTCAGTCCAGTTAAGTTCAGTCGCTCAGTCGTGTCCGACTCTGCGACCCCATGAATCGCAGCACCCCAGGCCTCCCTGTCCATTACCAACTCCCGGAGTTCACTCAAACTCATATCCATTGAGTCGGTGATGCCATCCAGCCATTTTGTCCTCTGTTGTCCCCTTCTCCTCCTGCCTCCAATTCCTCCCAGCATCAGAGTCTTTTCCAATGAGTCAACTCTTCGCATGAGGTGGCCAAATATTGGAGTTTCAGCTTCAGCATCAGACCTTCCAATGAACACCTAGGACTGGATTTCCTTTAGAATGGACTGGTAGGATCCCCTTGAAGTCCAAGAGTCTTCCCCAACACCACAGTTCAAAAGCATCAATTCTTTGCCACTCAGCTTTCTTCACAGTCCACTCTCACATCCATACATGACTACTGGAAAAAACAGCCTTGACTAGACAGTCCCTTGTTGGCAAAGTAATGTCTCCACTTTTCAATATGCTGTCTAGGTTTGTCAAAACTTTCCTTCCAAGGTGGCCCCATTTAAGAACATAAACCTTTCAAAAATTCCCATCTACATCTTTCCAGATGAATTTATTTTTCTGATTTATTTTTATCAAATAGTGCCCTTCAATACAGAAACAGATACTGCATTTGTACATATTTATTTAGGTCTTTACTCAGCCCTACTGCCAACCCATGTGTGTCTTATTAGTTCAATGAGCTGGCACTGGTTTTTCACCTCAGGATGTTTACTCTGGCTAATTTAGCTACTGATCTTCTAATGTCTGGTGTTTGGCAATAAAGTCTCAGTTGGAGTTTCCAACCAACAGCAGTTTGCGTTTAGTTTCTCAATCTCTGTTTTAGTCTTAGTACCTTCTCTTCTATTACATGAAGACAATTGCTCCTAGGGATACCTGAACCTGAAATGAACTGAAAATATTTTACAGCTTTTCAACTTGCCAGCAGTAGAAGGAAAATTCATACTAGTCCCAGCACTCTGAACAGCTGTTGCTATAAGGTGATGTTGCTAAAGAATTAAAAAATAGGACAAGGCAAATAAACATCCCTGAGAGGCTTCCACTGTGTTTTGGAGACTTCCAGCTGCAAACTTAATTGTAATTTAAACAGAGCATACAGAAACAGCTTTCTTGTACCTATGCACAATACTTTTATTGAATTGGATAATTTAATCAATAAGTCACAATAGTCTCTAGTGTGGGGCTATGTGAAAATCTGGGAGCAGAAAAATTTGATCTTTGTTGTCTATTATATCCATCTTCTTGTGTTGCATTCCTCTAGGATTTAGGTAGTATATCCCCCATTCTCAAGTCTTTAAACATATGCAATCTATTTTCTGTTCTCTGTATTAGAGCCCTAATTCCAAAGACCACCAGGAACAGCCTTGGGTTTATTCTTGTTTGCAGCATTTAAGGGCATATGGAGAAATGTGAAGTGTCTGGGTAAGAAGATGTATTAGAGTGCTCCAGAGAAACAGAACCAAAAGACCACACATATATAAGTGCGTGCATGCATGCCAAGTTGCTTCAGTTGTGTCTGACTCTGTGAAACCCTATGGACTGTAGTTTGTCAGGTTCCTCTGTCTATAAGGATTTTCCAGGCAAGAATACTGGTGTGGGTTGCCATACCCTCCTCCAGGGGATCTTCCTAACCCAGGTATCGAACATGCATCTCTTATGTCTCCTGCATTAGCAGGTGGATTCTTTTCCACAAGTGCCAGTGCCACTTGGGATGCCCATATATAAAGGTATCCCTTGGCTTTCAAATATTTGTTTTATGCCACTTTGTTTTATGAAAGACCTACATTAGTACCTGTTTTAATGAACCAAAAGAAATCCAGAGAGAATTTTCACTTTTAGGAAAACAGTCACTTCTTTGTTTTAGGCCATTTCAACTTACACAAGTTTTCATAGGGACACTCTACTTTCAGAGAGACAACGAGAGAGAGGGAGAGAAAAAGGGAGATATTTATTTTAGGAACTGGATCAGACAATTTTTGAGGCTAAGACATCCTGCAATCTACTATCTGTTAGCTGGAGAATCAGAGAGTCAGTGGTATAAGTCCAAGTACAAACATATAAGAAGCTGGGAGCCTTGATGACTGAGAACCAGAGAAGATGTCCTAGCTCAAGGAGAAAGAGAACAAATGCATTCTCTGCTTTTTTGTTCTGCTCAGGGCCCTCAAAAGATTGGATAATGCCCTCTCACATTGGGAAGGGTCATCTGCTTTATTCAGTTCACCAATTCAAATGCCAGTCTCTTCCAGAAACAGCCACACAGACACATGCAGAAATAATGTTTCACCAGCTAGCTGGGCATCCCCTAGCCTAGTCAAGCTGACATGTAAAATTAGTACCATCATGGTGGGTATTAAAAAGAAGCCAATTATACAATTTAGGCTTTGGCTGAGTTGCTTGGAGATAGTTTAAGGAAGCAGGACATTGCACTGGATTGTATACTATCAGGAGTTGAAAGCAATTCTATGATAGGATATCTGAAAAATCTTATCTCTGGCAAAGAGTGAGGCTAACTCTGTATATTTAAGAAAGAGCAGTTGCTCATGTTAACTGGGGAAGGGTTATATTTGTGAAGTTCTGAGTTGGGCAGTACTCTGTCTATGATCAGTAATGCTTAAGGAACAGTTTTGTCTTTAATTCATAAAATCACAGAATGCTCATATCTTATTTTGAGGTTCTGTGAAAAAAGTTTATTTTCAGCAGGAGACCTAAAGACCTAGCTATGAGTGTCAGGCCAGCCTGAAGTAACACCAAGGCCTTGTTGAGAGTATCAGGTCACATCCTGCATGTCAGGAGTTGTTCTTTCTCACTCATTTCTCTTAAAGAATGTTAATAGATGATTCCATTGTAAAGTATAAAATGTAAAAAAATCTTAAGAAAATTTAAGATTTCCTCAGAAAGGCATATATTAATGGATTCATTCATCTATTTGGCTTTTGGAAATTAAGGCTGCATTTATTCAATTTCCTTGCAATCATATGATCTAAAGCATGTGTGGTGGTTATGGTCCAGGATGTGATTTCTTTTAGAGTCTTCTATAATAAAGATTCAGTTCAGAAATACATATTCGGTGCAAATTTGAGAAAATTTATTGCTGGCCTGAGCTCATACTCATGATGAATACATCTCGACCTCATCACCCTGGATCACACTCACTCACTATTTCAGTGGCAGGGCATAACAAGTTTTAGCAGCTGCTCTGAAGTTCCCTTGTTTTAATGTAGCCTAGTCAAATAATTAAATGAAATTGCTTTTTGAAGCCATGAAACTAAAACATGCTTGCTTCTTGCAATTTAAAGCTATGATAAACCTGCTGCTGCTTCTAAGTTGCCTCAGTCATGTCCTACTCTGTGTGACCCCATAGACGGCAGCCCACCAGGCTTCCCCGTCCCTGGGATTCTCCAGGCAAGAATACTGGAGTGGATTGCCATTTCCTTTTCCAATGCATGAAAGTGAAAACTGAAAGTGAAGTTGCTCAGTCGTGTCCGACTCTTTGTGACCCCATGGACTCCAGACTACCAGGCTCCTCTGTCCATGGGATTTTCCAGGCAAGAGTACTGGAGTGGGGTGCTATCGCCATCTCCAATGATGAACCTAGACAGCATATTAAGAAGCAGAGACATGTTTGCCATCAAGGTCCATATAGTCAAAGCTATGGTTTTTCCAGTATCCATGTATGAATGTGAGAGTTGAACCATAAAGATGGCTGAGCACCAAAGAACTAAAGCTTTCAAATTGCGGTGCTGGAGAAGACTTTTGAGTGTTCCTTGGACTTTAAGGAGATCAAACCAGTCAATCCTAAAGGAAATCAACCCTGAGTGTTCATTGGAAAGACTGATGCTGAAGCTAAAGCTCCAATTGATGTTGGTCACTCGAAGTGAAAGAACCGACTCATTGGAAAAGATTCTGATGCTGGGAAAGATTGAAGACAAGAGGAGAAGGGGACAGTAGAGGATGAGATGGTTGGATGGCATCATCGACTAGATGAACATAAGTTTGAGCACACTCTGGGAGATAGTGAAGGACAGAGAAGCCTGATGTGCTGCAGTCCATGGGGTCACAAACAGTCAGACACAATTGAGTGACTGAACAACAACAAGCCAAGTAAAGTATCTATGTGCTATTGTGGGCTCCTTGGTTTCTTCAGGTTGAATTCCAAATACCGAGTGTGATGTACGGGCCACCTTCAATGTAAGCTGACTCCCCTGCATATTCTCCACCTCCACATCTTAATTCATGAACTGTGTGTGCAATAATTCTTGATCCAGATCCTGCCAATGGCTGATTCCAAGTAATGACTCTTCCATTTATATTGGTTTTACTTTGGTTGAAATCCAAGCTCTTTTCAACTGCCAAGTACTGGGGAGCAAAATCTCCATTCACTTCCACCAAATCCATGTCCTTCTCTTATTTAGTGCCCCACTGGAGGCAGGGACAAGACCAATATCTACAACAGAAAAATCACGTCTAGATAGAAAATAGCCCACAGTTCTTGCCAGTGTGAAGTTATTCTTTTTGACAGCATCTTCACTATCTATGAAAGGATCAGATATTTCTGATATATTCCTTACAGTGATGGTCCTTTCTTCCTCAAAACTGAACGAAGCTTATTTAACTGCACCAGGCTTATTGGTATTAAGCCTGCTCATTACTTGGCATTACTCATTACTTGTTCCTGTCCTTGTCTTTACCTAAACTGATATCATCTTATTATTAAAGTAGTCAGCATCATTAGCAGCTATTCATCTCTGCTGTGACTGCAGGGTGTTTGTTAAATTCTTCTCTACTTATTTTATGTTTTGCAGCAAGATTCTCTGCAGCAATTCCTATGGGGACTTGGACATGTAGCCCTGTTAATGCTGCTCACAAAGAAACTTCCAGCTTGAGATCTGATCCCAACTTGGTTATAATACATACATTTCTGACACAGTAGGGAGCCATGCTTTTGGCCCCTCCACATAAGACAACTTCAGCTATTTTTACACATGTTTCCTGACATCCATACACAATGAACTGGAAACCAGAGCCACAGAGCTTATTAGCAGTGAGAGCTGAGGTCTCTTTGGGGACATCCACATCAAACTGACATGTCTTGCAAAGTATGCAGCATCTGAAAAACTATTTGCTAGGCTATTTTAAAGAATACAGCTCAAGAAAAGACAAAGAGAAGAAAGCACAGGACAAAGTTGGGAAGGTGGGTATGGAACTTCCATCCCCTCTGGGCACACAACCTGTCCCAATACTTTCATTTGTTCACCAACCTAAAGTTCTGATTAGTCTTCATTTGTGAAAGAAGGTCTTACAAAACAATGGAATTCATTTTTAATAGTAGAATTTTTGTTAATCAAATTCTGGAGAGAATAATATCATTTGATGCAATGGGCAGTTTAGGTAGAAGTTTTAATCTGCCTCTAAAAACTTGGCAAATATAAGGTTAATCTCTCCTATGCTCTTAGTATTTGCATTTGAAATTTTCTTTATATTTTGTTTTTAAGCTAAAAGAATTCTGAATTAGAAGAAATGAAGATACAGATTTAAAATATTCTCAGACAAAACAATTTTCTTTCTTTCTTTCTTTTTTTACTTTATTTTACTTTACAATACTCTATTGGCTTTGTGTGAAAAGTTCTATGTTTTATGTTGCATTCATAATATTTCTATATTATGTAGTTTTAGAGCTATCTTATATTACTTGACTGGAACAGTTATCTGGTAAGTTAATTGAAAAAGTAGGTTAAAGTAGGAACCATAAACAAATAAAAAGTGTACACATATCTTAAAATTTTATTTCAAATTAAAACATATACAGGCACGTTATGATGTAAGGACAAAGCCTTCCTTCAAAACTTAGTTTATTGATTTGTGTTCCAAATTTTACATAAAAGACATCCTAAGGCCTTGTCCACAACATCTAAGAATGGTTTTATTAGGTTAACTAAGCAGTGCAGCTGGTGAGGAAGAAGAGGGAGACATTTAATAGCCACAGTTATTCAGTCAGTACATCTTCAAAAGGCAACTGAAATCTTCAATTAGTCTCAAAGATTATTTATGTGAAGACATATTAAGAGAGCTTCTATTTGTTCTATAAATGAAGATACAGTTCAGTTAATAAAACTTTTATATATTATCTGCAATGGCTTATAATTATTTGAAAGTATTTTACAGCCTTATTTCATAAATCTTAATATCTATCCATTAGATAAGAGGGTTTCTGTGGTTGCTGTCATTTGTTTATATATATCTTCTTTCCTTACCTCAGATACTACTGCAAAGTAGTTTGGCAAATTAAGAATAGAAAGCAGAATTCTCAACATCAGGCCCATGGAAGATGGGTAAAATATGTCTATAACTAGTCTTTTACTAGTCATCTAATTTATATGTTTATAAGGTAGATATATTTCCCCCACAAACACCAATCATACATGTTAGCTATGCTGTCAGTCAAAACGAATCTGACTGCTTTCTAATGGCATTTGGCAGAAGTAAATGGAGATTAGAGGATAGAGAGATCAGTTCAGGCCTCCAAGCCAATCTGTGCAGCTTTCGATTTCAACCAATCAGTGACACCTGCATGTGGTAATCATTCTCCTTGGTTACAAGCGCTGGCAGAAACTAGAGACCTGTTTTTCAAGCTAAAGCAAAATGAGCTAAATATAAATGTGAAAATCCTTTTCATTGTAGAATTTTCATCTTCTTTTGAGAAAAATAGGAGAAAAAAACAGGGATGTTTTAATCCATATTTTAATTATTTTGTAGTAAGGTCAATTATGTTTAAACACACCAATGATGGGTAAGCATGTTGGGTATGTTATTTATCTTTTTGGCATCATGATAAAGATTCAAACTGCAGTCTGGTATCCAGCTTGAGACTTTAAACTGCTGTGCTGGTGCACACTACTCCAGTCTCCTTTTTAGTTACTTGTTAGAGCTGTATGAACCTTTCATCTTGCGAAACTTGCCAACCTCAGGAATATTTTATGAGTTATCAGCTTTGCAACTTTTGTAGAATATATTCAAACATCACTTTTACAGGGAGCAGAACTGTAAAATGTTTCTCCAAAGATTTTAAAAAGCACATGGAAGGAAAACTAGTAGCGTTCTCCCATTGTTGCCTGGCAAACTTTGCTTATTCTATACTGTTTTCTCTAAATTGAAGTCAGGCCTTGACTTAAGGGTCAATAGACCACCCTCCTGAGGTTATTCTCAGCTGAATCTCTCTCCAGAAGAGCAAAAACACTATAGGTAATATTTTTTTTTTTACAGTTTTTTAAATTTGGTGTTTGGCATTCTTGGGTAAAATAAGATTACTTTCTAATTTTGTATTTTTCTTTCCCCTCTTTTCCAACTAATTACCCCTATTTAATCTTTTAACAGGCTTCTTTGGTGGCTCAAATAGTAAAGAATCTGCTTGTCAATGCAGGAGATGCAAGAGACATGAGTTTGATCATTGGGTAGGGGAAATTCCCTGAAGAAGGGAATGGTTACCCACTCCAGTATGCTTTCCTGGAGAATTCAACAGTCAGAGGAGCCTGGCAGGCTACAGTTGACCGGGTCACAAAGAGCTGGACATGACTGAGCAATACTTTCACTTCATTTTCAATCTTTTAACAAAGTCTCATCTCAGTATGTAGTATTTATTTAATAGATGGTAAAATATGCCAAATTTTTTAAAGAAAGGTCAAAGAGCTTGTAGAAAAGCCACAATGCTCTTTTTTTTTTTTTTTTCCCCAAATGGGCACTGTTGTGCACTGTTATTTTAAATAAAAAATAAGGTCTGGAAACTGTGAAGGTATTATGGGAAGCTGGTTGTTAAATCTGGTGAATAAGATAAGCCTGGTTTTATATCTTGAATTAAGCTGTTTTGAAATTTTGACCTGTTTTCAGAAAGGTTAAAAATGATTTTGTAAGCAGATTTTGGGGATCATACCTACGCAATCAGCCTTACCTATTGGAGAAAAGAGTAAAACATAATTATAGAATATCTAGAGTATATAGTACCTTCCAGGTGTGAGGAGCCATGAGGCCGATGTTACCTGGACAAGCATGGACAAGCCCGAACAAATAGCCAACATAAATCATCGTGAAACCAGCAGCTTCCTGGAACCATTATGCCTACAGGGGGCTTTAAGAAAGCCAGGTCACAATGTTCCTAAGCCAGGTCACAATGTTCCCCTAGGAAAATAAGTAACTGCTATGTACCAAAGATAACTCTAGGACTGGAATGTTGGGTGGGGGGTAAGTTTCATTTCTTTGTGTAATTGTAAGTTTCGATTCTCCACCTTGATGTAACCATTTTTCGTCACTACCTTATGTAACCTTTGACTATAAATACTGCTCGTTTTCGGCTAGTAAATGAGACCTTGACATAAGCCAGATTGACTCTGTCATTCTTCGCCGCTTGGTCTCCTTTCTCTCTCTCCCCCATGATTCCTTCAGGTAGCTCCTTCTCGGGGACCCGCGAATAACTGGACCTGCTGGACGGGTCAGCCAGGGTCTCAGAGTCACAGATACTTTTATTTGCTACTTTATATCCATTCTCCTTCTAGACATTATTTGAGGTCAGTTTTAAAGTCTCCAAGGGAATCTGCCCCTGGATTCTTTCAGAAGAGTAGCATGCATGAGTGGAATCAAACATCATATTGAATGATGAATGTCCAGACCTGTCTATTGAATGAGTGTCAGAAAATTTGGAAGTATTATAAGACTTAGTTCTTTTTTTCTTCTGAACTAGAAGTTTAAGAGCTATTGCCATTTTGCTATCATAAAGAGAGTCTGACAGTAATTGTTCCTACTCACTGGAAACAAAGTTAAGATAAGATCAGAGAGAAATCAAAACCTAGACTATTATTTAAGCTACTATATCAATTAATCAGAGGTCACTCCTATCCATGGACATTTCAAAGATAAAGCACAGGCTTCAAAAACTATAGCTCTGTTGATGGTACCATACTTGTAAACCACGTGGCCAGAAGAAGCTACACTTTCCACTCTTCCCATTTCAGAGAAAGTTAGCTCTCCCAAACTGCCCCCCTTACAGCACACAAGATTTTATCAGCATGTTGTTTTTAAAGAAAGTGGTCATTGTTTCATTTATAAGAAGATGGAAAGAGAGAAATGAGTAATTGCTGCTCATCTTTCAGATGTAATAACTGGCTAGCATGAGGACACAATTCACGGTCATATATCTCACACACTATAAGATGATGACTCAAACTGGATGAAACCATAGCTTAAAGCAGAAATACAAATGAAAGCCCATCAAATCTATCCAGTTTACCTTAAAGTAATTATTAATAATAACATTTCATTTAAAAATGATAAATCTGAAAAGAAAAAAAGCCCAAGGCAGACAGGATGCCAGAATAATAAATATAAGCCAAGACTGTCCTTTAAAAGAAATCATCAGCAAACAAAAAAGAAAACCTACTGAATGGGATAAAATATTTGCCAATGATAAGACCAAAAGTGGCTTGATACTCGAAATATATGAACAACTCATACAAGTCAGCATCAAAAACATGCAGTCAACTTGATTAACAAGGGCAGAAGTCTTGACACTTTTTAAAAGACATACAGATGGCCAACAGGCAAATGAAAGATGCTTCACATTGTTACTTATCAAATAAATGAAAATTAAAACCACAGTAAGATATCACCTCATACCTGTCAGAATAGCAATCATCAAAAAGACCACAAATAACACATGTTGGAAAAGATGTGAAGAAAAGGGAACCTTCATACCTTGTTGGGTAGGAATGTAAATTGGTGCAGCTGCTGTGGAAAAGAGTATGGCAGTTTCTCAAAACACCAATAGAACTACCATATGATCTAGCAATTCTAGTTATGGGTATATATCTGAAAAATACAAAAACACTAATTTGAAAAGGTACATGCACCCCACTGTTCACAGCAGCATTATTTACCATCATCAAGATACAGAAGCAGATGAATAGATAAGGAAGATGTCATATATATGTATACAATGACATACTACTTAGCCATAAAAAATGAAATTTGGCCATTTATAACAACATGAATGGACTCAGAGGCTCCAAATACTTATGACATCACTTATATATGGATTTTAAAAAAGTGAAACCAACTAGTGAATATAACAAGAAAGAAACAAACTCACAGATATAGAGAACAAACTAGTGATTGTCATTAGGGTGAGGGAAGCAGGGAGGAGAAAGATAGAGATAGTGGATTAAGAGGTAGAAAGTATTTTATATATATATAATAAGTTACAAGGATATATTGTATAACATGAGGAATACAGCCAATATTTTATAATAACTATAAATAAAGTATAACCTTTAAAATTGTGAATCACTATGTTTATATCAGAGAAGGCCACGGCACCCCACTCCAGTACTCTTGCCTGGAAAATCCATGATTGGAGGAGCCTGGTAGGCTGCAGTCCATGGGGTCGCTGAGTTGGGCACGACTGAGCGACTTCACTTTCACTTTTTACTGTCATGCATTGGAGAAGGAAATGGCAACCCACTCCAGTACTCTTGCCTGGAGAATCCCAGGGATGGGGAAGCGTGGTGGGCTGCTGTCTTTGGGGTCGCACAGAGTCGGACACAACTGAAGCAAGTTAACAGCAGCAGCAGCATGTTTACATCTGTAACTTATGTAATATTATACATCGACTATATTTTAATTAAAAAAATAAAATAAGACTGTTGTGGGAAACCCAAGACATACAAATAATCTAACTATGAGGGATAAAAAAGCTCATGAGTGAAGTGTCTAAAATGACTTGTGACCTTTGGCTAATATGTAACAAAACATGACTTTATTAATTCAGTTAGTAAACATCCCTTTGTAGACTATCATGGGTCACGGTGATATATCTTAAAAATAAAAAGAAAACCAGAATGAAATTTATTATCCTAAAATAACGTTTTTATCAATGGAGAAAGATATATTTTCAGATAGCTCTGACCTGAACACAGCCAATAAGGTATAGGTAGAGACAGATTAAGAACTCTGAGTACTGAGCTCTACAATGGGAAGGTAGGAGAAGAAGTAACCAAAAAAGCATAATAACGGAATGAAATTTGAGCTGCATATCAGTGTATTAATAGATATTTGGCAAGTAACTAAGAAGAAAAAAAGAGCTTAATCTTGAGCAAATGGATGAAAGACATGGAATCATAGGGTCTAATATAGTTTAATAACTTTAGGTTAATTTTGTTATGAAAATATTACATCTTTCTTAGCCTTATTTTCATCAATAAAGTAACTAAGAATGATACTAGAAGGCATTTTAGGGAATAAATATATTACATCTTCTCAGAATCTGTTCCTTGATAGATTTTTACCAAATTCATTGGCACTCTAAAATTTCAGAAATCTCAATAAATTTTAAAAGGTTAGTTTTTATAAGTGAATTTAAGAAAATGTTTATTTTTAACATAAAAAGACCTTTGATTTAAATCCTGAAAGTCAAAGATGTTATATTTTATTAAAACTGGAAAAAAGAAAATAATAAGAAAGCAATTCCCTAAGAATTAAAGAACATTTTGTTCCCCTTTTATATAGTACTTCTGTACTGTTTCCACTTTTAATGTTCATCTTTAAAATATAGAAGTAACCTCAGCATGAGAATTTTATATGTAGAACCAAAGAATAAACAACCTTCCTTGATTCCCACCTGTATGTACACAGAGCCAAGAGAGAACTTTCATTTAATTAAACCAAATTAAATTTTAAAATAAATTTAGGAACACTTATCTTCAAAATAACTGAGGTGTGCTCTTCTCTCTAAAGCCTCGGCTTACCAAGTTTTTCCCATTAGGCAAGCATTTACATTATGTCATTAAAATCCTTCTTCTTAATATAAATTGGCCAAATCTCCCCCTCTTTCCAGGATCCAATCATACAGGATTAGAGCTCACCTTACTGAACTCAACTTGAACATCTACAAGGATTCTACTTCTAAACAAGGCACTGGGTTTTAGGAGTCCAACATCTTTTTGTTATTCAAATCATTGTATGACTAAATTTTGAAATGCTTTTCTTTAAGCAGCAAAAATGATTAACTGGGTCATTACACATGAGTTTAAATCCATCCCCTATTATTCATGAAAAAAATCATAGAATTTCTTCATGTTCTAAGCCTTTGCAAATATACCTGGTTATTCAGGTTTGGATTTATCTTACCTGTATCAGGAATGAAGACAAGATGCCAAGGAAGAAACAATAGCAACGAAAGCTTTTAAAGGGTCTTAAAGCAAAGGAGCAGTATTCAGAAAAGGACAGAAATAAAGTAAAAGTTGCTCAAGAAAAAGTGGTTGATACGGAAGAGTGACCAAAAAAAAAAAAAAAATCCAGTTTCTAATTGGATTTGCTGAAGAAGATAAAGTTTGTAAGACCTTACTTCCTGGTTCTATCTTCTCAGATGTGCTAGAAGCAATGGCAGTCAAGTAACAGTTACAAACTCAAACCCAGATCATAATTTCTGAATACTAGCAGTGGTGGTTTAGTTATTAAGTTGTGTCCAACTCTTGCGACCCTATGGACTGTAGCTTGCCAGACTCCTCTGTCCCTGAAATTTTCCAGGCAAGAATACTGGAATGAGTTGCCATTTCCTTCTCCAGGGGATCTTCCCAACTCAGGGATTGAATCTGTGTTTTCTGCTTGGCTGGTATATTTACCACTGAACCATGTGTGTAAGTATATGATATATTATAATATTTTGGCAAATAGAAAGGTTAATCATGTAATTATTTTTTCTCAATTATGTAAAAATTCAGTGATTATGTTCCTTTGTATATCAGGTTTGGCAAGTTTTATCTTTCTCAACTTTATCCATAAATAATTCACAAGCAACCTTTTTTATGCCTCACATATTAAGAGAGATCATTTACTTTTTGTCTTCTCTATGATTTTGATTGTGTTTCCTATTTAGCCTTATCAGTTTTGAACACTTGGTTCATTTCCACCTCTATCTTTTTCCATTCTAATTATTTTCAACAAGACTGACATGCATTTTCTGTCTTAATTTGACTCTTAACATTGTTGAATATCATCTTTGAAAACTGATGGTAACAGGAAAAACTTGAAAGATTGGATTATTTTGGTGGACTGAGTGTTTCAAAGAACAGCCATTGTTCCATTATGGAATACAGACAAGACAATGATGAAAGGGCAAATGCCCATGACTTAGAATATGCAAAAGACAGTCCTCCAGGATTTCATGTGAATCTTTGCGACCTATGTTTTTTATTTTGTTCAGTTTTTCATAGAATGGTCATGCTAATATGCTTCTGCCTTCACAATGGTTTTCCTCATGTTTCCCTTTTATTTTTGTAAATATTCACCTCAGGTTTCAAAGGAGGTTACATATTGATATCCCACTATTTTCCAATACATTTAGTTAAAAGGGAAATTTGATTTGCTACATTTTTCTGTGTGTCTGGGGGAATCTTTCTGATATTATGCACATTACACTCCAAATTAAATCTCATCAAAATGCCACAGACACTTTACTGATTAATATACTAAGATGATTACTTTCCAAAGCATTCTATTTACAGAAAGTCTATTACAAAAACTCCCAGTAGATATTTGCTTGAAAGACATTTTACTGACTCAACATGTGTACCTTTTTTCTGAATATTTTATGGAAAAATAAAACATCTGTGATTGACATCTGTATTTTTAGATGGTATTTCTAGCAGTTTACTTGAATTAGATATATTCAGAAAAATTTGAGGAATATTTTATGGTGTAAACACAAATTGAGTATGCCAATCTGATCTAGGTTATTTACCTAACTCCTAATACTAATTATCATATTTAAAATATTTTGATAATGGAAAACCATTCCAATTTCCAATAACATTTTAATGGTATACATTTTGGAAAATCCATTTAAACAGATCCATTTAATCCATTTAAACAGAAAGTACATCAACTTACTGTTGATGTTTTTCTTCATGCTGATAAAGCTGATTAGTGCAGCACTTCCAACCTCATTCTGATCCTTTTCTTAATTCTGTTTCAGGAAAGATGTTGTGGTTTTTTTGACATACAAATCTGACAACAGAAGAATAGGCAAGCTCACTCAACTCTATATGCCCTGTGGAGACTACCTACTCACAGAAAACAAAAATTTCATTCTCTTCCCTCCAGAAACAGATTTGTTTTTTGGTAAAGGGACATTTTTCCTAGCCTGACACTGTTGTTCTGTGGAGCTCTGTTAACAGTCTAGTTCGGTTTTTTTCATCAAGACGTACTCTTACCTTAACCCTTCATCAGTAATAAAAGCAGTGTTTCAGGTGTATTAACTTCAAGTAATTTAGAATGAGTTTAATAGAATTTGTTGAAATTAATTAACTACAATGATATGTCTAGATTTTAATATTCTCCAAATTTGGCTGGAAAAAAACAATAAAGAAAATATAGATAATTTACATAATCTACACATTATATATATATTATGTTCAACCAATCCATTCTGAAGGAGATCAGCCCTGGGATTTCTTTGAAAGGAACGATGCTAAAGCTGAAACTCCAGTACTTTGGTCACCTCATGCGAAAGTTGACTCATTGGCAAAGACTCTGATGTTGGGAGGGATTGGGGGCAGGAGGAGAAGGGGACGACAGAGGATGAGATGGCTGGATGGCATCAGTGACTCAATGGATGTGAGTCTGAGTGAATTCCGGGAGTTGGTGATGGACAGGGAGGCCTAGTGTGCTGTGATTCATGGGGTCGCAGAGTTGGACACGACTGAGTGACTGAACTGAACTGATGTATAACAGATAATTTCTAACATATAATTTTATTTTTCTTTTGCCCATGATATATCAATAGTTTTAAAAAATTAATGCACTTGCAATAAAAATAGAAACAGAGGAATGTTGAAACCTCTGATGAAAGTTGTGAATGAGTCTATTTCTTCCCTGTGGTTCTGTCACTTTTTGTTTCATGTATTCTGAATTTCTTTAATTTAGTGTAGAAACATTTAGAACTGTTATGTCAAAATGAAAAATGGATGTTCTCTCAGTATAAAATTATCCTTTTTATCCCAGCTGATATATTTTGTCTGTTTGTCTAATATTAACATTTTTGTTTTAGTATTTTGCTTAGCATTAAGATGCTATATCTTTATATTTAAGTATGTAACTTATTTGTATATTTATATTTAAAGCAGATTATGTTTAGGAAATATATGATGGTGTATTTCTTTTTATATATAATATAAAAACACCTTCCATTTAGTTGAGCTATTTAGATAATTTACATTTAATAGGATTATTGATGTAATTTTATATATCACATTATAGTGCATATTTGAGCTTACATTTATAATTTTTTATTTGTTTTCTATTATTCTATGTATTTTTTCTCTTTTCCATATGTTTCTGTCTTCTTCCTTTGTTGGTTTTTAATTATTGTTAACAATAGTTGTTTTAGAGTTGACATATGACTTTAACTAGGTGGTGATGGTCATTGTATTTCCAACTAATATATTACATATGGTATAATAAACTTATGTTCTTATAGGTCATTGGCATACTTATTTGTGTTATCAAATGTTTCATTTTCACATATGTTATAAACATCCCAATATATTGTTAATATTTGTGCTTTAACTTTTGTCTTTGAAAATAACTATTAAAATGACAAACAAGTCACTTATACTTGTCCCCATATTTACCTTTTTTTAATGAACTTTACTCCTTTATGCAGTTTTACATTTCATCTGAGTGGGTTTTTCTGCTGAAGATTTTTTTAACGTGTCTTATAGTTCACATCTTTGGTGATTAATTTTTTCAGTTTCTATACGTCAGAAAATGTATTTTTCTTCATCATTTTTGAAAAACGTTTTTGCTAGCTATAGAATTTAACACTGATAGGGCTCTTCTTATTTGCTTTTTTCTTTAGTAATTTAAATTTGTAGTTGTCTTTTTGCAGTTTTTGGTAAAACATTTTTCTTTGTTTTTTTCCCTGTGAAATTTTTAATTTACTCCAGCTGTTTTCAAGATTTTCTCTAAATAACTAGTTTTAAGAAGTTCAATTATGATGTACTTTGTTGTAATAATTTTATTTCACATTTGAGGTTCACAGAGCATCATGAATAGAAGGTTTTTATTTTTCATCAAATTGGAAAATTTTGAATGATTATTTCTTCAAATAGTATTTCTGTACCCAATTTCCTATGAATTGTAATATGTATATTAGTCTGTTTGAGGTTTTCTTATGACTCACTAAATTCTGCTTTATTTTTCTGCCTTTTTCTCTCTTTTACTTCAGTGTCATTTGCAATGTGTTCAATTCACTAAATTTTCTTCCTCTATTTCTAAAATCATGTTAATCCCATTTAATATATTTTGTCATCTTATAAATTAAAATTTTTATCTTCAGAAGTACTATAGTTTTGTATTTACCATACCCATACTTAACACATTTAGTACTTTTCCTGCCTCTTGAATATATGGAATATAGTTACAATAGGTTTTAATGTCCTTGTCCAATAATCTTATTTACATGTGTTTCTGTTGGATCATATTAGATTGATGGATTCTCTTCTTATGAGTCAGATGTTTTCTTTCACTGTATATGAGATAACTTTTGTTCTATTGGATGCCATACATTTCAAAATTTGCCTTGTTTGTTGCTAGATAATTATTTATTCCTATAAATAACCTCAACTTTTTACTTGGAAGTACTTGTAAACAATTTTATTTTTTATCTTTGTTAAGGTAAAATCACAATAGACTTTATTCTAGGGCTTCTTTCCCCCATGACTGACACAATACTATGTTATCACCCTAGCCTGAGGACCATGAATTATAAGCTTTTCCACATCTATTTGAAGTCATGAGTGAGCTCTGAGGATTGTTGCTTTTGTTCTTTTGGGATAGCTGCTGTTGGTGTTGCTGCTGTTGTTTTTGGCCTTGGGCAATTTCCTTATAAACTTTCACTAATAAGTACTCAGATCAAGACTCAAGGGAGACCATTTGGAGATTTGGAGTTTTCCATTCTGGAGTTTTCTTACTATGAAAAGCTCTCTCTTCTTTACTATTTGCAAAGTCTAGCCAATATATCCTTGATTTACTTTCAGGCTCACCTTCTTAATTTGAGAGAGTGCCAGGTTCAACCAGAGTAATCCTGTTTTATTCTGTGCCTGTAAACTCTCCCTAGTAAGAAAGGCTCATTTGATTTGTTTCTCTATTTTCATGTGTTGCCTCATGTTCAATTCTGAAAACCATTGTTCAGATAATGAGAAAAAATAATAGCTTTCTACTAACTCAAAAGTTGTGACAAAGCAGATTAAGGACTGTGAGAGCACTGAATTCAAGCAAAGTTTGCACATTATGCTTTTGTTCAAGAATTAATTTATGAATCTCTTTTTGTATTAGACTGTATATATAGGGTTTGTGATATTTCTAAAAATCAGCTGAATTAAATATAAATGTATTATCTATGTCATTTATAGTAGTGCTAGATGCTCTAAGAAACCAAAATTCCTATCTCAAATGGTTCACACAAATAAATTTATTTCTAACCCATGCCAAAATTCAAGGCAGCTCAATATAAGATGATATAGGAAGTCAGTCTTATCCAACCTCAGGTCCATAACTTGAGACTTCCCAAGCCAAAGAGTGAAAGGACAATGCAGTCTCTAAACAACAATAGTATAAAAGAGATAGCACATCTATGTATTCATATTCTATTGTTGAAAGCATAGTCATACATAAACAACTGTATACAAAAAAGATATTGGGATATGTGGATAGTTTCCAGGTTTGGAGGATAATAAACTTCTATGAATATTTCAGTAAGATTTTGTATAGATACTGGTTTTCAGTTCTTTTGGGTAAATACCTATGTTATCTAGGCAAGTTGTTTGAATTAACAGTAGTAGTAATAGAGCCTCTCAGTCATGTCTGACTCTTTGTGATCCCACAGACTGTAGCTCACCTGGAGTGCCATTGGAGAAAGTTGCCAATGCCTTCTCCAGTGGATCTTCCTGACTCAGGGCTCAAACCCGGCAGATTCTTTACCATATGCACTACAGGGAAATCCCTCGAATTAAAATGAATAAAATGAAGTCACTCAGTCATGTCCGACTCTTTGTGACCCCATGGACTGTAGCCTACCGGGCTTCTCCGTCCATGGGATTCTCCATGCAAGAATACTGGAGTGGGTTACCATTTCCAGGGGATTTTCCCGACCCAGGGATCGAACCTGAGTCTCCCGCATTAGAGGCAGACACTTTAACCTCTGAGCCACCAGAGAAATCCCTTGAAACTGCTAAATGAATGTTTCCTGTAGCAGTTATATCATTTTAAACCTTAGCACAAATTTTTGAATTTTATTTTCCCACAAACACTTGATATTAAAAGTCTTTTCTATTTTAGATATTCTGAAGGATGAAGGGGGCATAATGACATCTAATTATGGCTTAATTTACATTTCCTTGATGATTAAGATTTTGAGCCTTTAAATTTTAGCTTTATTCATTAGTTTTAAATCTATTACCTTTTTGAGATGTTTGCTGTATTCTTTTCTTATTTTAAAGTAATATTTTTGCTTTATTGGTGTATTTTAAGTTATTTTAAGATACATGTTGTTTATCATATATGCAAATAAGAGTATAAATATAACCATAGATATAGATATACTGAACATTTTCATTTAGCTGGAGACAGATGTTTTTATTTTCTTGAGTAATGTGTTTTGAGAGCAGTAAGATAATTTTTGATGAGATTCAACCCTATTATTTTTCTTTGTTACCTAGAGTACATTTGTATCTGTGATATCTAAGAAAACTTTGTTATTGCAGAACTTGGATGATTTAAACATAGTTTTCAAGATATGATATAGGTTTGACTTTTTGGTTTTGTAATCAATTCTTTTAATTATTTTGTCAAAATATAATTTACATGCAATAAAATTCTTCAAGTTTGTGTGTATAATTTGTGCAGTTTTAACTAATGTAAACAGTTGTATTACAGCCAACAAAGTGATGTAGAACATGTTCATCTCTCTACAAATTTGTCCTGTATTTCTATAAAGTCAGTCTTCTCCCTTTCCTCTAACTATTGGCAAATGATGATCTCCTTTCCATATTATACATTAAAATTACAAACCTTTTAGACAATGTATAGAACTAGTACTTTTTTAAATATTTTGTCTATTTTATGGTTGTTTATGGTGGAAGGGCTAATCCAGTGGAAGTTTCTCTATCAGGATGGAAGCAGAAGTATTTATACAATATTCATTTAAAGATCAAATATTGAAACATATCACTCCTTCACTTGAGAAGTAACTAGATTTAGAAATTGAAGCAAGAGAAATGGTTTCAAAGCCTAAATCAAGCTTGAGATTTATTTTACTCGTATTCAGTGAGATAGTATTCACTCTCTCTGAAGTTTTACGATCAAATGTGGTTATCAAAACATAATTAAATTTTTCTAAAATACTTTATAATTAACTTTTAAATGAAAATTTTCCTTTTTATCACACCACCTATTTGTAGTAACAGCAATTTTATTGCAGAACCAAGCTCTCAACATATATTGCCATACATATTAGCATTGCCATTTTAAACTTTTCATTTAAAGCTAACAACTAATTCCCACAATGTGAAGAATATAGAAAAAGAGCAAAAGTTCCCAAGGAAAGAGAATGTATAGGAAAAACATTTTATGGTAAGCAAGCATGGATATTTGCCACCTACTTTTTAACAAAAGAGAAAAATCACCATAGAAAGGTATGTATTTCTTTTACATGAGAATGGACCTTACCTTGCACACAGTCCTATATATTTTATTTTATTTATTTATTCTTTTGTGTACTTTCACTGCACTCTTGATTCTACCTGCAAGAACAATTCATGCAATTATTCAGTGAAATAATAACAACAATCTATAATATTTTATCCATTTTTGAAAGCTAGCACATAACATTACCCACTCATAAGTAAATGCATATACTGTAGGAAAAAATCCATTAAGGAAATTTGGAACCAGTATTTCTATTGAAATTCACAGCATGATATAAAACAAAGCTAAAAAAAAAAAAAAAAAACCTGTTACCACAATTACAGGATTGGACTTAATGGGAAGCTAGTTGCCCTGCCGATAGCAACTACAGAAATTGAATAACTTTGTATTTTTGCCCAGAAAAAAATCACACTAATATGACCGTAGAACACAATTTATTTTGTGTCTTAAGAACTTAAATAATTCCATTTTGAGGGTAGTGTAAGTCATAGATTCTAAGAAAAGATGCATATACCTAACAAACTGTACATGGAAATATGAAAGCACAAATTTCTGAATTTGTGAATTTGAAATGAAAGCATAGATAGCTTCAGTAAACCATTGGTATCAATGCAATAAATTTATTAATCACAAAGTTCTAGGATAATTATCTAATTGTATATAAACATTCTTGTATATAAAGAGGGCCAGTGAAGATTATTTAATTTAGAAATTCAGAATTTCTAAATTTTTTTTGTTATTGTTATTGCTATATAATACTGATCTTCAACAAATTAGAGCTACCTTCACTCAGAGTCTCTCAGGTGTTCATATAGATTTATAATTTATAAATTAATCTAGATTTAAATGGTTTAATAATTTACTATTCATTGTGTACATATAATTTGCTATTCATTTGTGTGCTATTGAAAACTGCTTCCAGTTAAGCAACTGATACGTTTTGTCGTTTTCATGCTATGAATACTCCCACTAAGTTTACTTTCAAGCTGTCAGTGTATGTGACTGGATCGGAACTTAAAAAAGATGCATATGTTTGGCCTTTTTATGTCAGCATGATATAGTTCCTGTACAAAATAGGTTTGTTGGGAGGATATTCTGCAACACTCTGAGGTAACAATCATCATCATTTTTTAAAGATGTAGAAATTGGGATTTTCAGTATTATTAATTAGCGAATATATGCAGCTAGAATAGGAGAGAGAGGATTCAAATCCCAGGCCTCTCTCCCTGCAAAGCTCAAGATCTGTTTACATACATATTCAAACACACACACACAAACACACACACACACGATAAGGTTGGATTTTACATAGAGGAAGACTCTAAGAATAAAAATACTGCAGTTATTACATATTTGTATTTGTTGTTGGACTTCACATCATTTAATCATATGGACTCACTGAAATCAAACAAGAAGTAAATAAAGAAACTTCATTGATTCTTACTCATGTTTATATCAGGTTTTGAATCTTTACTATGTAACATTTTAACAGGGATTTTTTAATGATTAAGATGTGTGATACAGTGGTATGTAGCTAGAACTCAGTTGCTTTGGTGTTTCTCAAGCATACTGGTACTGTTCAGTGCCTTGGCATAAGAAACTCTTCTAATTCATTTCCTTTTAAATATTCAATTTATATGCCAATTACAAAGCCACCATTTGGGGTTATCTTTATATATCTGTGTTTTTCTATAAAATCAATTGAACATGTATAATTTACTCCCATACCTTATTTAAATCAATGTAGGTCTAAATTTATATAAGAAGGGCATATTTGACTGCAATTCATTTGATAAATAAATCAAGTCACAGAAAGTCATTTAATATTTGCATACAAAATAAGCAACTTTGAAGAGTGTATCTTCTATATAACAATTCACTGTATTAACACATAATTCTGCAAATGAATACTTACTAAAGCATTTTAGAGTCAAAATTAAGACTATGAAATCTGTAGAGCAGTGGGCAAAAAAGAGTGGTTTAACCAAATTGGAATTTCCATTTTCTTTTGATAATGTATTTGATATTCTTTCTAAAATCATGACTCATTTGTATCTTAAAGGAAGTTTTACAGATTTTATAATTTTACCTTTTATTTTAGTTTTAAAACACAATCTAATGATGGTGTTTCAGATTTAGTCTAGCCTCTGTAATCAAGTGNTTTCTTTTGATAATGTATTTGATATTCTTTCTAAAATCATGACTCATTTGTATCTTAAAGGAAGTTTTACAGATTTTATAATTTTACCTTTTATTTTAGTTTTAAAACACAATCTAATGATGGTGTTTCAGATTTAGTCTAGCCTCTGTAATCAAGTGACTGAATGCAGTTACTTTAGTAACTTTGATTCATTGGAAAGAGTCAAAGCTTGTACTATTTCTGATGAATTTCATCTTTGAAAAAATTATACCCCATTCACAAAAATGAATATCTTTCTAAAATATTGGCTTTTAGGTTTGAGAGTGAAAATTTTCTTCAAATTTTGAGTCTATGTTTCCTCAAGAGGAAACATTTTACTTGGGAATGCATCTATGCTAAGCCTTATTCAAACCTGGTGCCAACAGTATTGCTCTTCTCAACAAGCCTTTTTATATTTCTTATCCTTTGAAAAGGGTTTACCAAAAGCCTGTACTTTCTTATTGGCTCTGCAATTTCTTATTGGCTTGGAATTTGCCCAGTTGTTTCCTTAAGTGTGCTTCATGGACCTAACCTGAAGCATTAATGGGATTTACAGAAAGCAAAATGATGGTCAAATAAATGGCAGAAGTGTAGAACTGAAGAGAATGTGAATGTTTTCTTTATCACATTTATTTAGTTGCACAGAGAATCTTCAAAAACAATACAAAACAAAACCAATCTCTATGTTCTCTGGAAATGATTTTAGGAAATTCTGCCATATACAAATATAGAAGAAAGCAAACTCAAAATCGAACTTCTAGGAACAGAGCCCAAACATACTGTGGGTCTTCTTCCTGAGAGGAAATGGATTACAATTAATCCATATAATGCTTGAAGGTAAACATAGTATTATATTCTTATTATCCATGCTTTTGCTCATAACTGCTCCGATTCTGGTAAGCAAAACACAGCTGATATCTTTAAAAGTATTGATGTGCTCAGCTTATTGTTAAAAATTGAATTTAGGCCCTACTAATTTTTCAACCTTAACTTTCACCTCTCTCTGACCCGCTTATCATGCTCTTGCCTATTTGCTTCTATCTCCTGAAAATACAGCCTATTTTCTGCATCAGTGTCTGATATTTCTAATACTTGATTAATATGTATGTTAAGGTTGAACGGTAAAGCATCTGCCTACAACGCGGGAGACCTGAGTTCGCTTCCTGGGTCCGGAAGATCTCCTGGAGATGAAAATGGCAACCAACTCCAGTATTCTTGCCCAGAAAATCCCATGGATGGAGGAGCCTGGTGGGCTACAGTTCATGGGGTCTCAAAGAGTCGGACACAACTGAGCGACTTCAGTCACTCACTAAGGTTAAACAAATTAGTAAGTATATTGTAAATAATGAAACCAGGGTTTCCATTACTGGGAAAAGAAGCTACAAATAAGGAAAGATGAAATTAAACTTCAAATGTTAGATTGGAATTGTCCATTATCCATGTCCCTGCCCTCCTGCCAAAAACAAACACAAAGCAAAAAATAAAAAATAGGAATTAAGACATCTTATGCAAAATTTCCAAATATGATGTAAATAATGACTGTGAGTATCTTGTTTACTTAACATTTTCTCTTGGATTATTTTTTCTTCTCTTTAAAAATTTTTGGTTTTCTTACTTCACTCTCTCTACACACACACACACACACACACACACACACATGAACACACATACAACTACATATAAAGAAATATTTATGTATATTTTGGATACTGTGAGAAATGAAATAATCGAACAGGACAGCAGGTACACTATAATCTAAGAGGACATACTAAAAATAAAAATATAACTGAGTCTGTATATTGAAGGAGCTTGTGTATCAGTGAACACTGACCTAGAAACTTGAACTTCAAGATGGGTTTTATCAAATTTTTCAGGCAATAAAGATAAAAGAAGAAATGTTTAAGGCCTTCAGGCAAAAAGACCAAGTTTACTAATAAAAGGAAAAAAAATCAGATTGGTGTCAGACTTCTTGATTTTTGATAGAACAGGCAATGTAAGTCAACAAAGAATTAAAAAAATAATAAAAGCGATCCAAAAATTTCATATCTAACCAAGTTGCCCTTCAACAATCAATTCTATGAGAAGGCACTGAAAATGCAAAAGCACAAGGATAACTATACTTAAAATCCTCCTGAGAAATCTACTAGAAAATGAGTTTTCTCTAACCAAGAGATGATAATAAATATTTTACCAAATATTTTACAAAATTAAAATTATTGAATATGCTTAATTATAGATCAAAGACTAGAAGTTTAAAATAAAGATGAAAGCCAATATAAAATTGATACATGTATTGATAAAATATAAATACTACAACTTAAAATGTAGAAAGAGAAGAAAGGGAAGAAGAAAGTTAGAATATTCTCATGGATTTTTGCATAGTCATATGAGAATCTATTTTTATCAGCCTGGGCTGTCATGAAAAATACTATAGACAGGGTTATTTGAAAAAATACAAATTAATTTTCTCACAGTTCCAGAGGTTAGAAGTATGAGATTACAATGCCATCATACTCAGATTCTAGTTAAGAGTTCTCTTCGTAGCTTGCAAACAGTTGATTTCTTGCATGTACTCAGTTGTGTGTGCATGCTGAGTTGATTCATTCATGTCTGTCTCTTTGTGACCATATGAACTGTAGACTACCAGGGTTTTCATGAGCTTCCCAGGTGGTGACAAGAGTAAAGAACCCTCCTGCCAAGGCAGGAGACATAAGAAACACTGGCTCCATCCTTGGATTGGGAAGATCCCCTGTAGGTGGGCATGGCAACTCATACTGATATTCTTGCCCACATGTCCTCACAGGGCAGAGAGAAGGAAAGCTCTCTGATGTATCTTTTAAAAAGGGCCCTAATCCCATAACGAAGACCCCACTCTCATGACCTCATCCAAACCTAATCATTTCTCCAAAGTCTCATCTCCAAATGCCATCACAGGGAGATTTAGGGCTTTAATGTATGGATTTGGGGAGGACAAAATTTAGTCCATAGTAGAGTCAAAAGACTTATTTTTGTTGCTGCAAAATTCAATATGAAGCAGAGAAAAGGATGAGTAGTACAAATGTTTTAGCATAATCATAGCCACTAGAATAAGAAAATGAACTTCATAAATACTAGAGCAATACTAACACTGGGCAAAGGAAAAAACACATAAAGAAATAGAAAACAGTTTATATAACATAAATATAACATATATGACACTAAAAAATCATGATAGAATTAAAGTCAAGCGTATTTGTTATATCAAATAAATGTGTGGGGTGTGTGGGGTGTGTGGTTGTGTGTGTGTTCAATTGTATCCCACTCTTGTGACACTATGGACCACAGCCCATCAGGCTCCTCTGTCCATGGGATTCTCCAGGCAAGAATACTGGAGTGAGTAGCCATTCCCTTCTCCACAGGATCTTTCTGACCCAGAGATTAAAACTGTGACTCTTGAATCTTCTACATTGGCAGGCAGATTCTTTACCATTAGCACCACCTGGGAAGACCTCAACTTTAAAAATAAAAACTATTACATGAAAACCAAAAGAAGAGAAATTTATTTATAGAAGAATTTAAGACATCATTATCAGTTCAAGATATATCAAGTGGAAAAAAAGGCAAGAAAAAATATAAAATCTCAACAGTATTATAAAAGAATATAGATCTTATTAAAATATACCAATATTTAAAATCTCATATTAGAGAATACAATTTCATCTCAAGTAAATATAGAACTCACATAAACTGATCATATATTAGTAATGAAGAAAATAAACTAAACTAAAAATGCAACTGATCAAAACTGACACAAGAAAAGCAGAAGATAGCATATATCAAATAAATAAATTTTATTTGTTAACAGTCCCCCCCAAAAAAAAACCCAAGGTCCAAATAATCTGTAAATTCTGACAGACCTGAAAGGAAAAATAGCTCCAATTTACAAAAAATATTTCACTGTGTAGAGTAATAGATAGCACTGCCTAATTTATATTATGAAGCTATCATAACAATTAAAAATCTAGTAAAGACATTACAAAAAATATATAGACCAATTTTCCTTATGAATATAGACCACATAATCTTTATTATAATATTCTTACATTAATTTCAATAATATTCAAAAGTCCAAACCAAGACAGATTTATCCAGTACCACAAGATTGGTTTGACATTTCAAAATTAACTAACATAACACATTATACTAACAGGACAGAGAAGGGACAATATTATCATTTCAGTAGGTACATAGACAGGAGNACATTAATTTCAATAATATTCAAAAGTCCAAACCAAGACAGATTTATCCAGTACCACAAGATTGGTTTGACATTTCAAAATTAACTAACATAACACATTATACTAACAGGACAGAGAAGGGACAATATTATCATTTCAGTAGGTACATAGACAGGAGTTTAATACAATTTTGAAAATATTTAATACCTATTAAAGATAAAAATTGTCAGTATAATAAAGATAGTAGGAAACCTCAATCTGGTAGAAGGCATCTATAAAAATCATAGAGCTAATAATGCACTTTATAGTGAAGGGTGGGATTATTTCCCCTGAGTCTAATGACAAATGATGATAGCTGTTTTCACTACTAGAATTCAGTACTGCACTGAATAAACAATACATCTAGCCTTCACCATTGCTTCAGTTTTCTCAGTTAATTAGAAAGCCAAGTTATTTTATGAAACACTGAAGATTGAGGATGTTTTGGAAGGGATTTGAAGAGAAAGTCAACTTTGCATGTAAACAAATGAATTTGCAAGGGAAGTACAATATTATGTCTGCTTTCAGCAGCACTTTTGTGTGTGTGTGTGTGTGTGTG